>LR738715.1:241471495-241526727 GCA_902687465.1 Secale cereale | reverse complement strand
GGTGGTGACACGTGTCACACGCGGGTTGGCTGAGGGGGCGGGGCGGACGTGTCCGGCGCGTGTTGGACGCGTCCGGCTGCACGAGGTGGAAGAAGCTAGGGTTGCATCCGTGATTTCGGGGGAGAGGGCATATTTATAGGTAGAGGGAGCTAGGAGAGTCCAAATGAGGTGCGGTTTTCGCCCACACGATCACGATCCAACGACCGAGAGCATGGAGGTGGTTAGGATGGACTTGTGGGCTGTTGTGGAGGGGTGCTGGGCCAAAAGAGATAGGTCTTTCGGTGTTAACGCGGTTAACCGTTGGAGTATCAAACGACCTCCAAACGAGACGAAACTTGACAGGCGGTCTACCAATGATATACCAAAACCACTCGACAACTCTCGGCCCATTCCAAGAATGTTTTTATCCCGCTCACGAAACAAAGACTAGAGAGGTGCGACGGGTGCCTTGTGAGGGAGTCGGAAACCGAAACGGACAACGGAGAAGACGGAGACGATGCAACTACACACGGATGCAAGTGAGACTATGCCAATGCAATGCACATAATGAAAAAGACATGGTGACATGCAACACACGCACAAGGCAAAAACGAAGAAACCTGAAATGAAGGAAGGAGCCCAGAATGGAATTGATTAAGTCAACGATGCATATATTGCCATATAAGGAAGTTTTACATCTGGGGTGTTACAAACTCTCCTCCACTACGAAAAGATCTCATCCCGAGATCTAGGACTGAAAGAAAGCGGGATACTCGGAACGGAGATGATCTTCTCGTTCCCATGTAGCTTCTCGGTCGGTATGGTGTGACCACTTGACTTTTAGGAATTCGATGGACTTGTTGCGGGTCCTGCCCTCAGTTTCTTCAAGGATAGCAACGGTGTACTCACGATAAGATAGGTCTTGCTGAAGATCAATCTCTCTGAAAGTAATGGTGCATTCAGGTGTCTTGAAGCACTTGCGGAGTTGTGATACGTGAAACACATCATGCACATTTGCAAAGTTGGAGGGAAGCTCGAGTTTGTAGGCTAGATCGCCTCTCTTGCCAATTATCTTGAAAGGACCCACATATCTTGGAGCAAGCTTGCCCTTGATACCGAACCTCTGAGTGCCATTCATGGGAGAAACACGGAGAAAGACATTATCTCCAATGTCGAAAGCCAAATCTCGGTGTTTGCTGTCATAGTAGCTCTTCTGGCGTGATTGCGCGGCTTTGAGATTCTCACGTATGACTTTGCACATCTCTTCAGCCTCGGATATCAAATCATTGCCAAGGAGTTGACGTTCACCAGTCTCGGACCAGTTGAGAGGGGTATGACACTTTCTGCCATAGAGAATTTCAAATGGTGCTTTGCCTGCACTTGCTTGGAAGCTGTTATTGTAGGAGAATTCGGCAAATGGAAGGCAGTCTTCCCATTTCATATCGAAGGAGATTACACATGCCCTGAGCATATCTTCAAGAATTTGGTTCACTCTTTCGACTTGGCCACTAGTCTGAGGGTGAAAAGTTGTGCTGAAGCGAATCTTGGTACCCATAGCTGACTGGAAGGAATACCATAATTTGGAATTGAACAAGCTTCCACAATCTGAGGACATTACTTGAGGGATACCATGTAAGGAGACAATTCTGGAGGTATACAACTCTGCCAGTTGTGTTGCGTTGATGAATTCCTTGACTGGAAGAAAATGAGCCACTTTTCTGAGCTTATCAATCACCACAACGATAGTGTCGTTTCCTCACTTGGACTTGGGAAAACCGGTGATGAAATTCATCTCAATGTGATCGAATTTCTACTCGGGAATAGGCAAAGGTTGGAGAAGTCCAGCTGGACGTTGATGCTCTACTTTCACTCTTCGTCAGACATCACACTCGTTCACGAATTGAGAAATTTCTCTTTTTATGCGAGTCCACCAATAGGATTGCTTGAGGTCATGGTACATCTTGGAGCTTCCTGGATGTATCGAGAGGAGTGAATTGATACATCTCCAACGTATCTATAATTTTTTATTATTCCATGCTATTATATTATCCTTGTAGGATGTTTTATGGGCTTTTATATACACTTTTATATGATTTTTGGGACTAACCTATTAACCCAGAGCCCAGTGCCAGTTTCTGTTTTCTCCTGTTTTAGGGTATCACAGAAAAGGAATATCAAACGGAGCCCAATTGACCTGAAACTCAATGGAGGTTATTTTTGGACAAGAAGAAGCCCAGAAAGTGCTAGAGGGGGGGGGCAAAAGGTCCATGGGCTGCCCACGAGGGTAGGCCCCGCCTACTGGGTGCGCCCCGTGCCTCGTGGACAGCCCGAAGACCCCCTTTATTTGGCCCCGACTCCAACACCTCCTATATATACAGAAACCTCCGAAAAGTAACCTAGATCGGGAGTTCCACTGCCGAAAGCCTCTGTTGCCACCAAAAACCAATCTAGACCCTGTTCTGGCACCCTGCCGGAGGGGGGGACCCTCACCGGTGGCTATCTTCATCATCCCCACGCTCTCCATGAAGAGGAGGGAGTAGTCCACCCTCGGGGCTGAGGGTATGTACCAGTAGCTATGTGTTTGATCTCTCTCTCTCTCTCTCTCTCTCTCTCTCTCTCTCTCTCTCTCTCTCTCATGTTCTTGCGATGGCACGATCTTGATGTATCGCGAGGTTTGCTATTATAGTTGGATCTTATGATCTTTCTCCCCCTCTACTCTCTTGTAATGGATTGAGTTTTCCCTTTGAAGTTATCTTATCGGATTGAGTCTTTAAGGATTTGAGAACACTTGATGTATGTCTTGCGTGGGATACCCGTGGTGACAATGGGGTATTCTTTCGATTCACTTGATGTATGTTTTGGTGATCAACTTGCGGATTCCGTGACCTTGGGAATCTATGCATAGGGGTTGGCACACATTTTCGTCTTGACTCTCCGGTAGAAACTTTGGGGCACTCTTTGAAGTACTTTGTGTTGGTTGAATAGATAAATCTGAGATTGTGTGATGCATATCGTATAATCATACCCACGGATACTTGAGGTGACAATGGAGTATCTAGGTGACATTAGGGATTTGGTTGATTTGTGTCTTAAGTTGTTATTCTAGTACAAACTCTATGATAGATCGAACGGAAAGAATAGCTTCATGTTATTTTACTACGGACTCTTGAATAGGTCGATCAGAAAGAATAACTTTGAGGTGGTTTCGTACCCTACCATAATCTCTTTGTTTGTTCTCTGCTATTAGTTACTTTGGAGTGACTCTTTGTTGCATGTTGAGGGATAGTTATATGATCCAGTTATGTTATTATTGTTGAGAGAACTTGCACTAGTGAAAGTATGAACCCTAGGCCTTGTTTCCTATCATTGTCATACCGTTTATGCTCACGTTTACCACTTGCTACCTTGCTGTTTTTATATTTTCTTATTACAAAAACCTATATCTACCATCCATATTGCACTTGTATCACCATCTCTTCTCCGAACTAGTGCACCTATACAATTTACCATTGTATTGGGTGTGTTGGGGGACACAAGAGACTCTTTGTTATTTGGTTGCATGGTTGTTTGAGAGAGACCATCTTCATCCTACGCCTCCCACGGATTGATAAACCTTAGGTCATCCACTTGAGGGAAATTTGCTACTGTCCTACAAACCTCTGCACTTGGAGGCCCAATAACGTCTACAAGAAGAAGGTTGTGTAGTAGACATCAAGCTATTTTCTGGCGCCGTTGTCGGGGAGGTGAGTGCTTGAAGGTATATCTTTAGATCTTGCATTCGAATCTTTTAGTTTCTTGTTTTATCACTAGTTTAGTTTATAAAAGTAAACTACAAAAAAATGGAATTAAGGTTACCTCATATGCTTCATCTTTTTAATATCTTTCGTGAAAATGATGGGAAGGAAAATTGTGCTCAAGTACTAGAAGAAGAATTACATAGAATGCTTGGCATAAAATATGTGCATGATGAGCATGATTGCAATGTTGTTAGTGTGAATCCTTTGAATATCCATGATGCTAATGATATGCAAAGCCACAAGCTTGGGGAAGCTATGTTTTATGAAGATGATAGGTTTAGTCCCCCAAGTTTTGGTGAGAGAATTCATTATGATGAAAGCATTCCTCCTAGTTATGATGATTATATTGATGAAAGTGGATTTGGAGAGGTCATGACTTTATTTAGCGATGAATCCACTATTTCGGAAGAGGTTCCAATTGATTATGAGAACATAGTTACTATCTATGATGATTATTGTGATGACTTGTATGCTATTAATAATAATCATAACCATGAAACTTGTCATCATAATTTTAGTTTTCAATTGGATTATGCTTCACATGATAGTTATTTTGTTGAGTTTGCTCCCACTACTATGAATGAGAAGAATTTTGCTTCTGTGGAGAGTAGTAAAATTTCTATGCAAGTAGATCATGAAAAGAATGCTTTATGTGTTGGTTATATTGTTGAATTCATTCATGTTGCTACTAAAAATTATTTTGAGGGATGATCATATGCTTGTAGGAATTGCAATAATATCAAGTTTCCTCTCTATATGCTTGAAGTTTTGAAGCTATGCTTGTTTTGCTTTCCTATTCTAGTTGATTATTGTTCCCATAAGTTTTTGCTCACAAAATCCCTATGCATAGGAAGTGGGTTAGACTTAAATGTTCTAGTTATATGCTCCATGATGATCTCATTATGTTTCAATTCTTATCTTTTATTCGAGCATTATTGAAATCATTGTGCCTAGCTAGGGGCGTTAAACGATAACGCTTGTTGGGAGGCAACCCAACTTTATTTTTGTTCTTTGCTTTTTGCTTATGTTTAGGAATAAATATTGCATCTAGCTTCTGTTTAGATGTGGTTTTGTGTTTTAATTAGTGTTTGTGCCAAGTAGAACCTTTGGGAAGACTTGTGTGAAGTTTATGCGATCATGCTGTAAAAAACAGAAACTTTAGCGCTCACGAGATTAGCTACCATTTTTTTACCAGAGAGTGATTTTTAGTTGATTCTTTTTGCAGATGATTAATAGAAAAATTCCTCAGATCTACCAATTTATTTTGGAATTTTTAGAGTTACAGAAGTATTCGAAAGTTACTGATTGCTATAGATTGTTCTGTTTTTGACAGATTCTGTTTTCTATGTGTTGTTTGCTTATTTTGATGAATCTATGAGTAGTATCGGAGGGTATGGACCATAGGGAAGTTGGAATGCAGTAGATATTGCACCAATATGAATTTAGAATGAGTTCATAATAGTACCTAAGTGGTAGTTTTATTTTCTTATACTGACGGAGCTTACGAGTTTTCTGTTAAGTTTTGTGTTGTGAAGTTTTCAAGTTTTGGGTAAAGATTCGATGGACTATGGAATAAGGAGTGGCAAGAGCCTAAGCTTGGGGATCCCAAGGCACCCCAAGGTAATATTCAAGGACAACCAAAACCCTAAGCTTGGGGATGCCCCGGGAAGGCATCCCCTCTTTCGTCTTCGTCTATCGGTAACTTTACTCGATGCTATATTTTTATTCACCACATGATATGTGTTTTGCTTGGAGCGTCAATGTGTTTTATTTTGTTTTGCTTGCTGTTTGAATAATATCCCAAGATCTGAAATTCTTAAATGTTAGAGGGTCTTCACATAGTTGCATAATTATTCAAATACTCATTGATCTTCACTTATATCTTTTGGAGTAGTTTGTTGTTTGCTCTAGTCCTTCACTTATATCTTTTTAGAGCACGGCGGTGGTTCTATTTTGAAGAAATAGATGAACTCTCATGCTTCACTTATATTATTTTTAGAGTCTTTTAGAACAACATGGTAATTTGCTTTGGTTATAAAACTAGTCCTAATATGATAGGCATCCAAGTTGGGTATAGTAAAAACTTTCACATAAAGTGCATTGAATGATAGGAGAAGTTTGATACTTGATGATTGTTTTGAGATTTGAGGATAGTGATATTAGAGTCATGCTAGTGGAGTAATTATGAATTTGAGAAATACTTGTTTTAATGTTTGTGATTCCCGTAGCATGCACATATGGTGAACAACTATGTGACGAAGTTAGAGCATGAGGTATTTGTAGAGTGTCATCCTTTGTGTGGAGGTCGGCGGCGCGCGATGGTTAACTCCTACCAACCTCCCCCCTAGGATCATGCGTTGATTGCTTTGTTTTGATGACTCGTAATTTTTGCAATCAGTATATGAGTTCTTTATGACTAATGTTGAGTCCATGGATTATACGCACTCTCACCCTTCCACCATTGCTAGCCTCTCTTCTACCACACAACTTTCGCCGGTACCATACACCCACTATTTACCTTCCTCAAAACAGCCACCATATACCTTCCTCAAAACAGCCACCATACCTACCTATCATGGCATTTCCATAGCCATTCCGAGATATATTGCCATGCAACTTTCCACCGTTTTCCGTTCATATGACACACTTCATATTGTCATATTGCCATGCATGATCATGTAGTTGACACCATATTTGTGGCAAAGCCACCATGCATAATTTTTCATACATGTCACTCTTGATTCATTGCACATCCCGGTACACCGCCGGAGGCATTCATATAGAGTCATATCTTGTTCTAGCTTCGAGTTGTATTCTTTGAGTTGTAAGTAAATAAAAGTGTGATGATCTTCATTATTAGAGCATTGTCCCGTGTGAGGAAACAAAAAAAGATAAAGGCCAAATAAAAAAAAAGATGGCCCAAAAAAATAGAGAGGGGCTAAAAAAAGAAGAAGAGGAAAGCCCCTCCAAAAAAATGAGAGAAAAGATAGAAGGGACAATGCTACTATCCTTTTCCACACTTGTGCTTCAAAGTAGGACCGTGATCTTCATGATAGAGAGTCTCTTGTTTTGTCACTTTCGTATACTAGTGGGAATTTTCATTATAGAACTTGGCTTGTATATTCCAACGATGGGCTTCCTCAAATGCCCTAGGTCTTCATGAGCAAGCAAGTTGGATGCACACCCACTTAGTTTCTTTTGTTGAGATTTCATACACTTATAGCTCTAGTGCATCCGTTGCATGACAATCCCTACTCACTCACATTGGTATCTATTGATGGGCATCTCCATAGCCCATTGATACGCCTAGTTGATGTGAGACTATCTTCCTCCTTTTTGTCTTCTCCACAACCACCACTCTATTCCACCTATAGTGCTATATCCATGGCTCACGCTCATGTATTGCGTGAAAGTTTAAAGGTTTGAAAAAATTAAAGTGTGAAATAATTGCTTGGCTGAAACCGGGGTTGTGCATGATATGAATATTTTGTGTGATGAAGAGGGAGCATAGCCAGACTATATGATTTTGTAGGGATAACTTTCTTTGGCCATGTTATTTTGAGAAGACATGATTGCTTTGTTAGTATACTTGAAGTATTATTATTCTTATGTCAATATAGACTTTTGTCTTGAATCTTTTGGATCTGAACATTCATGCCACAATAAAGAAAATTACATTGAGAATTATGTTGGGTAGCATTCCACATCAAAAATTTAGTTTTTATCATTTACCTACTCGAGGACGAGCAGGAATTAAGCTTGGGGATGCTTGATACGTCTCCAACGTATCTATAATTTTTTATTGTTCCATGCTATTATATTATACTTCTAGGATGTTTTATGGGCTTTTATATACACTTTTATATGATTTTTGGGACTAACCTATTAATCCAGAGCCTAGTGCCAGTTTCTGTTTTTCTCCTGTTTTAGGGTATCGCAGAAAAGGAATATCAAGCGCAGCCCAATTGACCTGAAACTCAACAGAGGTTATTTTTGGACTAGAAGAAACTCAGAAAGTGCCGGAGGGGGGCCAGAAGGTCCACATGCTGCCCATGAGGGTAGGGGCGCCCCCCTACTGGGCGCGCCCCCTGCCTCGTGGACAGCCCGGAGACCCCCTTTACTTGGCCTCGACTCCAACACCTCATATATATACAGAAACCTTCGGAAAGTAACCTAGATCGAGAGTTCCGCCACCGAAAACCTCTGTTGCCACTGAAAACCAATCTAGACCCTGTTCCGGCACCCTGCCGGAGGGGGAACCCTCATCGGTGGCTATCTTCATCATCCCGGCGCTCTCCATGATGAGGAGGGTGTAGTCCACCCTCAGGGCTGAGGGTATGTACCAGTAGCTATGTGTTTGATCTCTCTATCTCTCTCTCTCTCTCTCTCTCTCTCTCTCTCTCTCTCTCTCTTTCTCTCTCTCTCTCTCTCTCTCTCGTGTTCTTGAGATGGCATGATTTTGATGTATCGCGAGCTTTGCTATTATAGTTGGATGTTATGATGTTTCTCCCCAATACTCTCTTGTAATGGATTGAGTTTTCCCTTTGAAGTTATCTTATCGGATTGAGTCTTTAAGGATTTGAGAACACTTGATGTATGTCTTGCGTGGGAAACCCGTGGTGACAATGGGGTATTCTTTCGATTCACTTGATGTATGTTTTGGTGATCAACTTGCGGGTTCCGTGACCTTGGGAATCTATGCATAGGGGTTGGCACACGTTCTCGTCTTGACTCTCTGGTAGAAACTTTGGGGCACTCTTTGAAGTACTTTGTGTTGGTTGAATAGATGAATCTGAGATTGTGTGATGCATATCGTATAATCATGCCCACGGATACTTGAGGTGACAATGGAGTATCTAGGTGACATTAGGGTTTTGGTTGATTTGTGTCTTAAGGTGTTATTCTAGTACGAACTCTATGATAGATCGAACGGAAAGAATAGCTTCATGTTATTTTACTACAGACTCTTTAATAGGTCGATCAGAAAGAATAACTTTGAGGTGGTTTCGTACCCTACCATAATCTCTTTGTTTGTTCTCCGCTATTAGTTACTTTGGAGTGACTCTTTGTTACATGTTGAGGGATAGTTATATGATCCAGTTATGTTATTATTGTTGAGAGAACTTGCACTAGTGAAAGTATGAACCCTAGGCCTTGTTTCCTATCATTGTCATACCGTCTATGCTCACGTTTACCACTTGCTACCTTGCCGTTTTTATATTTTCTTATTACAAAAACATATATCTACCATCCATATTGCACTTGTATCACCATCTCTTCGCCGAACTAGTGCACCTACACAATTTACCATTGTATTGGGTGTGTTGGGGACACAAGTGACTCTTTGTTATTTGGTTGCAAGGTTGTTTGAGAGAGACCATCTTCATCCTACGCCTCCCACGGATTGATAAACCTTAGGTCATCCACTTGACGGAAATTTGCTACTGTCCTACAAACCTCTGCACTTGGAGGCCCAACAACGTCTACAAGAAGAAGGTTGTGTAGTAGACATCCAGCTCTTTTCTGGCGCCGTTGCCGGGGCGGTGAGTGCTTGAAGGTATATCTTTAGATCTTGCAATCGAATCTTCTAGTTTGTTGTTTTATCACTAGTTTAGTTTATAAAACAAAACTACAAAAAAATGGAATTAAGGTTACCTCATATGCTTCATCTTTTTAATATCTTTCGTGTAAATGACGGGAAGGAAAATTGTGCTCAAGTACTAGAAGAAGAATTACATAGAATGCTTGGCATAAAATATTTGCATAGAATTACATAGAATTACATAGAATGCTTGGCATAAAATGATGGGAAGGAAAATTGTGCTCAAGTACTTGAAGGTTGGCAAGAAATCCTTGCGGGACAACTTGAAGGTTGAGATTCCGGAATACTTCATAGAGATCCGGTTGGAACGGTTTGAGGATGAGACTATTGCAATAAACATTTCTACTCAAAGCATCTGCAATGACATTGGCCTTGCCAGGAGTATACTCAATGCTTGGATTGTACTCTTGAATCCTTTCAACCCTACGAGTCTGACGGATGTTAAGGTTTGGCTGGGTGAAGATGTACTTCAGGCTCTTGTGATCGGTGAAGATGCCCACTTTTCTACCCAACAGAAGGTGTCTCCATGTTATCAAGGCATGAACAACTGTTGCTAGCTCAAGATCATGTGTGGGATAATTCTTCTCAATTGGTTTAAGCTGACGCGAAGTGTATGCGACGATCTTCTTGTCTTGCATGAGAACACCGCCGAGACCTTGCAATGTAGCATCACAGAACACTTCATAAGGCCTGGACTCATCCGGAGGAGTAAGTACCAGAGCAGAAATGAGCTTCTCTTTGAGGGTATTGAATGCCACATCACAATCAGGAGTCCACAAGTATTTGACGTTCTTTTGCAACAGGTTGGACAGAGGCTTGGCAATCTTGGAGAAGTTCTCAACGAACCTTCTGCAATAGCTTGCGAGGCCGAGGAAACTTCGGAGTTGTTTGACATTCTGAGGAGGTTCCCACTTCACAATAGCTTCGACCTTCTCGGGGTTAACAGAAATGCCCTTGGTAGAGATATTATGACCAAGATAGAGGACTTCATCGAGCCAAAATTCGCACTTGGAGAACTTTGCATAAAAGCGGTGCTCACGAAGCCTGTCAAGAACCAAACGGAGGTGCTTGGCGTGGTCTTCTAAGGTCTTGGAGAATACCAGAATATCATCAAGATAGACGAGGACAAACTCATTGGTGTATGGGTTGAATATGAAATGCATCATCCGAGAGAAGGTAGGAGGTGCATTAGCAAGCCCGAAGGACATGACTGTGTACTCGTAGGAGCCATAACTCGTCCTGAATGTGATCTTGGGAATATCCTCTTCACGGATACGAATCTGATGGTAGCCCATCCGGAGATCAAGCTTCGAGAAAACCTTGGCTCCTTTGAGCTGCTCAAACAATTCATTGATATTGGGGAGAGGGTAATTATTCTTAATTGTCTTCTTGTTCAATGGCCGGTAATCAACACTCGGAGTGACAAATCATATTCTCGATCTATGCCAACAGCACATACACCTTTGGAGACACCTGTAGAGCATCTTTATAATCACCCAGTTACGTTACGACGTTTGATAGCACACAAGGTGTTCCTCCGGTATTCTGGAGTTGCATAATCTCATAGTCATATGAACATGTATAACTCATGAAGAAAGAAACAACAGAAAAACTAAACGATCATATTGCTAAGCTAACGGATGGGTCTTTGCCATCACATCATTCTCCTAATGATGTGATCCCATTCATCAAATAACAACACATGTCTATGGTTAGGAAACATAACCATGTTTGATCAACGAGCTAGTCAAGTAGAGGCATACTAGGGACACTCTGTTTTTTCTATGTATTCACACATGTACTAAGTTTCCGGTTAATACAATTCTAGCATGAATAATAAACATTTATCATGGTATAAGGAAATATAAATAAAACTTTATTATTGCCTCTAGGGCATATTTCCTTCACGAATACCATCGTCCTATATATCAATATTTACCTCTTGACCATTTTGAGACTCCTCGTCATGTGTGTGATCTCATCTGGGACTCCGAACAACATTCGATCACCAAATCATATAACTCATATAACAATATATCGTCAATGAATGTTAAGCATGCGGACCCTACGGGTTCGAGAACTATGTAGACATGACCGAGACACCTCTTCGGTCAATAACCAATAGAGGAACCTGGATGCCCATATTGTCTCCTACATATTCTACAAAGATCTTTATCGGTCAAACCGTTATGACAACATATGTAATTCCCTTTTGTCCATGAGTATGTTACTTGCCCGAGATTCGATCGTCGGTATCTCTATACCTAGTCCAATCTCGTTACCAGAAATTCTCTTTACTCGTTCTGTAATACATCATCTCATAACTAATTCATTAGTCATTTGCTTGCAAGGCTTCTTATGATGTGTATTACCGAGAGGGCCCAGACATACCTCTCCGATACTCGGAGTGACAAATTCTAATCTTGATCTATGCCAACTCAACAAACACCTTTGGAAATACCTATAGAGCATCTTTATGATCACCTAGTTATGTTGTGACGTTTGATAGCACACAAGGTATTCCTCCGGTATACAGGAGTTGCAGAATCTCATAGTCGGAGGAATATGTATTTGACATACAAGAAAGCAATAGCAATAAACTGAACAATCATATACTAAGCTAACGGATGGGTCTTGTCCATCATATCATTCTCCTAATGATGTGATCTCGTTATCAAATGACAACTCATATCTATGGTTAGGAAACCTTAACCATCTTTGATCAACGAGCTAGTCTAGTAGAGGCTTACTAGGGACAGGGTATTTGTTTATGTATTCATACATGTATTTAAGTTTCCGGTCAATACAATTCTAGCATGAATAATAAACCCTTATCATGATTAAGGAAATATAATAATAAACATTTTATTATTGCCTCTAGGGCATATTTCCATCAATCTCCCGCTTGCACTAGAGTCAATAATCTAGTTCACATTGCCATGTGATTAACACCCATAGTTCACATCACCATGTGATTAATACCCAAAGAGTTTACTAGAGTCAATAATCTAGTTCACATCGCCATGTGATTAACACCCGTAGTTCACACCGCCATGTGATTAATACCCAAAGAGTTTACCAGAGTCGATAATCTAGTTCACATCGCCATGTGATTTACACTCAAGGAGTTCTAAGGTATGATCATGGTTTGCTTGTGAGAGAGGTTTTGGTCAACGGGTCTGCAACATTCAGATCCGTCTGTACTTTGCAAATTTATATGTCTACAATGCTCTGCATAGACCTACTCTAGCTAATCGCTCCGACGTTCAGTACGCATCTAGATTGATACTTAAAGTCATCTGGATTAGTGTCAAATCTTGCACTGGCGTAACCCTTTACGACGAACTCTTTATCACCTCCATAATCGAGAAACATTTCCTTATTCCTTTAAGGATAATTTTGACCGCGGTCCAATGATCCATTCTTGGATCTCTTGCACCCCCTTACCAGACATGTTCCAAGGCACAAAATAGGCTTGGTACACAGCATGGCATGCTTTATAGAACCTATGGTTGAGGCATAGGGAATGACTTTCATTCTCTCCCTTTTTTTTGCCGTGGTCGGGATTTAAGTCTTACTCAACTTCATACCTTACAACTCATGCAAGAACTCCTTATTTGACTGATCCATTTTGAACTCCTTCAAAATCTTATCAAGGTAGGTATTCATCGAAAGTCTTATCATGCGTCTTGATCCATATCTATAGATCTTGATGTCCAATATGTGAGCAGCTTCACCGAGGTATTTCTTTGGAAAATTCTTATTGAAATATCCGCTTATGCTATCAAGAAAATCTACATCATTTCCAATCAATAATATGTCATCCACATATAATATCAGACATGTTATAGAGCTCCCACTCACTTTCTTGTAAATACATGCTTCACCGTAAGTCTGTACAAAACCATATGCTTTGATCACCTCATCAAAGCGTATATTACAACTCCGAGATGCTTGCGCCAGTCCATAGATGGATCGTTAGAGCTTGCACACTTTATTAGCACCTTTAGGATCGACAAAACCTTCCGGTTGCATCATATACAACTCTTCTTTCAGAAATCCATTAAGGAATGCAGTTTTGACATCCATTTGCCCGATTTCATAATCATAAAATGTGGTAATTACTAACATGATTCAGACAGACTTAAGCATCGCTACGGGTGAGAAAGTCTCATCGTAGTCAACCCCTTGAACTTGTCAAAAACCCTTTGCGATAAGTCAATATTTGTAGATAGTAACATTACCATCAGCGTCAATCTTCTTCTTGAGGATCCATTTATTCTTTATGGCTTGCCGATCATCGGCAAGTCCAACAAAGTCCACACTTTGTTCTCATACATGGATCCTATCCCAGATTTCATGTCCTCAAGCCATTTTTCGGAATCTGGGCTCATCATAGCTTCTTCATAGTTCGAAGGTTCGCGGTTGTCTCACAACATGACTTCCTGGACAGGATTACCATACCACTCTAGTGCGGTCAGTATTCTGGTCGACCTTGGAGGTTCGGTAGTAACTTGATCCAAAGTTTCATGATCATCATCATTAGCTTCTTCTCTAGTTGGGGTAGGCATCACAGGAACATTTTTTTCTCTAATGTGCTAACTCGAGAGAAGGTACAACTACCTCATCAAGTTCTACTTTCCTCCCACTCACTTCTTTCGAGAGAAACTCCTTCTCTAGAAAGGACTCGTTCTTCACAACGAAGTTTTTTTCCTTCGGATCTGTGGTAGAAGGTATACCTAATAGTTTCTTTTGGGTATCCTATGAAGACGCACTTCTCTGCTTTGGGTTCGAGCTTATCGGCCTAAAGCCTTTTAACATAAGTGTCGCATCCCCGAACTTTAAGAAAAGACAGCTTAGGTTTCTTGCCAAACCATAGTTCATACGACGTCGTCTCAATGGGTTTAGATGGTGCCCTATTTAACGTGAATACAACTGTCTCTAATGCATAACCCCAAAACGATAAAGGCAAATCGGTAAGATACATCATAGAATGCACTGATGTCGCTTAAATCTACGTCGGTATTTCCCCAAAGAGGAAGGGGTGATGCAGCACATCGGTGGTAGGTATTTCCCTCAGATGTGAAACCAAGGTTATCGAACCAGTAGGAGAACCAAGCAACACAACGTAAACAACACTTGCACACAAACAACAACTTCTCGCAACCCACGTGTAAAAGGGGTTGTCAATCCCTTTCGGGTAACGAACGTGAGAGAGATATAAATATTGGCAGATTGGTTGATAAATAAGATAAATTGCAGCAATGTATTTTTGGGTTTTTGGAATATTGGGGTATTTATAGAGCAAAGAGGCGGTGCGGGAGGCCACCGAGGTGGGCACAACCCACAGGGGCGCGCCAGGGGGGCTGGCGCGCCCTGGTGGGTTGTGCCCCGAGGGGGCACCCCCAAGTGCTGCCTTGGCCCATCAGGTGTCTTCTGGCCCATAAAAATTCTCCAAAAAGTTTCGCGGTGTGTGGGCTCCGTTTGATATTGATTTCCTGCGATGTAATAAAACATGCAGAAAATAGCAACTGGCACTTGGCACTATGTCAATAGGTTAGTACCCAAAAAATGATATAAAATGACTATAAAATGATTGTAAAACATCCCAGAATGATAATATAACAGCATGGAACAATAAAAAATTGTATATATGTTGGAGACGTATCATCATCCCCAAGCTTAACTCCTGCTCGTCCTCGAGTAGGTAAGTGATAAAAACAGAATTTTGGATGTGGAATGTTGCCTATCCTGCCATGTTATATTCTTTTATTTATAGCATGGACATTTGGACCTTTATATGGTTCAAAGCAATAGTCTAGTTTTGACATAATAATATAGATACTCAAGCATATCTATAAGCAACCATATCTTTCAAAATATCAATGCTAAAATAAGCTATCCCTAGCCCATTATGCTCAACCATTGATCCATTCATCAAACACGCTCGCATATTATTTGAACCCAATGCTCAAGTACGATCATAGTGTTTCCTAGTTGGTGCTTGTAAGAGAAGATGGAGACTCAAATTCAAAAATAAAAAATGCATAAGTAAAAGAAAGGCCCTTCGTAGAGGGAAGTAGGGATTTGCAGAGGTGCTAGAGCTCAAAGCTTAAATTGAGAGATATTTTGGAAGGTATACTTTTCCCACCAACGAGAACGACTTGAGGTTCCCAACACTTTCCATGCTAGATATATCATAGGTGGTTCCCAAAAAGAAAATAAAGTTTATTCCTTTTCCACCAAACTTTAACAAGCCATGCCTAGCAGAATCCACGGTCGCTTTCCATACCAACACTTTCCAAGGAATTTATTATTTGACAACATAAAGTAAATTTGTTTTTCATTTCGGGATTGGGCATCCCTAATACCTTTGGATTACTCTCGTGCAATGACAAGTGAATAAACACTCATCGTGAGAATAACACATCTAGCATGGAAAATATTGGCCACCCCTCACCGCCTCGCGAGTGGTACGGGCACACAAAAGGGAAATTTATTTTGAAAATTAGAGATGGCACATACAAAATTTCTTAGAACGGCAACGGAATACCGCATATAGGTAGGTATGGTGGACTCATGTGGCAAAACCGGGATAAAGGATTTTGGATGCACAAATAGAGATCATACTTAGTGCAAAATGAAGGCTAGCAAAAGACTGGGAAGCGACCAACCATGAAACGAATAATCTCATAAGCGAAACATAAATAACACCGAATAATGCACCACAAGTAGGATATAATTTCATTGCATAATTATTGACTTTCGTGCTTGCATAGGGAATCACAAACTTTAACACTAATATTCTTAGTAAAGCGTAATTACTCATTAACATGACTCACATATCATATCATCCTGTCTCAAAATTGTTACAAGGAATCAAGTTTATTTTGTCCAATGATCTTCATGAAAGTTTTTATTACATCCTTCTTGGATATCTATCACTTTGGGACTAATTTTCATGTGTTGCTTTTGATAAGCTCAAACAAATATAAGTGAAGATCATGAGCATAATTTTTCTTCATTCTCTCAAAATAATATAAGTGAAGAAAGAGAGAATTTCTTTAAAATTGTACTAACTCTCAAATAAATCTAAGTGAAGCAAGAGAGTATTTCTTGAAAAATACTAAACACATCATGCTCAAAAAGATATAAGTGAAGCACTAGAGCAAGTCCATTGCTGATAAAAATTTAAGTGAAGCATAGAGAGCAATTCTAGCAAGTCATGGCATAATTTTGGCTCTCTCAAATAAGTGTGTACAGCAAGGATTGATGACTTAAAAAGCAAAATAAAACAAGAAAAGACTCATATCATACAAGATGCTCCAAGCAAAACACATATCATGTGATGAATAAAAATATTTTCGAGTGAAATACCGATAGTTGTTGGAAGAAAGCGGGGATGCCACTCGGGGGCATCCCCAAGCTTAGTTGGTTGCTCATTTTTGGATAATAGCTTGGGATGCCTGGGCATCCCCAAGCTTAGGCTCTTCCATCCTTCCTTCATCCATCGTAAGATAACCCAAAACTTGAAAACTTCAATCACACAAAACTCAACAAAAACTTCGTGAGATCCGTTAGTGTAAGAAAGCAAATCACTACTATAAGTACTGTATCAAACCAATTCATATTTTGTTTTTGTATTATATATATTATATTCCAACCTTTCTATGGCAAAAACTCATCAAAGAAAACCATAGAGCCATCAAAATAAGCACACAACACAAAGAAAACAGAATCTGTCAAAAATAGAAAAGTCTGTAGTAATCTGGAAGTTTCGAAAACTTCTGGAACTCTAAAAATCTTGAAAAAATAGGGTCACGTGGGAAATTTGTATATTAATCTCCGGCAAAAAGAATCAACTAAAAACACTTTTGTGTAAAAAATTGGGAATTTTTCTCGTGAGCGCAAAAGTTTCTGTCTTTTTCAGCAAGATCGAACAACCATCACCCAAGAAGATCCTATTGGTTCTACTTGGCACAAACACTAATTAAAACACAAAAAACACAATCATACTAGTAGCATAATTGTGCTAACACTCAAGAACAGAAAGCAAAAAGAAAAAATAAATTTTATTCATTGGGTTGCCTCCCAACAAGCCCTATCGTCTTACGCCCTTAGCTAGGCATAATTCCAAGATCTCAAGTGTTGTCATCTTTGTTGGATGTTCCATAAGTTGCCCTCATTATAGATTCATAAGGAAATTTTATCTTGGTTCTAGGGAACTGTTCCATGCCCTTTCTCAAGGGAAATTGGAATTTAATATTCCCTTCTTTCATGTCAATCACCGCGCCAATAGTGCGCAAAAACGGTCTACCAAGTACAATAGGGCAAGACGGGTTGCAATCGATATCAAGAACAATAAAGTCTATGGGTACATAGTTCCTATTTGCAAGAATAAGAACATCATTGATCCTCCCCAAAGGCTTTTTAATAGTAGAATCCGCCAAATGCAAATTTAGAGAGCAATCTTCAATATTGATAAGACCAAGAACATCACAAAGAGATTTCAGAATCGTGGAAACACTAGCACCCTAATCACACAAAGCAAAACACTCATAATTTTTAATTTTGATTTTGATAGTGGGTTCCCATAGAATTGAAACTTCTAATTCCAATCTTTGTTCAAAAGCTTTCATCATAGCATCAACAATATGTTTAGTAAAAACTTTATTTTGTTCATAAGCATGGGGTGAATTAATCATGGATTGCAACAAAGAAATACAATCAATCAAGGAGCAACTATCATAATTAAAGTCTTTGTAATCCAAAATAGTGGTTGCATCACTAGTTAAAGTCTTGACCTCTCCAAACCCACTTTAATCAATTTTCTCAACAAGATTTTCACCCTCCGAAATATTGAGACGCCTTCTACCTAAAGTTGACTCTTCTTCAGTCCCTTTATCATTAAGTTGAACTTTACTAAACAAAGAATCAATGGAAGGAACACCAATCATTTTAATGTCTTCATCATTTTTATGAAAGCAATCACTAAAAAATGCATTTTCTAAAAATTCTCGTTTAGCTCTAAGCATGGCGGTTCTTTTCTTACTTTTGTCCATAGAAACATAAAGAGCTTGAATTGATTCTTCAACTTTAGGCACACAAAAAGTTCAACTTGAGATTTTCCACATCATGAGAAATCCTATCAATACTCCTAGACATATAATTAATCCTATTCAATTTTTCTTCTATCGAAGCATTGAAAACCTTTTGAGTATTGATAAATTCTTTAATATTATTCTCTAGATCAGAGGTGTTCCTATTATTATTGTAAGATTGATTTCCATAGGAATTACCATAATTATTAGAGGAATTACTAGGAAAAGGCCTAGGATTAAAATTACCTCTATAAGCATTGTTATTATAATTATTTCTGGAGATAAAGTTCATATCTATAGCATCACTAGTTTGATCAATAAATGTATACAAAGGCATATCATTAGGATCAATAGGAGCACTTTTACTAGCAACCATTTTCATAAGAGCATCAACTTTCTCATTCAAAGAATCAATCTCAACCGCATTAATCTTTTTGCTTGTCGGCACTCTTTCGGTATGCCATTGCGAATATTTCGCCATAATATTATCAAGCAATTTGGTGGCTTCACCCAAAGTAATTTCTATAAAAGTACCACCCGCGGAGGAATCCAAACGATTCCGAGAAACAAAATTCAATCCCGCATAGAAATTTTGTATGATCATCCAAAGATTTAACCCATGAGTTAGGCAATTCCTTAGGATCATTTTTATCCTTTCCCAATATTGTGCAACATGCTCATGTTCAAGTTGCTTGAAATTCATGATTTGGGTTCTAAGGGATATAATTTTTGTGGGCGTAAAATGATTAGTGATAAAAGCATCTTTGCATTTGTTCCAAGAATCAATGCTATTGCGAGGTAAGGAAGAAAACTAATTTTTTTGCATGATCTCGCAAAGAAAACGGAAACAATTTCTATTTCACAATATCATTGTCCACATATCTTTTCTTTTGCATATCGCATAGTTCCACGAAAGTATTGAGATGGGACGTGGCATCCTCATTAGGAGTGCCGGAAAATTGATCTTTCATGACAAGATTCAACAAAGCAGTATTGATATCACAAGTCTCCGCACTAGTGGCAGGAGGAGCAACCGGAGTGCCAATAAAATCATTGTTGCTAGTATTGGAAAAATCACACAACTTAGTGTTCTCTTGCGTCATTTTTGAGCAATTATAAACAAGAACACAAGTGGCGATAGATCCGACCAGAAAAATGTCAAACGGAAAAGATGGTGAATAAAAGCGGCAAATGTTTGTGAAGTGGGGGAGAGGAAAACGAGAGGCAAATGGAAAATAATGTAAATTGCGTGGAGATGAGATTTGTGATTAGGAACCTGGTTATGTTGAAGATCCTCCCTGGCAACGGCGCCAGAAATTCCTTTTGATGTCACTTAAAGCTACGTTGGTATTTCTCCAAAGAGGAAGGGATGATACAACACATCGGCGCTAGGTATTTCGCTCAGATGTGAAACCAAGGTTATCGAACCAGTAGGAGAACCAAGCAACACAACGTAAATAGCACCTGCACCCAAATAACAACTTCTCGCAACCCGACGTGTAAAAGGGGTTGTCGATACCTTTCGGGTAACGGACGTGAGAGAGATATAAATATTGGTAGATTGGTTGATAAATAGGATAAATTGCAGCAAGGTATTTTTTGGGTTTTTGGAAAATTGGGGTATTTATAGAGCAAAGAGGCGTTGCGGGATGCCACCGAGGTGGGCACAACCCACCGGGGCGCGCCACGGGGGCCTGGCGCACCCTGGTGGGTTGTTCCCCCCTCGGGGCAACCCCCAAGTGCTGCCTTGGCCCATCAGGTGTCTTCTGGCCCATAAAAATTATCCAGAAAGTTTCGCGGTGTTTGGGTTCCGCTTGATATTGATTTCCCGTGATGTAAAAAAAACATGCAGAAAACAACAACTGGCACTTGGTGTTGGGGAACGTAGTATTTCAAAAAAAAATCTTACGATCACGCAAGATCTATCTAGGAGAAGCATAACAACGAGCGGGGAGAGTGTGTCCATGTACCCTCGTAGACCGAAAGCGGAAGTGTTTAGTAACGCGGTTGATGTAGTCGAATGTCTTCGCGATCCAACCGATCCAAGCACCGAACGTACGTTCCCTCCGCGTTCAGCACACGTTCAGCTCGATGACATCCCAAGAAATCTTGATCCAGTTGATGTCGTAGGAGAGTTCCGTCAGCATGATGACGTGGTGACGATGATGATGAAGTTACCGACGGAGGGCTTTGCCTAAGCACTGCGACGATATGACCGATGTGTGTAACAGTGAAGGGGGGCACCGCACACGGCTAAGAAATCAACTTGTGTGTCTATGGGCCCCCCCTAGCCAGGTATATAAAGGAGTGGAGGAGGAGGCTGGCCAGCCTCCTATGGCGCGCCCTAAGGGGGAGTCCTACTCCCACTAGGAGTAGGATTCCCCCATTCCTAGTCCTACTAGGAAGGGGAGGAAGGAAGAGGAGGGGAGAAGGAAAGAGTGGGCCGGCCCCCTTGCCCTAAACCAATTCAGTTTCGGCCTAGGGGGCGCGCACCACACCTCCCTACCTGCCCTCTATTTCCACTAAGGCCCATGTAGGCCCATTAAGCCCCCGGGTGGTTCGGGTAACCTCCTGGTACTCCGGTATTTATCCGGTGACCCCCGGAACCCTTCCTGTGTCCGAATATAACCTTCAATATATCAATCTTTATGTCTCAACCATTTCGAGACTCCTCGTCATGTCCGTGATCACATCCGGGACTCCAAACTACCTTTGGTACATCAAAACACATAAACTCATAATATCGATCAGCATCGAACGTTAAGCGTGCGGACCCTACGGGTTCGAGCACTATGTACACACGATCGAGACTCATCTCTGGTTAATAACCAATAGCGGAACCTGGATGCTCATATTGGTTCCTACATATTCTACGAAGATCTTTATCGGTCAAACCGCATAACAACATACGTTGTTCCCTTTGTCATCAGTACGTTACTTGCCCGAGATTCGATCGTCGGTATCATCATACCTAGTTCAATCTCGTCATCGGCAAGTCTCTTTACTCGTTCTGTAATACATCATATCGTGACTAACTCATTAGTCATTTGCTTGCAAGGCTTATTATGACATGTATTATCGAGAGGGCCCAGAGATACCTCTCCGACACTCGGAGTGACAAATCCTATTCTCGATCTATGCCAACACCACAAACAACTTCGGAGAAACCTATAGAGTATCTTTATAATCACGCAGTTATGTTGTGATGTTTGATAGCACACAAGGTGTTCCTCCGGTATTCAGGAGTTGCATAATCTCATAGTCATAGGAACATGTATAAGTCATGAAGAAAGCAATAGCAGTAAAACTAAATGATCATAGTGCTAAGCTAACGGATGGGTCTTGTCCATCACATCATTTTCATAATGATGTGACCCCGTTGATCAAATGACAATACATGTCTATGGTCAGGAAACATAACCATCTTTGATTAACGAGCTATCCTAGTAGAGGCATACTAGGGACACTATGTTTTGTCTATGTATTCACACGTGACACCGCGAGACCTGTGCGCCATGTGTCAGTCAGTTATTCATCGTCGTTGCCATGTCATCTACTTGCATGTTGCATTTTGCCATGTCATCATGTGTGTTGCATCATCATGTTTTCAAAACTTGCATCTGTCCGAGTTCCCTCGTCCTTTCCGTTGTTCGTTCTGAGCCCAGACACGCATCCACGCGCCCGCGGTGCCTCCGATTATTTATTTTATGAGTGGCCGGAAAATGTTCTTGGAATGGGATGGAACTTGGCGTGTGGTCTTATTATAGCATAGGTAGGCCGTCTGTCAAGTTTCGTCGCGTTCGGAGTTCGTTTGATAGCCCAACGGTTAACCGTGTTAACCGCCGGAAGCCTTTTCTCTTTTAGCCTGATGGCTTCTCGCCCCTTGTTGGTTACCCCAAGTGGAAGGTTGAGATCTAGCGTAGCGGCAAATTTCCCTTGGCAAAGATACCAAGGATCGAATCCCGTGAGACTCCGAGGGTCGACAAGTAGGTGTCAACGGCGCCAGAAACTTAGCGGTTGACGGGACCTGCACACAGATACAGATGACTTTGCTCCCAACGAGTACAGAGAGGTTGTCAATCCCTCCGGCCTTGTCGTTTACAAAGGATCAAACACAAGAGATAATAATGATAGCTATGACTACAACTAGGAAATAAAAACAGGAAGTAAATAGAAGGTGTGATCAGCGGTGGTAATATGGACCGGGGTCCCATGATGTTCACTAGTGATGTCTCTCTCCCAAAAGACGATAAAACAGCAAAGCGAGGTAAACAAATTACAGCTGGGCAATTGACAGGATTATGTGCGCAAACCAATGCTAACTATGCTGCAAAGAAAGGTAGAGGCTCAAAAGCATGGGCGGTACGCCAAGGCAAATAGACCGAAATCCATCTGCATCTAGTACTAATCATCCACCTTGAGATATCTATCCAGAATATCTCGCTGGTATTAAGTTGCGAATCCCACCCAAAGTGTAAACTCAAAGGAACAGACAACTGCATTAAAAGAACTTTGCGTAAAGTAAACAATCCTTGCACCCGCAAGTACAAGCACCGTTGTTTTCTCCCTTGTGGCAACAGCACATCCCCTAGACTCATGTTTCTGTCACTCAAGCTAGTCATCAGGGGGCATAAACCCACAATCAAGCATAACGCTCCCTCTTGGAGTTACTACCTACTACTTGGCCAAAGCAATAAACAGCAACGGAGAACATGCAAGAATTACTCAAGAACAAAGATATAAAAGAGGTGGATCAAATATATTACTCAAACACAATCTGAACATAGTCTCATAATCCATCAGATCCCAGCAAACTCAGCAAAGCAACAGCAGAAAGATTACATATGTGCCTCGATCATGTAGGGCAGCTCACGAGGTCTAAACCATGAACAGCAAAGAGGGGAGGAGAACATCACATAGCTACTGATCATGGACCCATGGTCCAAGGTGGACTACTCACGACTCATCCGGGAAGCGTCCATGGTGGTGGAGAAGCTCCCGGTGGTGGTTCTCCCCTTCGGCAGGATGCCGGGAAGAGTTCTCCTGATGCTCCCGATCTTGGAAGCGCTGCGGCGGCGGAACAGAGGCGAGATCGCCAAAAAGGGTTCTGTCCTCGAGGGTTTCGGAACGAGAGGGATATATATGCGAAGGGGGGTAGCCAGAGGCGGAGCAGGGGCCCCAGGCGCCCCCCTGGCGCGGCCAGGGGTGGGGCCGCGCCAGGTGGCCGCCTGGGCCTCCCCTGGCTCCCCTCTGGCCCATGTTTGGTTCTTCGCGAAGCTTCCTGTACGCTGATTTTTCCTGGAATTTTTGGAGCACTTTTAATATGGGGGAAACCTGAAATAGAAAAACAGCAGAAAACAGGAACTGGCACTGTGGTGCACTGAGTTAATAGGTTAGTCCAAATATGATCAAAAGTGTATGGAAGTGCATCAATATCATAGCAATATCACACAAAAGAAGCATGGAGCAAGCAGAAATTATAGATACGTTTTGGACGTATCAACATCCCCAAGCTTAATTCCTGCTCGTCCTCGAGTAGGTAAGTGATAACAAGCATAATTTCTGTGGTGACATGCTACCAACCATATAAGAACTTTTTAAGTAAAGCAATCAAAGCATGTAATTCAATTCAAGTCATAACAAGCAAGAGTCTATATTAGCATTGTAACAAGCAACATAAGAACATAAAGGTGCAAGAGCTCTCGCTGTCCGTGACTCGAATGTCTCCAAATGGTGTTTGCATGCAAGAAAGGGGATAGGGATATACGAGAGAGTAAAACATAGTTTTTGTATTGTTGAGAACTTAATCTACTAAAGTTTCACACTTGGTCTTCTTTGGAATCTTATCTTGACTCATCACCAGACCACTAGCCAGGTACAAGTCAAAATGATTCACTCCCTTTCGATATTTTGAGCGCTCGTGCAATGGATGAGCGTAAGCAAGAAAGTTGACACTTAGGATGGCAAAGAGAGAAAAATGATGAAGGGGGAAAACAAAAAAAGGTGTGAAAGGCTCACATCAATGAGGACAATCATAGGCGAGAGAAAGCCAAATGATAGATATGATGTAAGCAGTAGGGATTGCCATGCAACAGATGCACATATGAGCTAAGGTAAGCTCTCCAAAGGAACTAGTGGGGGTGCATCCAACTTGCTCGCTCAAGAAGACCTAGAGCTCTTTTGAGGAGGCTCATCATTGGAATATACAAGCCAAGTTCTATAGTGTGAAGGTCCCCACATAGCTATATGCATGAATGATAATCTCTATGGAGTACAAGGTATAAGACACACACACGAGTGTGGATCTCTCAAAAGGAACAGTAGTGTGCCCCCTTCTCTCTTTTTATTTCTTTTTCTCTTTTTTCTATTTTTTTTATTTTTTTGTGGCCTCAATGGCTCTTTCTATTTAACTCTCATTTGTCCTCTTTGGGATCTTTTGATTTGTCCTCTTTGGGATCTTTTCCTCACTTTAGGGGCAACACTCTATATATTACAAGAAGTATAGAAGATCTTTCACACTTTACAAAAGTACTCAACATAAAGAAAATGAAACTATCATGATGTATGCAAATGTATGCCTCTGCCGGTGTAGCAGGATATGCAATGATACTAGCGCGTCATGTAGCAATGATTAGGGCAAGGCCCAACTAGCATGCGGCTCATCGATCAAGCAAAAAGCATGTATGACATGAAGATCAAGTCATGAGAAGATGGATGTTGCATGGCAATGTATCTCGGAAAGGCTATGAAAATGCCTTGATAGGTAGGTATGGTGGCTGTTTTGAGGAAGGATATAATGAGGCTTATGATGACAGAGCGTATCGTGCCAAGGATTTGGATGCACCGGCGAAGTATGCGCCAACTCTCGAGGTGAGAAAGGGCAATGCACGGTACCGAAGAGGCTAGAAAAATATGGCTAGGTGGAAGTGTCAACTTTCGAATACTCACATTAGTCCGAAGAACTCATGCACTTATTATCGGTAACTCTCAATCTAATTAGGAGGTTCACAAATAGACAAGTACCCCGAGGAGGAGTGTATGGGGGTTTGGTTATCCTTGCGCATCCTCGACTCATGGTACGTGAGTGTACTCTAATATTCGATCCCTCCAAAGATTAGTGATCCATCTAGTAGCTAAAGTTCTCAACTATTTTGTAGGTTTTCGAAAATAAACACGGATTGCCCAAAATACGACATCTATCACTAATAGGCTAAAGCTCTTGACACCAAAAGTTCAGACATTACTCATGGCAATACCTCAAAACTATTGCAAGTTACTACTAAAATTAAATAGCAACCTCAGTTACCTACTTTAAGTTAAGACACACAACTCAGTGCAACATGCAAACTCTCTTAACAAGATAAACATGAAAACTCAAGAGAGTTCAACAACCAACTAAACAAAAGCTCTTTAAAAAGAAAAGCATGAAAACTAAGAGCTAAACATGACAGCAGCTATGGAAAGACAAAGAACACACACAGCAAAGATAAGCATGAAAATCCTATGTTGTGTTCTTGGTTGAAGTGGAGCGTGTTTCCCTCCCACACAAAGAAAGCTGGGTTCTAACTTGTTATGAACAGCAAGCAAAGCTAAAGAAAACTAAAAAAAAGAAACTAAGAGTAAGACGCTCCAAGCATAGCACATAACGCATGAAGTGAAAAATATAGTGGAACGAAAGACGAACTGATAATTGTTGATGGAGAAGGGGATGCATGGGGGCATCCCCAAGCTTAGACGCTTGAGTCTTCTTGAATATTTCTTGGGGGTGCACGGGGGCATCCCCAAGCTTGAGCGTTTGACCCTCCTGAATCTTCTTTTATCATCTTCTCTCGCACACTTGAAAACTCCCTTCATACATAACTCATCATAATCTGATTAGCGAGGTTAGTACCCACAATAAAACAATTTTTCCTTACTGGAAATAAAGATAATCTTGAAGAGCTAATGTTTCTCAAGATTGTCAAAGGTTTTTGCAAAGAAAAAGCAAGCTCAAGGTTTGCAAAACGAAGAAAAGGCAAAACAGGACAGAATCTGTGAAAAACAGACCAGCAGGTAGTAAATAATTTTTTCGGGGCACTTCTGCAACTCAAATCAAAAAACTCAGAACAGATGCTCGAAAGCCAATTGTATAGAGCACGCTGTCAAAAAAATTCAGATCAAAAAGATGATCTGGTGATTTTATTCGAATTTTTCTGTCCAAGGACAGAATCTGTTTTCTGGACAGCACGTCACAACTTTTGAACTTTCTTACAATCGGAGGCTAAACTTGGCACAAAGCTTGAAAAGAAAAGATACAATGATGATGCTACTGTAGTAACAAACATCAAGACACAACAAAAGCAAAATAAGACCTAATTCGTTGTGGGCTGCCTCCCAAAAGCGCTTTCTTTTATGCCTTTAAGCTAGGCATGACGCAAAAAGGAGGAATCAAAAGTCATCATAATAATCGGAGTTATAAATTGCTTCAAATGGTTCCTCAACAAGTTCATCCTTGTTCCTTCTAGGAAAGGGGTACGTACCTTTTGCCTTCCCGCGTAGGCGGATTTGTCCCTTACCTATATCGATGAAGCCTTTTACGGCTCGGAGGAAGTCCCTTCCAAGTACTATATTTCCTTGGTTTGGCTTCATGATGAAGAAATCAACCATTGCAATCCCTTTAAGGAATGTAACTGGTACGTCTTTTATTCTTCCCTGGATCTCAGAAATATCTCCATTAGCATGTTCATGATAGGATGATAATTTGTTGATACGTCCAAAACGTATCTATAATTTCTGCTTGCTCCATGCTTTTTTTGTGTGATATTGCTATGATATTTATACACTTCCATACACTTTTGATCATATTTGGACTAACCTACTAATGGTTGCAAAAGTGCACAATGTTCTTGTTTTACACTTTATTGTGTAGGAATTACTTGGAAATTGACAAAAACGCAAAAGGAGTCGTATTGGAGTAGGACTCTGACTTTCCTGAAATCTGTCTGAGAACGTTTTTTAAAGATGGTCACGTTCCGGCCCGAAGACGACGTCAAACGGAAAAAGTCTAGTTGCGAAAGTTGTGGGGAATTTCGAGGCGATGCTTCTGGATATACAATTCGTCCAAATGGGAGTCCGGACGGCCGAGGTTAGCCCGTTTTACTGAGGCCCAAAATCTGATGACGGGAATCCGAGAGTTTATATAAAAAGAGAAAACCTAGGTCACCAAGGGCCACGAATTTTCCTCCTCCCAAGCCGCCGTCTTGGAGGGGAGGACCAGCACCATTGCAGCACCATCCACAAGGAAGAAGGGGGGCCAAGGAGCCGCTGCCCCTAGGGCCGCCGCCGCCCCCAAGGGCCGCCGCCGCCCCCTAGGGCCGCCGTCGTCTCCTCCTCGCCGCCGCCGCCTCCGTGGCCGCCGCCGGCCGCCGCCTCCTCGCGGGGCTGCACCTCTCCATCAACACCATCATCAACCTCCTCCTCATCATGTCCATGTGTGAGTAGTCTTCTCCGGGGCCGAGGGCTCGTACGTGTAGCTATGTGGTTATCTCTCTCTCCCATGATGTGATCTTCGTTGTGATCATAGGCTATGTTAATCTAGGGTGATCCCATGATATTTCCCCTTCCTCTATGTATTGGATTGATGTACTCACTTGTCTTTATCTAGTATAATCCCCGAGACCAAGGTGACAGCGGTCTATTGGACATGGATTAGAAAAATATTTTCATGAGTGATTTCCTCTCTTGTGTGTTGATTGAAGATTGAGAGTCTCTTGGTGCTTGTCTTTGACTATCCTTTAGATATGTTGTGGTGATTGTGAGACTCTCTTTGGATGGCTGCGGTGACATTGGAAAATCCTTAGATTGAGAACTACGAACTTTGAGGTGTGCTTTTGTAGCCCTACATAATTCTCGTCATCTCTTGACCACGAAGGAATGACCTCCGGATGCGTCTCCATTGCATGTTTTATGGGAAATATCATGTGATTCGATTATGTTAATATTGTTGGGAGTTGCCACTAGTGAAAGTATGAACCCTAGGCCTTGTTTCCACCATTGCAATACCATTTGTGCTCACGTTTACCACTTGTTTGCTTGCTGCACTTTTTATTACAGATTTATATTACTTTGTTTTGCCATCCATATCACTTGCCATTTAACATCTCTTCGCCGAACTAGTGCACCTATACAACTCCTAGTTGTATTAGGTGTGTTGGGGACACACGAGACTTCTTGTATCTTAGTTGCAGGGTTGCTTGAGAGAGACCATCTTCAACCTCTACTTCCCTGAGTTCGATAAACCTTAGGTCATCCACTTGAGGGAAATTGCTACTGTCCTACAAACCTCTGCGCTTGGAGGCCCAACATAGTCTACAAGAGTAGAAGCGTGTGTAGACATCAAGCTATTTCTGGCGCCGTTGCCGGGGAGGTGAGCGCTTGAAGGTATATCTTTTGATCTTGCAATTAAATCTTTTTGTTTCTTGTTTTTATTTCACTAGTTATGCTTATGGACAACCTTGCTATTGGATCGTTGCTTGCGGGAAGACACCCCACACCTGTGGTGGTTGCTCCTCCCCCTACTGAAATTGTGCCCTATAAAATACCTGCTGGTATTATCGATTATGTTTTGGCTGATCGTTATGCAGGAGACAGACATCCCGGTGAACACTTGCTATATCTGTCACAACTATGTTCATTATTTAAGCTTGCAGGTGTATCAAGGGAGTTTGTCATGAGGAAATTATTTGCCTTGTCACTGAAAGGAAAAGCATTGGAATGGTATAGGCTACTAAATGACTCTCACCTGTTGGAGTGGGAAGAGATCCAGTCTCTCTTTTACTCCAAGTTTTATCCTCTTCATGAAGTCCATGAGAATAGGAATTATGTTTATAATTTTTATCCTCATGACGGAGAGAGCATAGCTCAAGCTTGGGGGAGACTGAAAACGTTAATGCTAAAATGTCCTAACCATGGGCTCCCCAAAGATATGATTATTACTAATTTCTATGCGAGGCTTTCTCGACAGGATAAAGATTTGCTCGACGCTTCCTCTATGGGTTCTTTCACAAACAAAAAGATTGATGCTAAATGGGAACTCCTTGAAAGAATTCAACGCAACACTGAAGATTGGGAGATCGACAAAGGTAAAGAGTCAGGTATAATTTATGAGTATGATTGCATTAAGTCCTTTGTTGAAACTACAAGTTTTAATAAGTTTAGTGCTAAGTTTGGGCTTGATTCTCAACTCCTTGTTGATTTCCTCAAATCTTTTGCTTCACATCTTAATATGCCTAAGGAGGATTGGATCAAGTATCATAAACCTTTTAAAGAGACTTGCAAGGAAAATGAAATTGTTCATGATGATTGCAACATGCATGATCCAATTCCTAAAAATGAAGTTTTATATAAGCATGTTAATTTTTGTGGAGTGGATAGACCTTGTGAAAGGCCTATGATTGAAGAAGAGAAGTATTGTAAGTAACATAAGCATGAAAGAACAATCACTTGGGTCAGAGATTTAAATGAAATTGCTAGAGAATTGTGTGACCTTTATCCTTTTACTTGTGAACTTTGCCGTATAGAGGGTCACTTTAATTTTCAATGCATGAACTTTCAAAACATAATTGTTAATCGGTTGTGTGATAACATGATCACCTCTGATCTTTATGATGAGCTTATGTTATTTTTGATGTGTGAAGAGTTATCAGAAAAGACTTCATGGCTAGATGTTAATGCCATAGGAATAAAAAACACTTTGCAAAATTGCCATCTCTATTGTGTTGTTAATTGCCATGAAAATGATTACATAGGTAAGATTATAAAGGAGGGAACTTTACCAAAGTATAAAAATGTCTCTTATATTTCTGCTAATAAAAAGGAGAGTTTCTCCCAAGTTTCCCCTATTGTTTCTAATGATAAACCAGGATATGTGGAGAAGCTTCATCTCCAACCACTCCCTCCTAAGGTTAAGAAGAAGAAAAAGAAGAGGAGGAGGAAGAGGAGCAAGAAAGAAGAAGAATGGGTATCAACCTGGCCTGGGCATATTCCTCCCATCAACTTTTATCCTAACGATTGTAAGTTTAAAGAAGAAGGTGAAGTTTATTGCCTTAATTATCATCTTGATGATACGTCCGTAGGTACTATTGAAGATGATTTTGATTATGATATGCATGTTACTTATTGTGATTGGGAAAATGATGATAATGCTACTTATGATCTTGAAAATCTTTTTGGTACCAACTCTGAAAGTGATGATATGGGAAGCTCTAAGCTTGGGGATGATAGGATTGCAAATCCTTTACCCACTAGTGATGTGATAATTGTTAATTATTTTGCTAGTAAGAATAAAGACAACATGTTTATAAATATAGTTGCTAGCAATGATAATGCTCTTCTCTACCATGATGATGTTATAACTCCAACCTATAGTGATTATAAAGGTACCTATGACATAAGGAGAAATTATCCTTATGAAACTTGTCATAATCATGGAGGGCATTACTCCCTTGTTGAACACCACCCTCCTACTACACAATTAATCTATAGTGTTCAAGTGGTTTATGATAGTCCTACTCCCACTATTACCAATGAGAAAGATTATGCTTATGTGGAGAGTAAGAGTACCTTTTTGCATGTGGATCATGGTAACAATGCTTTATGTGATGCTTATATTGTTGAGTTCATCCATGATGCCACTGAAATTTATAATGAGATAGGGAGACTTGGTTCTAAATATCTTAATAATAAGAAGTTTCCTCTCTTTATGGTGAATATTTTGAAGTTATGCTTGTTTTGCCTTCCTATGCTAGTTGCTTTGTGCTTCAATGAATTATTCTATTGCAATATTCCTATGCATAGGAAGCATGTTAGGCTTAAATGTGTTTGGTATTTGCTTCTTGATGCTCTCTTTTGTTCTTCAGCTCTTATTCCTACGAGAGCATCATTAAAGTCTTAAGCCTATCTTTATGGCTATAAAGAAAGAGCTCTAGGGAGACAACCCTTGTTATGTTTACTTTCAGTTTTAGTGGTCTTGATGTTTGTTACTATTGTAGCAACATCATTGTATCTTTATTTTTCAGCTTTGTGCCAAGTTTAGCCTCTGATTGCAAAAAAGTTCAAAAGTTGTGACGTGCTGTCCAGGAAACAGATTCTGTCCTTGGATAGAAAAATTCGTATAAAATCACTAGATCATCTTTTTGGTCTGAATTGTTTCGACAGCGTGCTCTATATAATTGTCTTTCGTGCGTCTGTTTTGAGTTTTTTGATTAGAGTTGCAGAAGTGCCCCGGAAAAATCATTTACTACCTGCCGTTCTGTTTTTCACAGATTCTGTCCTGTTTTGCCTTTCCTTCATTTTGCAAACCTAGAGCTTGCTTTTTCTTTGCAAAAACCTTTTGGCAATCTTGAGAAACAGTAGAACTTCAAGAATATCTTTATTTCCAGCAAGGAAAAATTATTTTATTATGGGTAGTAACCTCGCTAATCAGATTATGATGAGTTATGTATGAAGGGAGTTTTCAAGTGTGCGAGGGAAGATGATAAAAAGATTCAGGAGTGTCAAACGCTCAAGCTTGGGGATGCCCCCATGCACCCCCAAGAAATATTCAAGGAGACTCAAGCGTGTAAGCTTGGGGATGCCCCCGTGCATCCCCTTCTCCATCAACATTATCAGTTCGTCCTTCGTTCCACTATATTTTAATCACTTCATGTGTTATGTGCTATGCTTGGAGCGTCTTGTTTTAGTTTTCCTTTTAGTTTTCTTTAGCTTTTAATAACGAGTTGGAACTTAGCTTTCTTTATGTGGGAGAGAAACACGCTCCACTTCTACCTAGAACATAACATAGAGTTTGCATGTCTATCTTTGCTGTGTGTGTTCTTTGTCTTTTAATAGCTACTATCATGCTTAGCTCTTAACTTTCATGCTTATCTTTTTAAAGAGCTTTTGTTTAGTTGGTTGCTTGAACTCTCTTTAGTTATCATGTTTATCTTATTAAGAGAGTTTGCTTCCGTTGCATTGGTTGATATGTCTATGATAAATATGCTACGTGCATAATGGCGCTTAGTGGTTCATGTTTTCTTATGGTTAGTCTCAAATAGCTGGGGGGTTCCCAATGTGTTATTGGAGTACCAACATGATTTGTTTGCCTATGATGTGGTATGGTTTAGTAATATCTTCTTTCAAAGAATTTATTTTGATTGACTTGGCGTATGCTCACGCATATTTAAGACTGTAAACAAAGTTTGTTAAGCCTTGATGATCTTTTGTTTCTGAGTAGCGATATAACTTCCATGCCTGATTCAATGTTGCGTTGTCGCTCTGCATGATTATGGCCGTCATTGCTCTCTTAGTTGGTCGCTCCCAGTCTTTTGCTAACCTTCGCATGTACTAAGTGGACTGACTGCTTGTGCATCCACATCCTTTAATCCAGTTATGCCATATGAGTCCACCATACCTTCCTACATGGTATTTACCTGCCATTCCTAACGGAGACTTGCATGTGCCATCTCGAAATTATTCAAAGAAAAAGCATTCTTATTTTGTGCCTCTGTTGTAAGTCCATGAGGAAGTAGTAATTAATTCATAATCTTTTTAAGTTGGACAAGCTTCACCCCGGGATTGCATGTATAATGTGCAAACCCATAATACGAGAAGGAACTGGCATTGAGTACGCCCGGCTCAAAAAGATAATATAACAAACAAACCCTCCTTCACGCTTTGTTCATGAGAAATCAGAAAACTTTGGCAGTGATAAACAAAGGAGATTAAGAGGATGTGATCGTCCTCATTCGGGAGCCGTTTCTCGAAACTTGTCCATCTCAAGAAGTGATTGAGTTGTCTGCTAGCATTCGTTGACGAAACATGCATGATCTAAAAAAATTATTACCTCTATTTTAAAACCAAGAACTCTAGTACATGTTTTGTCTTTGTTTCCGATTACGGGTTTTCAACCTTTCCAACAAAAGCCACGGTGCGAGAGTCTCCACCTTCTTTTAAAAGCACCAACTACTAAGAGCATGATTGTCATTCTGAGTGTAATGTGCATTGTCCCAAATTAGCATTGTCTTTTGCATGATTGTGATATCGTTTATTTTGAAATCATTGTATCTAGTCATCACTTAAACCTTGGAGGTGCCCCTGCATTTATGTTTTGCTTCACTAAAGGGGGCAAGCTAGATATCACTTTATCATATTTGCACATCATGTTCATTACGAATCTATTTGATGTTTCAATATCATATTGTAAAATTTTCAGTTCTTTGTGATTTTCTCATAAGGCAACTTAATTACTATAGATTCATTGTCTCAGTAAGCTTTTGTCATATGACTATGAAAAAGTCCTATATGGTTAATAGCATGTCACCACAGAAATTATGCTTGTTATCATTTACCTACTCGAGGACGAGCAGGAATTAAGCTTGGGGATGTTGATACGTCCAAAATGTATCTATAATTTCTGCTTGCTCCATGCCTTTTTTTGTGTGATATTGCTATGATATTTATACACTTTCATACACTTTTGATCATATTTGGACTAACCTACTAATGGTTTCAAAAGTGCACAATGTTCTTGTTTTACACTTTATTGTGTAGGAATTACTTGGAAATTGACAAAAACGCAAAAGGAGTCGTATTGGAGTAGGACTCTGACTTTCCTGAAATCTGTCTGAGAACGTTTTTTAAATATGGCCACGTTCCGGCCCGAAGACGACGTCAAACGGAAAAAGTCTAGTTGCGAAAGTTGTGGAGAATTTCGAGGCGATGCTTCTGGATATAAAATTCGTCCAAATCGGAGTCCGGACGGCCGAGTTTAGCCCGTTTTACTTAGACCCAAAATCTGATGACGGGAATCCGAGAGTCTATATAAAGAGAGAAAACCTAGGTCACCAAGGGCCACAAATTTTCCTCCTCCCAAGCCGCCGTCTTGGAGGGGAGGACCAGCACCATTGCAGCACCATCCACAAGGAAAAAGGGGGGCCAAGGAGCCGCTGCCCTTAGGTCCGCCGCCGCCCCCAAGGGCCGCCGCCGCCCCCTAGGGCCGCCGTCGTCTCCTCCTCTTCGCCGCCGCCTCCGTGGCCGCCGGCGGCCGCCGCCTCCTCGCGGGGCTGCACCTCTCCATCAACACCATCATCAACCTCCTCCTCACCATGTCCATGTGTGAGTAGTCTTCTCCGGGGCCGAGGGCTCGTACGTGTAGCTATGTGGTTATCTCTCTCTCCCATGATGTGATCTTCGTTGTGATCATAGGCTATGTTAATCTAGGGTGATCCCATGATATTTCCCCTTCCTCTATGTATTGGATTGATGTACTCACTTGTCTTTATCTAGTATAATCCCCGAGACCAAGGTGACAGCGGTCTATTGGACATGGATTAGAAAAATATTTTCATGAGTGATTTCCTCTCTTGTGTGTTGATTGAAGATTGAGAGTCTCTTGGTGCTTGCCTTTGACTATCCTTTAGATATGTTGTGGTGATTGTGGGACTCTCTTTGGATGACCGCGGTGACATTGGAAAATCCTTAGATTGAGAACTACGAACTTTGAGGTGTGATTTTGTAGCCCTACATAATTCTCGTCATCTCTTGACCACGAAGGAATGACCTCCGGGTGCGTCCCCATTGCATGTTTTATGGGAAATATCATGTGATTCGATTATGTTAATGTTGTTGGGAGTTGCCACTAGTGAAAGTATGAACCCTAGGCCTTGTTTCCACCATTGCAATACCATTTGTGCTCACGTTTACCACTTGTTTGCTTGCTGCACTTTTTATTACAGATTTATATTACTTTGTTTTGCCATCCATATCACTTGCCATTTAACATCTCTTCGCCGAACTAGTGCACCTATACAACTCCTAGTTGTATTAGGTGTGTTGGGGACACAAGAGACTTCTTATATCTTAGTTGCAGGGTTGCTTGAGAGAGACCATCTTCAACCTCTACTTCCCTGAGTTCGATAAACCTTAGGTCATCCACTTGAGGGAAATTGCTACTGTCCTACAAACCTCTGCGCTTGGAGGCCCAACATAGTCTACAAGAGTAGAAGCGTGTGTAGACATCATTTGTCCATGTTAAATTTTAAAGAATCATGAACAATTTTTGGCATAGTAGAAACGATAGGTCCAATATCACAATAAGCTAGGAAGTCTTGATTAGAGATGCTAATCCTAACAAAAGGCTCCCAATCATTGTCTATTTCCAAAATATCTCTCTTATTGGGTTTGGGTTTCTCTATCTTCATCAAGTCTAGAGCATCCATTCTCTTCTCAATAGTAGCAAGTCTATCTATGACAGTATCAAAACTATGATCATAACAAAGTAACTAGATAGACCATGTATAATTTCAAGAGCTCTAGCTTCATCACACTCTAGGAAATCTCCTTCAGCTATAATATCAAGAGAGTGTTTACACCATTTAAAAAGACCATGGTAAAAATTTCTAAGCACAATTTTTATAGGTATCCAAGGCATAATTCTCCTATGTGCATCAGAAATTTTGTCCCATGCCTTCTTCATATTTTCTCCATCCCTTTGATGGAAATCTAGAACTTCTGATTCCCTCAAAGCACCAAGTCCTAACATGCTTGACTAAACAGAAAGGACTACTAATAGAAAAGCAAATAATTTTTTTGTGATTTTTGATAAAGGACACTAAAGCAAAAACTGAAAGGTAAACTAACAAGACTAAAAAGCAAAGATAAAAGATAGCGTGCAACTCCCCTATCTTGAAGAGTGGAGTCCCCGGCAACGGCGCCAGAAACTTGCTTGATGGCTTCTCGCCCCTCGTTGGTTACCCCAAGTGGAAGGTTGAGATGTAGCGTAGCGGCAAATTTCCCTTGGCAAAGATACCAAGGATCGAATCCCGTGAGACTCCGAGGGTCGACAAGTAGGTGTCAACGGCGCCAGAAACTTAGCGGTTGACGGGACCTGCACACAGATACAGATAACTTTGCTCCCAACAAGTACAGAGAGGTTGTCAATCCCTCCGGCCTTGTTGTTTACAAAGGATAAAACACAAGAGATAATAATGATAGCTATGACTGCAACTAGGAAATAAAAATAGAAAGTAAATAGAAGGTGTGATCAGCGGTGGTAATATGGACCGGGGTCCCATGTTGTTCACTAGTGATGTCTCTCTCCCAAAAGACGATAAAACAGCAAAGCGAGGTAAACAAATTACAGCTGGGCAATTGACATGATTATGTGCGCAAACCAATGCTAACTATGCTGCAAAGAAAGGTAGAGGCTCAAAAGCATGGGCGGTACGCCAAGGCAAGTAGACCGAAATCCATCTGCATCTACTACTAATCATCCACCTTGAGATATCTATCCAGAATATCTCGCTGGTATTAAGTTGCGAATCCCACCCAAAGTGTAAACTCAAAGCAACAGACAACTGCATTAAAAGAACTTTGTGTAAAGTAAACAATCCTTGCACCCGCAAGTACAAGCACCGTTGTTTTCTCCCTTGTGGCAACAGCACATCCCCTAGACTCATGTTTCTGTCACTCAAGCTAGTCATCAGGGGGCATGAACCCACAATCAAGCATAACGCTCCCTCTTGGAGTTACTACCTACTACTTGGCCAAAGCAATAAACAACAACGGAGAACATGCAAGAATTACTCAAGAACAAAGATATAAAAGAGGTGGATCAAATATATTACTCAAACACAATCTGAACATAGTCTCATAATCCATCAGATCCCAGCAAACTCAGCAAAGCAATAGCAGAAAGATTACATATGTGCCTTGATCATGTAGGGCAGCTCACGAGGTCTAAACCATGAAGAGCAAAGAGCGGAGGAGAACATCACATAGCTACTGATCATGGACCCATGGTCCAAGGTGGACTACTCACGACTCATCCGGGAAGCGTCCATGGTGGTGGAGAAGCTCCCGGTAATGGTTCTCCCCTCCGGCAGGGTGCCGGGAAGAGTTCTCCTGATGCTCCCGATCTTGGAAGCGCTGCGGCGGCGGAACAGAGGCGAGATCGCGAAAAAGGGTTCTGTCCTCGAGGGTTTCGGAACGAGAGGGATATATATGCGAAGGGGGGCAGCCAGAGGCGGAGCAGGGGCCCCAGGCGCCCCCCTGGCGCGGCCAGGGGTGGGGCCGCGCCAGGTGGCCGCCTGGGCCTCCCCTGGCTCCCCTCTGGCCCATCTTTGGTTCTTCGCGAAGCTTCCTGTACGCTGATTTTTCCTATATTTTTCCTGGAATTTTTGGAGCACTTTTAATATGGGGGAAAACTGAAATAGAAAAACAGCAGAAAACAGGAACTGGCACTGTGGTGCACTGAGTTAATAGGTTAGTCCAAATATGATCAAAAGTGTATGGAAGTGCATCAATATCATAGCAATATCACACAAAAGAAGCATGGAGCAAGCAGAAATTATAGATACGTTTTGGACGTATCATGGGCCAACACCCCTTTCAACAGCCCCCAAGCCCATCCTAACCCACTCCATGCTCTTGGCCGTTCGATCACGATCGCGTGGCCGCGAACCGCTCCTCATTTGGACACTCCTAACTCCCTCTACCTATAAATATGTGTCCACCCCCGAAATTTTCGCAGATGAACCCTAGCCTCCTCCCTCTCGCGCCGCCGGCATGTCCGCCGGACACGTCGCTCCATCCAATCCCAGCGCGCCACCTCACCCAGCGGCCGCTCCCGGCCAACCGGGGCGCGCCATGTCGCCTCCTCTCAGCCCCGAGCCGCCGCAGGCCTCCCGGCCCGTCCGCGGCCCGCCCTCGGGCCGGAGCGAGCCCGAGCCGCCACCGCAGCCTGCAGGGCACGCGCGCGCGCCCGAGCCGCTCGCGACCCGCGCCTCCTCCGCTGTCCTCCTGCCGGCGACCTGTAACGCCCCGGACACACCCGCCGGTGGTCGTTACTCCTGGCGGGATCTAGACTGGCCTCACATATCAATACTAGTCTTTTCTGCGCACTTTGTCCTCACTCGTGCGCACCTGGGAGCAACTTCCCGGTCGGTCACCCATCCTGAAACTACTCCAAGCTGAGCACGCTTAACTTTGGAGTTCTATCCGAATGGGCTCCCAGAAAAGAAGGAATTCCTTATTGATATGAGTAGTCTATCATCCCTAATAAGCCAGGCCATCACATACACCCTCACTCAGAGGAACCGACGTCCTCGTCGGGCCACATGAACGTTCCCTCTTGGCACAACCGTCTGTGCTTCCAGGACAGCACATGTGCCATGCCGTGTGCCACGGCGGGTCACAAACGTCATGCACAACATGACTGCAAACTGTCCGCAAACATCCGTGTAACCGCGAGGGTCGGCTCTGATACCAACTTGTAACGCCCCGGACACACCCGCCGGTGGTCGTTACTCCTGGCGGGATCTAGACTGGCCTCACATATCAATACTAGTCTTTTCTGCGCACTTTGTCCTCACTCGTGCGCACCCGGGAGCAACTTCCCGGTCGGTCACCCATCCTGAAACTACTCCAAGCTGAGCACGCTTAACTTTGGAGTTCTATCCGAATGGGCTCCCAAAAAAGAAGGAATTCCTTATTGATATGAGTAGTCTATCATCCCTAATAAGCCAGGCCATCACACGACCAACCTCCGCCGCCGCCGCGGACTCGTCCCCGCCGCCACACCCTCCGCAGCGCCGGCGACCTCGAGCCACCCGCCGCCCTTCTACACCCTTGCCTGAGCCGCCTCCTGCCGGAGCTCGCCTCCGACCTGGCCGAGACCAGAGCCGCCGCCGGTGGACTTGCCGCGCCGCCTACGCCAGGCACCGGCCAGATCCGCGGCGCCCGTGGCCGGATCCACGGCGCCCCGTCGCACCCGCACCACCCGAGCTCGTCGGAGCCATCACCGGACATGGCCGCCGCCCAAGCTCGCCGCCGGGACGACCCCATCCCAGATCTACCCCGACCTGCCGTCCAAACGGCATCCTGCACCGAGCCGTCCCGCTCGTCCGAATCCGCTCGCATCGCTTCGTCCCTGGACGCCCGCGCTCACCGATCCAAACGGGACAGATGCATTCTGATGCATACTTTGACTGCTGGTAACTTTTTGTGTGCTTATCCAAATGATGCATGTAATATGTCAAAATGATCGTTGGGTTATGCTCTACACTTTGTTCCATTGTGACATGCTTGTTTGAGTTCATCTTGGTGCTCTAATCTCTGTTGCAAGAGTGCTATAAATTTAAAACTGTTGTTACCTGTAATTTTGTTGCATACTTGTGATGCTTGTAACTTTGCGCATGTTTATCCAAATGAAGCATATGATATGTCGAAATGTTCATTGTGACGTGCTCTACATGTTGGTTGCTGTAGCATTCATGTTAGGTGCCATCTTGCCATTTTAATCTCTGTTGCAAAAGTGCATTTGGTTGTTAAGTGCTGAAACTTGTTATGAGATGCTGATTTCACTTGCTAATTGCTATTGGTGTGTCTGTCTTCATGCCTCTTGCCATTATGTTTTAGAAGCACAATCATATGGTCTTTTCTGTGGTGCAAACCTATTTCCATGATATGCCTTGAGGTGACTTAAACAAGCTTGTAAACATGCCATGTTGTTGTTACTATTTTATACTTAGTGAAAAAACTGCTAAGTCTGGAATCTGTTATAACCTGATGCCATGTTTGCTTGATGCCCTAGTCAAATCCATGCTTGTTTTGGAGTGGCCAATGATCATTTCTTGTTGTCCATGTTATTGTCTATCCATTCATGTCCCTACTTGCTTATTTGGCCTGCTGTAGATTATTTATTTCTTGCTCTCAAGTTGCTATAAATTATAATTGTCAGGTTTTTATCAGCATGATCAATTTGGTGAATCTTGTTGTTATTGATCCACGACTCCTATGGAGATGCTCCAATGGAATTGTTTGATGTATGATATGTCTACTACATGTCCATGCTATTTATAAACTTAGTTGAGTTGATATGCTTGTTGTTTTGTGCCTCCGAAGGCAGCATCATGATGATGTTTTTACCTTCCCAGATTTTGGCTAAGTCTGGATAAATTTATTGCAACTTGTGATGCTTGTTTAAATGTGTTCCAACAAGCTTTTGGGTGTGTTCTAAGTTCATGCTTGTTAAGTATCATGTCAACTTCACATCCATCCTTCTTGTTATCATGTTTGGATGCTGTAGCATATATTTACCTTCCTCCAAAGTTGCTATGTGCCTGTTAACTTCAGCTTGTTGTTATATCTTGTTTCATGTGTATGTGTTGAACCGTTGATCCGTTTTGAGCGTGCCGTATATGAAACTTGTGTGATTTTGCATGTAGAATCATAATATCATGTTGTTTTCATGCTTAGAGTGTGTTTGCTTGATGTTTGGGTGCATCTTGCACCATTGCCATGCTTGTCTTGTTTTGCTCATATCTTCTAGGCCGTAGCTCCAAATTAAACAAACTTTATATGAAACTTGACTAGAATTTCGTGTAGATCATCATGGTGCATGTTAACTTGCTGTTTGACCACTTTAACTTAAAGTTTGTTCAGATCTGGACTAATTTCAAATTATGCATATGAGGACTTACCGGATTTGTTATGTGTAGTTTCCGGCCTCATTTAAACTTGTTGGCTTGTGTTGTTCTTGTGTGCTTCATCCCTTGCCATGTATTGCATCATATATAGACTTGTCTTGCTTCATACTTGGTTGAGCATCTTGTCATGTCTTGTGTGGTGTGTTTACCGTGTTGCTTGCTTGTTCTCGTTAGTGCTTGTTCCGTTGCGATCGTGAGGATTCGTTCGACTATGCGTGGTTCGTCTTCAAGGCTTCTTCTTCGTCTTCTTCATGGATCCGTTCTTCTTCTTTGCGGGATCTCAGGCAAGATGACCATCACCTTGGATACCTTTACTACCATTGCCATGCTTAGTTGTCTCGATGCTATTGTTATATGTCGCGTTACCCATCTTTTATTGTCAGCCCCTCTCCTTGTTGCCATGAAACCTCTAACCTTTGGTACCTTCCTAGCAAACCATTGTTTGGCTATGTTACCCGCTTGCTCAGCCCCTCTTATAGCGTTGTTAGTTGCAGGTGAAGATGAAGATCGTTCCATGTTGGAACTTGTTGTTGGAATATCACAATATAGATTATTATTACTTAACACACCTATATACTGGGCATGGGTGGAAGGCTTGGCCTTTTGCTCGGTGTTTCCACTCATGCCACCTTAGGAGCCGATAAACCGGCATTATGTTCCTTGAATTTGCGTTCCTTACACGGTTGGGTATATGGGGACCCCTTGACACTTCGTCTTTGAATAAAACTCCTCCAGCAAGGCCCAACATTGGTTTTAATTTGCCTCATAATAACAACTTAATTACTTAATTAAATTTGCATAGGGGGTCGCGCCCTCGAGATTCTTTTCTACATAGCAGGGGGGCCAGTGCTGATGGTGTTGGTCCCAAACGGGCAGGTTGCAGGGCCACCTTGGGGAAACCCGAGGGCTGGTTTTACTCGTAGGATGTCCCATCCGGACGTGGCCTGATACGAGATACGCGCGGCTACTATCACGGTGTCGGCACGCTGGGAGGTCTTGCTGGAGTTGTTTTACCATTGTCGAAACGTCTTGTGCACCGGGATTCCGAGCCTGATCGGATTGTCCCCTAAGATAAGGGGTATTATTATTATTACTTCTGCTGATCGTGAGAGCTTGTGATGGACTAAGTTGGGAAACCCATGCAGGGTTACGATCTTTCGAAAGCCGTGCCCGCAGTTATGTGGCAGATTGGAATTTGTTAATGTCCGGTTGTAGAACACTTGACAGAGGATCCGAGATAAAACACACAAATGTCTGATTAACCATGACTGTCTCTTTTCACTTTGAGAAGAGAACACGATGGGGTTATGTTTGACTCGTAGGTAGTTCAGGATCTTTAGCGATCACTACTAGTTTGCGTCCGGTTGCGCAGATGCTCATCTTATTCTTGTACTCGTAAGTTAGCCACCATATTTATGCTTAGCCACTGCTGCAACCTCACCACTTTACCTCTTCCATCCCATTAAGCTTTGCTAGTCTTGTTACCCATGGTTATGGGATTGCTGAGTCCTCGTGGCTCACAGATACTACAACAACAGTTGCAGGTGCAGGTTTCTGATTTCTTGACGTGAGAGCGATGATCGTTGTGTTGGAGTTCTTTCTTCTTCTTCTTCTTCTTCTTCTTCTTCTTCTTCTTCAGTCTTGGGTTAGGTTCCGGGTCGACAGCCTGGGATAGCAGATGGATGTCGTTGTGCTTTTCATGTTTGCATCCGTAGTCGGATGCCTTGTATTGATGTTGTTGTATTCATGTGACTTGTATGTATTGTTGTATCCCCCATGTATGTATGTAATGGTACGATGTAATGATATCCATCTTGCTAAGTGCCCGAAATGCGATTGTGCCCCAATCACGTAAGTGTCACGTGATCGGGATAGAATCACATCTTGGGCCTGACAAGTTGGTATCAGAGCCTCGACCGACCATAGGAGCCCCCTTGATTGATCGTAGTCTGGCCGTTGTTCAGTCTAGCAGAAAACTTTTCGAAGTCTAGTTATATCGGAGAGTAGGAATTCTTGTTACTTCCCTGCCCCTTCGTCGCTCCGGTGAGGAATCTTGACGTAGGTGTTTTGAACTACCCCTTTTCCCCTTCAATTTTTTTTAGGATCACGCGGTTAGTTTCGTTCGTTGCGTTGTCAGTTCTTTCATCTGGTGCATCTCTCGTCGAGTTGATTTGACCTCCTCGTCTTTTGCTTCATTCCTCAGTTCTTTCAACCGACGATGTTTTCCCCGTCCGAAGTTGTCTTTCTTTTTCCCACCCACGCACCCCTTTTTCTTCTCGGACTGGAGTCCTTAATCAAGTATCCATGCTACTCGTGTGAAGCCCTTGCTTTCTTTCATTATTATTTTCAACTGGTGAATTCTTGTCTAGCTCGTCATCATTCTTCTTGTTTCTTATCCGATGAATTCTCCTCTCGTTTGATGTTCTTCACCTCTTTTCTTTTCCGGTGGATTCAAGTCCAATATCTCGGTGTTGTTCTTATTCTTTCATCGGCTCAAATGTTTCCAATTGCTCGTTTATCTCTCGTCATTTAATTGTTCCGGAGTTCCGAAGAGATCTCAGGATATTTGTCTGTCTTCCAATTAATTCGAGGTTGTCACCTCATTCGAGCCTTTTAAACGTTCCCGTGCATCATCTCCTTTCAATTCTTTCCAACGGTGGATTTCTCTTCGGTGGGCACATAACCCACAGGTCTTTTCCCAGGATCTTACGTGACTCTTCTATTTCCCGGAGTGTTCCTAAAAATCTTTTCAAAGTGTGACATAAGTATGGATTCCATCAGTCATATGCCTTTCGAAGATTGCTTTTAATTCTTTTCATGCGTGGTTCAACCTTTCTTCTTTTCATTCTTCCAGAGTATTCATGAATTATTTTCTTTGTGTTCCTCCGAAGGCCATCATTTCAGAAGATTTCTTCGTTCTCAGTTTTCAACTTCGCCCTCCAAATATTCTTCTTTGGCGCCTCTTCGTTCGTCTCACATTTTTCCGGTGCTTCGTTCAAGTATTCTTTAATCCGTCCACGATCTCTTCATTCTCGTCATTCAAATTTTCTCAAGTACTTATCCTTTTCTCGGTGATTCATTCTCTTGTGTTCACTCAATTTCAATTCTTCACGGTGGCTTGTCCTCTTGCATCGTTCAATTTCATTCCTTACGGTGGTCATTCTCGTTCTTCACTCGATTTTAATTCTTCTGGTGGTTCGTTCCTTTTTCTTCACTCAGTTTCAATTCCTTACAGTGGCTCGATCAAGAGTTTTTTTTCCGGTGTTATCATATCAATCCATTCATTTTTATTCCAATCCTACCGGTGGTTCATGAAGATTTTCGCAAGTTCGCGATATATCCCTCTTTAATCTTTTCAACGAGAATAAGTAGTATGCGAATCCATTGCTTCTCATCAATTTAATTGGTGGAGGATAAGCATAACGTAATTCTTTTTCTTCAAGTGTTCATCCCTTCCTTCGGAGTTTATTCTTGATGAATAAATTCTAGTTTCAAGTGCTTTAATCTTTTTCTTTCCGGAGTTAAAATTTCTCGGCCTTCTCGTCGGTACCTCCCCCTAAATCATCGCAAGGCTTTAATCTTATTCTTTTGATCATTCAATTATATCTCATCATCCTTTTCGTTACCGGAGTTCTTCATGTTGGTTCTTCAAGATTTAGTTCATTCTTCAAATATTCATCTAATTCTTCTGGAGCAGCTCAAACTTTATTCTTTTGTGTCTCAAGATGTAAATAATTCTCCGTATTCTTTTGAAGTGGATTTTTGCATTTCTTCCTTCATGTCATCTATTAAATCTTTTGGTTGCGGCATAATTCACCTCAAGTCTTGAGATGTTTTAATAAGTCCACGACAAGCTTATTCTTTTGTTGTTGATTTTCTCAACAACTTCGTTCAAGCCTTTCCTTTGAAGATGCTCTTTTAAATTCATTCGTGATGGAAGTTGTCATCTTCTTCTCCATTCTTTTCGTCCCACTCTTTTAATTCTTCCGGAGACAATGTCGTGTTCTTTTCGTCAAGTTTCGCTTCTTCTTCTCAAGTTCATGTCATATCCCTTTAGTGCTCAACCGAAGATTTGCCCGAATTCCTTCCTGGAGATTCCTTTCTTTCTCTTAATAACCGGAGTGGTTTCGAATTCATTCTTGTTCCTTCAACTCTGGTTTCGTGCATTTCAACCCGTTGATTCCCGTCGTATCCCTTGTTCTTCTTGTCTAACGAAGTGTTTGCAACTTCGTTTTTTCCGTCGTGTTCTTCCTTTCAAGTGGCTCATCCTCTGAACATTCTTTGGTTTCACTCTTTTTGTCCTCGAAGAACTTTGTTCTTCCTTTTCCTCTCCGTCTCGTTCCTAAGATCTCGGGACGAGATCTCTTGTTAGTAGGGGAGTGTTGTGACACTCCAAGACCGGTGCGCTAGGTGTCAGCCAGTTATTCGTCGTTTTTGCCATGTCATCTGCTTGCGTGTTGCATTTTGCCATGTCATCATGTGTGTTGTATCAACATGTTTTCAAAACTTGCATCCGTCCGAGTTCCCTCGTCCTTTCCGTTGTCCGTTCTGAGCCCAGACACACTTGCACGCGCCCGCGGTGCCTCAGATTATTTATTTTATGAGTGGCCGGAAAATGTTCTCGGAATGGGATGGAACTTGGCATGTGGTCTTATTATAGCATAGGTAGGCCGCATGTCAAGTTTCGTCGCGTTCGGAGTTCGTTTGATAGCCCAACGGTTAACCGTGTTAACCGCCGGAAGCCTTTTCTCTTTTGGCCCAACACCCCTTTCAACAGCCCCCAAGCCCATCCTAACCCCCTCCATGCTCTTGGCCGTTCGATCACGATCGCGTGGCCGCGAACCGCTCCTCATTTGGACACTCCTAGCTCCCTCTACCTATAAATATGTGTCCACCCCCGAAAATTTCGCAGATGAACCCTAGCCTCCTCCCTCTTGCGCCGCCAGACATGTCCATCCGCGCCGGACATGTCCGCCGCACACGTCGCTCCGTCCAATCCCAGCACGCCACCTCACCCAGCGGCCGCTCCTGGCCAACCGGGGCGCGCCACGTCGCCTTCTCTCAGCCCCCAGCCGTCGCAGGCCTCCCGGCCTGTCCGCGGCCCGCCCCCGGGCCGGAGCGGGCCCGAGCCGCTCGCGACCCGTGCCTCCTCCGCCGTCCTCCCACCGGCGACCAACCTCCGCCGCCGCCGCGGACTCGTCCCCGCCGCCACACCCTCTGCAGCGCCGACGACCTCGAGCCACCCGCCGCCCTTCTGCACCCTCGCCTGAGCCGCCTCCCACTAGAGCTCGCCTCCGACCTGGCCGAGACCACAGCCGCCGCCGATGGACTTGCGGCGTCGCCTACGCCAGGCACCGGCCGGATCCGTGGCGCCGTGGCCGGATCCACGCCGCCCCGTCGCCCCCGCACCACCCGAGCTCGTCGGAGCCATCACCGGCCAAGGCCCCCGCCCAAGCTCGCCGTCGGGACGACCCCGTCCCGGATCTGTCCCGACCTGCCGTCCAAACGGCGTCCTGCACCAAGCCGCCCCGCTCGTCCGAGTCCGCGCGCATCACTTCGTCCCTGGACGCCCGCGCCCACCGATCCAAATGGGACCGCTCCATCCCACGGATCTGCCCGATCCACTTTTCTGCGAGGTGAGAATTTGGCTAAGTCTGTGAATTCATGCATTCTGATGCATAATTTGACTGCTGGTAACTTCTTGTGTGCTTATCCAAATGATGCATGTAATATGTCAAAATGATCGTTGGGTTATGCTCTACACTTTGTTCCATTGTGACATGCTTGTTTGAGTTCATCTTGATGCTCTAATCTCTGTTGCAAAAGTGCTATAAATTTAAAACTGCTGTTACCTGTAATTTTGTTGCATACTTGTGATGCTTGTAACTTTGCGCATGTTTATCCAAATGAAGCATATGATATGTAAAAATATTCATTGTGAAGTGCTATACATGTTGGTTGCTGTAGCATTCATGTTAGGTGCCATCTTGCCATTTTAATCTCTGTTGCAAAAGTGCATTTCGTTGTTAAGTGCTGAAACTTGTTATGAGATGCTGATTTCACTTGCTCATTGCTATTGGTGTGTTTGTCTTCATGCCTCATGCCTTTATGTTTTAGAAGCACAATCATATGGTCTTTGCTGTGGTGCAAACCTCTTTCCATGATATGCCTTGAGGTGACTTAAACAAGCTTGTAAACATGCCATGTTGTTGTTACTATTTTATACTTAGTGAAAAAACTGCTAAGTCTGGAATCTGTTATAACCTGATGCCATATTTGCTTGATGCCCTAGTCAAATCCATACTTGTTTTGGAGTGGCCAATGATCATGTCTTGTTGTCCATGTTATTGTCTATCCATTCATGTCCCTACTTGCTTATTTGGCCTGTTATAGCTTATTTATTTCTTGCTCTCAAGTTGCTATAAATTATACCTGTCAGGTTTTTATCAGCATGATCAATTTGGTGAATCTTGTTGTTATTGATCCATGCCTCCTATGGAGATGCTCCAACAGAATTGTTTGATGTATGATATGTCTACTACATGTCCATGCTCTTTATAAACTTAGTTGAGTTGATATGCTTGTTGTTTTGTGCCTCCAAAGGCAGCATCGTGATGATGTTTTTGCCTTCCCAGATTTTGGCTAAGTTTGGATAAATTTATTGCAACTTGCCATGCTTGTTTAAATGTGTTCCAGCAAGCTTTTGGGTGTGTTCTAAGTTCATGCTTCTTAAGTATCATGTCTACTTCACATCCATGCTTCTTGTTATCATGTTTAGGTGTTGTAGCATATATTTACCTTGCTCCAAAGTTGCTATGTGGCTGTTAACTTCAACTTGTTGTTATATCTTGTTTCATGTGTATGTGTTGAACCGTTGCTCCGTTTTGAGCGTGCCCTATATGAAACTTGTGTGATTTTGCATGTAGAATCATAATATCATGTTGTTTTCATGCTTGGATTGTGTTTGCTTGATGTTTGGGTGCATCTTGCATCGTTGCCATTCTTGTCTTGTTTTGCTCATATCTTCTAGGCCGTAGCTCCGAATTAAACAAACTTTATATGAAACTTGACTAGAGTTTCGTGTAGATCATCATGGTGCATGTTAATTTGCTGTTTAACCACTTTAACTTAAAGTTTGTTCAGATCTGGACTAATTTCAAATTATGCATATGAGGACTTATCGGATTTGTTATGTGTAGTTTCCGGCCTCATTTAAACTTGTTGGCTTGTGTTGTTCTTGTGTGCTTCATCCCTTGCCATGTATTGCATCATATATAGACTTGTCTTGCTTCATACTTGGTTGAGCATCTTGTCATGTCTTGTGTGGTGTGTTTACCATGTTGCTTGCTTGTTCTCGTTAGTGCTTGTTCCGTTGCTATCGTGAGGATTTGTTCGACTACGCGTGGTTCGTCTTCAAGGCTTCTTCTTCGTCTTCACGGATCCGTTCTTCTTCCTTGCGGGATCTCGGGCAAGATGACCATCACCTTGGATACCTTTACTACCATCGCCATGCTTAGTTTTCTCGATGCTATCGTTATATGTCGCGCTACCCATCTTTTATTGTCAGCCCCTCTCCTTGTTGCCATGAAACCTCTAACCTTTGACACCTTCCTAGCAAACCGTTGTTTGGCTATGTTACCCGCTTGCTCAGCCCCTCTTATAGCGTTGTTAGTTGCAGGTGAAGTTGAAGATCGTTCCATGTTGGAACTTGTTGTTGGAATATCACAATATCTATTATTATTATTTAACACACCTATATACTGGGCATGGGTGGAAGGCTTGGCCTTTTGCTCGGTGTTTTGTTCCACTCATGCCACCTTAAGAGCCGATAAACCGGCATTATGTTCCTTGATTTTGCTTTCCTTACACGGTTGGGTATATGGGGACCCCTTAACACTTCGTCTTTGAATAAAACTCCTCCAGCAAGGCCCAACATTGGTTTTAATTTGCCTCATAATAACAACTTAATTACTTAATTAAATTTGCATAGGGGGTCGCACCCTCGAGATTCTTTTCTACATAGCAGGGGGGCCAGTGCTGATGGTGTAGGTCCCAAACGGGCAGGCTGCGAGGCCACCTTGGGGAAACCCGAGGGCTGGTTTTACTCGTAGGATGTCCCATCCGGACGTGGCCTGAGACAAGATACGCGCAGCTACTATCAGGGTGTCGGCACGCCGGGAGGTCTTGTTGGACTTGTTTTACCATTGCCGAAACGTCTTGTGCACCTGGATTCCGAGCCTGATCGGATTGTCCCTAAGATAAGGGGTAATATTATTATTACTTCTGTTGATCGTGAGAGCTTGTGATGGGCTAAGTTGGGACACCCCTGCAGGGTTATGATCTTTCGAAAGCCGTGCCCGCGGTTATGTGGCAGATTGGAATTTGTTAATGTCCGGTTGTAGAAAACTTGACAGAGGATCCGAGATAAAACACACAACTGTGTGAGTAACCGTGACTGTCTCTTTTCACTTTGAGAAGAGAACACAGTGGGGTTATGTTTGACTCGTAGGTAGTTCAGGATCTTTAGCGATCATTACTAGTTTGTGACCATTTGCGTAGATGCTCATCTTATTCTTGTACTCGTAAGTTAGCCACCATATGTATGCTTAGCCGCTGCTGCAACCTCAACACTTTACCTCTTCCATCCCATTAAGCTTTGCTAGTCTTGTTACCCATGGTATGGGATTGCTGAGTCCTTGTGGCTCACAGATACTACAACAACAGTTGCAGGTGCAGGTTTCCGATGTCTTGACGTGAGAGCGATGATCGTTGTGTTCAAGTTCTTTCTTCTTCTTCTTCTTCAGTCTTGGGTTAGGTTCCGGGTCGGCAGCCTGGGATAGCAGATGGATGTCGTTGTGCTTTTCATGTTTGCATCTATAGTCGGATGCCTTGTATTGATGTTGTTCTATTCATGTGACTTGTATGTATTGTTGTATCCCCCATGTATGTATGTAATGGTACGATGTAATGATATCCATCTTGCTAAGCGCCCGAAATGCAGTTGTGCCCCAATCACGTAAGTGCCACGTGATCGGGATAGAATTGCATCTTGGGCCTGACATCACACATGTATCAAGTTTTCGGTTAATACACTTCTAGCATGAATAAAAGACATTTATCATGATATATAAGTAAATATAAATAACAACTTTATTATTGGCTCTAGGGCATATTTCCTTGAGTCTCCCACTTGCACTAGAGTCAATAATCTAGATCACATAGTAATGATTCTAACACTCATGGAGTCTTGGTGTTGATCGTGTTTTTCTTGTGGAAGAGGCTTAGTCAACGGGCCTGCAATATTCAGATCCGTATGTATCTTGCAAATTCCTATGTCTCCCTCCTTGACTTGATCGTGGATGGTATTGAAGCGTCTATTGATGTGCTTGGTTCTCTTGTGAAACCTGGATTCCTTCGCCAAGGCTATTGCTCGTGTTGTCACAAAAGATTTTCATTGGACCCGATGCACTACGTATTACTCCTAGATCGGATATGAACTCCTTCATCCAGACTCCTTCATCCAGACTCCTTCATTTGCTGCTTCCAAACAGCTATGTACTCCGCTTCACACGTAGATCCCGCCACGACGCTCTGCTTGGAACTGCACCAACTGGCAGCTCCATCGTTCAACAAAAAAAACATATCCGGTTTGTGACTTAGAGTCACCCGGATCAGTGCCAAAGCTTGAATCGACGTAACCTCTTACGACGAGCTCTTGGTCACCTCCATAAATGTGAAACAAATCCTTTGTCCTTTTCAGGCACTTCAGTATGTTCTTGACCGCTGTCCAGTGATCCACTCCTCGATTACTTTGATACCTCCTTGCTAAACTTATAGCAAGGCACACATCAGGTCTGGTACACAACATTGCATACATGATAGATCCTATGGCTGAGGCATAGGGAATGACTTTCATTTTCTCTCTATCTTTTGCATTGGTCGGGCATTGAGTCTTACTCAACTTCACACCTTGTAACACATGCAAGAACCCTTTCTTTGACTGATCCAGTTTGAACTTCTTCAAAACTTTATCAAGGTATGTGCTTTGTGAAAGTCCAATTAAGAGTCTTGATCTATCTCTATAGATATTGATGCCCAATATATAAGCAGCTTCACCGAGGTCTTTCATTGAAAAATTCTTATTCAAGTATCCTTTTATGCCATCCAGAAATTATAAATCATTTCCAATCAACAATGTGTCATCTACATATGATATCAGAAATGCTACAGAGCTCCCACTCACTTTCTTGTAAATACAGTCTTCTCCAAAAGTCTGTGTAAAACCATATGCTTTGATTACCTCATCAAAGCGTATATTCCAACTCCGAGATGCTTGCACCAGTCCATAGATGGATCGATGGAGCTTGCACACTTTGTTAGTACCTTTAGGATCGACAAAACCTTCTGGTTGCATCATATACAACTCCTCTTTGAGGTATCCATTAAGGAATGCAGTTTTGACATCCATTTGCCAGATTTCATAATCATAAAATGCGGCAATGACTAACATGATTCAGACAGACTTAACCATCGCTATGGGTGAGAAAGTCTCATCATAGTCAACTCCTTGAACTTGTCAAAAACCTTTCGCAACAAGTCGAGCTTTGTAGACAGTAACATTACCGTCGGCGTCAGTCTTCCTCTTAAAGATCCATTTATTTTCAATGGCTTCCGACCATCGGGCAAGTCAACCAAAGTCCACACTTTGTTCTCATACATGGATCGCATCTCAGATTTCATTGCCTCAAGCCATTTTGCAGAATCTGGGCTCATCATCGCTTCCTCATAGTGTGTAGGTTCATCATGGTCTAGTAACATGACTTCCAGAACCGGGTTACCATACCACTCTGGAACGGAACGCACTCTGGTTGACCTACGAGGTTCAGTAGTAACTTGATCTGAAGTTTCATGATCATCATCATTAGCTTCCTCATTGATTGGTGTAGGAATCACTGGAACTAGTTTTTGTGATGTACTACTTTCCAGTTTTGGAGAAGGTACAATTACCTCATCAAGTTCTACTTTCCTCCCACTCACTTCTTTCGAGAGATACGCCTTCTCTAGAAAGGGTCCATTCTTAGCAACGAATATCTTGCCTTCAGATCTGTGATAGAAGGTGTACCCAACAGTTTCCTTTGGGTATCCTATGAAGACACATTTCTCCGACTTGGGTTCGAGGTTATCAGGTTGAAGCTTTTTCACATAAGCATCACAGCCCCAAACTTGAAGAAACGACAACTTGCGTTTCTTGCCAAACCACAGTTCATTAGGCGTCGTCTCAACGGATTTAGATGGTGCCCTATTTAACGTGAATGCAGCTATCTCTAAAGCATAACCCCAAAACGATTGTGGTAAGTCGGTAAGAGACATCATAGATCGCAGCATATCTAATAAAGTACGGTTACGACATTCGGACACACCATTACCCTGTGGTGTTCCAGGTGGCGTGAGCTGTGAAACTATTCCACATTGTTTCAAATGAAGACCATACTTGTAACTCAAATATTCGCCTCCGCGATCAGATCGTATAAACTTTATTTTCTTGTTATGATGATTCTCTACTTCAATCTAAAATTATTTGAACTTTTCAAATGTTTCAGACTTGTGCTTCATCAAGTAGATATACCCATATCTACTAAAATCATCAGTGAAGGTCAGAAAATAACGATACCCGCCGCGAGCCTCAACACTCATCGGTCTGCATACATCAGTATGTATGATTTCCAACACGTCAGTTGCTCGCTCCATTGTTCCGGAGAACGGAGTTTTAGTCATCTTGCCCATGAGGCATGGTTCGCAAGCACCAAGTGATTCCAAAAGTTCATCAGCATGGAGTTTCTTCATGCGCTTTACACCAATATGACCTAAACAGGAGTGCCACAAATAAGTTGCACTATCATTATCAACTTTGCATCTTTTGGCTTCAATACTATGAATATGTGTATCACTACAATCGAGATCCAACAAAAATAGACCACTCTTCAAGGGTGCATGACCATAAAAGATATTACTCATATAAACAGAACAACCATTATTCTCTGATTGAAATGAATAATCGTCTCGCAACGAACAAGATCCAGATATAATGTTCATGCTCAATGTTGGCACCAAATAACAATTATTTAGGCCTAAAACTAATACGGAAGGTAGATGTAGAGGTAGCGTGCCAACGGCGATCACATCGAATTTGCAACGATTTCCCACGCGCATCGTCACCTCGTCCTTACCTAATCTTCATTTAATCCGTAGCCCCTGTTTCGAGTTACAAATATTAGCAACCGAACCAGTATCAGATACCCAGGTGCTACTACAAGCATTAGTAAGGTACACATCAATAACATGTATATCAAATATACTTTTGTTCACTTTGCCAACCTTCTTATCCGCCAAATACTTTGGGCAGTTCCGCTTCCAGTGTCCAGTCCCTTTGCAGTAGAAGCACTCAGTTTCAGGCTTGGCTCCAGACTTGGGTTTCTTCGCGGGATTAGCAACTGGCTTGATATTCTTCTTGAAGATCCCCTTCTTTCCCTTGCCCTTTTTCTTGAAACTAGTGGTCTTGTTAACCATCAACACTTGATGCTCCTTTTTGATTTCCACCTCCGCAGCTTTGAGCATAGCGAAGAGCTCGGGAATTGTCTTATGCATCCCTTGCATATTATAGTTCATCACGAAGCCTTTATAGCTTGGTGGCAGTGATTGAAGAACTCTATCAATAACACTATCTTCGTCAACTTTGCATCCAAGTTGAGTCATGTGATTGTAGTACCCAGACATTCTGAGTAAGTGTTCACTGATAGAACTGTTCTCCTCCATCTTGCAGCTATAGAACTTATTGGAGACTTCATATCTCTCAATTCGGGCATTTGCTTGAAATGTTAACTTCAACTCTTGGAACATCTCATATGCTCCATGATGTTCAAAACGTCTTTGAAGTCCCAATTCTAAGCCGTAAAGCATGGCACACTGAACTATCGAGTAGTCATCAGAACGAGTTTGCCAGACGTTCATAACGTCCGGAGTTGCTCCTGCAGCAGGCCTGTCACCTAGCGGTGCTTCAAGGACATAATTCTTCTGTGCAGCAATGAGGATAATCCTCAAGTTACAAACCCAGTCCGTGTAGTTGCTGATGGGCATCGAACCCCTCGTTGGTTACCCCAAGTGGAAGGTGTAAGATGCAGTAAGTAGAAGTGTTTTCCCCTAGCAAAGATGCCAAGAATCGAATCCCCAGAGACTCCTAGGTTCAACAAGTAGGTGTCAACTGCTAACGGCGCAATTAGCAATCAACGTGGACCTGCACACAGATACAAATAACTTTGCTCCCAACGAGTACAGAGAGGTTGTCAATCTCTCCGGCCTTGTAGTTCACAAAGGGTTAAAAGCAATATGATAGTAGTGATAGATAGTGTTTTGCAATAGTAAGTAAATAGCAAAAAGTAAATAGTGGATGTGATCAATGATGGTAATATGGACCGGAGTCTCATGATGTTCACTAGTGATGTCTCTCTCCCAAAAGACGATAAAACAACTATGTGAGGTAAACAAATTACAGCTGGGCAATTGACAGGACCACGAACGCAAACCAATGCTGACTACATTGCAAGAAAGGTTGAGGTTCAAAGCATGGGCGGTACGCCAAAGTAAGTAGACCGAAATCCATCAATATCTACTACTAATCATCCACCTTGAGATATCTATCCAGAACATCTCGCTGGTATTAAGTTGCGAGTCCCACCCATAGTGTAAACTCAATGCAACAGACAACTGCATTAAAAGAACTTTGCGTAAAGTAAACAATCCTTGCACCCGTGGGCACAAGCACCGTTGTTTTCCCCCTTGTGGCAACAACACATCCCCTAGACTCATGTTTCTGTCACTCAAGCTAGTCATCGAGGGGCATGAACCCACAATCGAGCATGACGTTCCCTCTTGGAGTCACTACCTATTACTCGGCCAAAGCAATAAATAACAACGGAGAACATGCAAGAATTACTTATGAACTAAAATATAAAAGAGGTGAATCAAATATATTACTCAAGATCAATCTGAACATAATCTCATAATCCATCGGATCCCAGCAAACTCAACATAGCAACAGCATAAGGATTACATAGATGCCTCGATCATGTAGGGCAGCTCACGAGGACTAATTAGTGAAGCACAAGAACGGGAGGAGAACATCACATAGCTACTGGTCATGGACTCATGGTCCAAGGGAGACTACTCACGAGTCATCCGGGAGGCATCCATGGTG
>LR738715.1:241436501-241471371 GCA_902687465.1 Secale cereale | reverse complement strand
CCACAGGGCGCCTGGAGCCCCTGTGCCCCCCCCCCCAGGCTGCCCTTCGGACGCAGTGTTGTTTCCGGATCGCTGATTTTTTATATAATTTTTCTGAATTTTTCTGGGGAGTTCTCGAAACGTGAAAACCTGAAATACAAAAACAGTCGAAAACAGAAACTGGCACTGGGGTGCACTGGATTAGTAAGTTAGTCCAAATATGATCAAAAGTGTATGGAAGTGTATGAATATCATAGCAATCTCACCCAAAAGTGGCATGGAGCAAGCAGAAATTATAGATACGTTTTGGACGTATCAACATCCACAAGCTTAATTCCTGCTCGTCCTCGAGTAGGTAAATGATAACAAGAATAATTTCTGTGGTGACATGCTATTAACCATATAGGACTTTCTCATAGTCATATGACAAAAGCTTATTGAGACAATGATTCTAAAGTAATTAAGTTGCCTCAAGAGAAAATCACAAATGACTGAAAGTTTTACAACATGAAACTGAAACATCAAAAAGATTTGCAATGAACATGATGTGCAAATATGATAAAGTGATATCTAGCTTGCCCCCTTTAGTGATGCAAAACATAAATGCAAGGGCACCTTCAAGGTTTAAGTGATGACTAGATACAATCATTTCAGAATAAACGATATCACAATCATGCAAAAGACAATGCTACTTTGGGACAATGCACATTACACTCAGAATGACAAGCATGCTCTCAGTAGTTGGTGCTTCAACATAAAGGTAAAAGAAAGGTTAAGTGCTAAAGCTTTTTATTTTGAAAACATGGAAGCAATTGTGTCAACGGTAGTAGTACTTCATATGTGTCATGCATAAAACATCTTATAAGTTGCAAGCCTCATGCATCGAATACTAATAGTGCTTGTTCCTTGTCCTAATTAGCTCGGATCCCCATGGGTTATCATTGTATTGCATATGTTTTAACCAAGTGTCACAAAGGGGTACCTCTATGCCACCTGTACAAAGGTCCAAGGAGATAGATCGCATTTGATTTCTCATTTTTGATAGATCTCAACTTGAGGACATCCATACCGGGACAACATAGAAAATAGATGATGGACTCCTCTTTAATGCATAAGCATATTCTCATAAGAGATTGAGGATTAAGGTCCAAGCTAAAAGTTCCACCATGATGAATGGCTTTGGTTGGCGGCCCAATGTTCTTCTCTAACAATATGCATATTAATTCAATCCCACGGTAAATCACCCTTACTTCAGACAAGACGAACATGCATAGCAACTCACATGATATTCAACAAAAGTGTGACAGTTGATGGCGTCCCCAGAAACATGGTTACCGCTCAGCAAGCAACTTATAAGAAATAAGATACATAGGCAACATATTCATTACCACAATAGTTTTTAGGCTACTTTCCCATGAGCTATGTATTGCATGGTTAGTTTTCTTAGTGCAGGTGGAGGTTAGCAAAAGACTGGGAGCGACCAACTAAGAGAGCAATGATGGTCATAATCATGCAGAGCGACAAAGCAATATTGAATCAGGCATGGTAGTTGTATCGCTACTTAGAAACAAAAGATCACCAAGGCTTGACAGACTTTCTTTACAGTCTTGAATATGCGTGAGCATACGCCAAGTCAATCAAAATAAATCCTCGAAGGAAGATATTACTAAACCATACCATATCATAGGCAAACAAACCAAGTTGGTACTCCAATAACACATTGGGAAGCCCTCAGCTATTTGGGATTAACCATAAGAAAACCTGAACTACTAAGCACCATCATGAAAGTAGCATCTTTATCATAGACACATTCACCCATGCAACGGAAGCAAACTCTCTTAATAAGATGAGCATGGTAATTAAAGAGAGTTCAAGCAACCAACTAAATAAAAGCTCTTGAAAAGATAAGCATGAATTCTAAGAGCAGAGCACGATAGTAGCTATTAAAAGACAAAGAACACACACAACATAGATATACATGGAAATTCTATGTTATGTTCTAGGTAGAGGTGGAGCGTGTTTCTCTCCCACATAAAGGAATGTTGGGTTCCGATTCGTTATGAAAAACTAAAAAGAAAACTAAAAGCAAGACGCTCCAAGCATAGCACATAACATATGAAGTGATAAAAATATAGCGAAACGAAAGACGAACTGATAATGTTGATGGAGAAGGGGATGCACGGGGGCATCCCCAAGCTTAGACGCTTGAGTCTCCTTGAATATTTCTTGGGGGTGCACGGGGGCATCCCCAAGCTTGAGCGCTTGACACTCCTGAATCTTTTTATCATCTTCCCTCGCACACTTGAAAACTCCCATCATACATAACTCATCATAATCTGATTAGCGAGGTTAGTACCCTTAATAAAATAATTATACCTTGCTGGAAATAAGGATATTCTTGAAGTTCTACTGTTTCTTAAGATTTCCAAAAGGTTTTTGCAAAGAAAAAGCAAGTTCTTAATTTGCAAAGTGAAGGTAAGGCAAAACAGGACAGAATCTGTGAAAAACAGAACAGCAGGCAGTAATTGACCTGTTCGGGAGACTTCTGCAACTCAAATCAAAAAACTCAGAACTGATGCACGAAAGACAATTATATAGAGAACGCTGTCGAAAAAATTCAGACCAAAACGATGATCTGGTGATTTTATACGAATTTTTCTATCCAAGGATAGAATCTGTTTCCTGGACAGCACCTCACAACTTTTGAACTCTCTAGCGATCGGAGGCTATACTTGGCACAAATATGAAAAGCAAAGATACAATGATGATGCTACAGCAGTAAACAACATCAAGACACAACAAAAGCAAAAAAATTTATTCATGTGGGCTGCCTCCCAAAAGCGCTTTCTTTTATGCCTTTAAGCTAGGCATAATGCATAGATCAAGTTTTATCAAGAGTAAAAGAATAACTAGCCCGTACAACGGACTCAAAAGGTAACTTGACCTTCTTACGAGGGAAGTGTTCCATCCCTTTCTTGAGAGGAAACTGAAATTTTATATTACCCTCTTTCATGTCAATGATAGCACCAACTGTGCGTAAAAAGGGACGTCCCAAAATAATTGGACATGAAGGACATTCAATATCCATAATAGTAAAATCAACGGGCACATAATTATCATTGACAACAATAAGAACATCTTCGATCCTCCCCAAAGGTTTCTTTATGGAAGAATCAACGAGACGAACACCAAAAGAACAAGAATCATAAGGTTTCAATTTAAGCATATCATATATCCTTTTGGGCATAACAGAGGTACTAGCACCAACATCACATAATGCATAACAAGAGAAGTCATTCAAATAAATTTTTATCATAGGATCCCAACCATCTTCTAGCTTTCTAGGTATGAAGGCTTCTACTCTAAGTTTCTCCTCCCTAGCTTTGATGAGAGCATTAGTGATATGCTCTGTGAAGGCAAGGTTAAGCGTGCTAGTGCGGGGATCTCTAGACATCTTGTGAAGGAAATCAATAACTTCTGTAAGAGTGCAATTATCAAAATCAAGGTCACGAGCATCAAGTAAAGTAGTAGTGGTGTCCTTAAGGTTCACTTGGTTGGTAGTTTCTATAGCATCACCATTAATAGGTCCATTGGGACTAGGAGTACATTGGGTGCTAAGAGTGTGAACATCCTCAATAACTTGGATAGCAGCAAAAGTGTGGTGGGTAGGAAGGCTCTTAATTCTCTCTTCTTCCTCCCTTTCTCTAGCCCATCTTACTTTTAGCTTAGACAACATCCTAATATTTTCGTTAATTTGTACTTGAGTAGCATTAATAGGGATGAATTCCCTCTCCTTAAGAGGAGAAGTTTCAATTTTTAGCAATTTTACCTCATTGGCTAAGTGGTCTACCTTAAAAGAAAGATCATCTAGTTTATGTAGTTTCTCTTCTACATTCTTATTAAAGGCTTTTTGGGTGGTGATGAAATCTCTAAGCATGGTCTCTAGTTCAGTATTGGAGTTCTTGGTACTAGGATAAGCATTGTTGTTCCCATAAGAGTTAGAGGGGAACGGTCTAGAATTGTTACCAAAGTTACTCCTATAAGCATTGTTGTTGAAATTATTTCTAGAGATAAAGTTAACATCTACTTGTTCTTGAGCAATCAAAGAATTTAAAGGAACATCACGAGGATCAATAGTAGATTGCTTCGAAAGTAGAGACATGATCAAGTCAACTTTTTCATTAAGGGAGGAAATCTCCTCGACAGAGTTTACCTTCCTACCTGTTGGAGCGCGTTCGGTGTGCCATTGGGAATAGTTGGTCATCATCTCATCGAGAACCTTTGTGGCAGCACCAAGTGTAGTTGACATAAAAGTTCCTCCCGCGGCCGAGTCTAACAAGTTCCGCGAGGTAAAGTTCAAGCCTGCATAAAAAGTTTGGATAACCATCCAAGTAGACAAACCGTGAGTAGGGCAGTTCTTGATAAGAGACTTCATACGTTCCCAAGCTTGGGCAACATGTTCATTATCCAATTGTTTAAAATTCATTATGTTACTTCTAAGTTGGATAATTTTAGCAGGTGGATAGTATTTTCCAATAAAAGCATCTTTGCACTTGTCCCATGAATCTATGCTATTTCTAGGCAAAGACTGAAACCAAATTTTACCTCCTCCTCTCAAGGAGAAAGGAAAAAAGCTTAAGCTTAACAATATTTCCATCTATTTCTTGGTACTTTTGCATATCACAAAGTTCTACAAAGTTGTTCAAGTGTAAAGCAGCATCATCTCCAGCACCGGAGAATTGTTCTCTCATGACTAAGTTAAGTAAAGCAGGTTTAATTTCATATGAAGGTGTTGAAGTGGCAGGTGTAGTGATAGGTGTGCTGATAAAATCATCGTTGTTGTGACTAGTAAAGTCACACAACTTGGTGTTCTCGGTGGAACCCATAGTAGCAAGCAAGCAAGATAACTATTTTTTGTGATTTTCGATAAAAGGAACTAAAGCAAAAATGAAAAGTAAACTAACAAGACTAAAAAGCAAAGGTAAAAGATAGCATGCAACTCCCCTATCCTGAAGAGTGGAGTCCCCGGCAACGGCGCCAGAAAATACTCCTTGATGGGCCTCGAACCCCTCGTTGGTTACCCCAAGTGGAAGGTGTAAGATGCAGTAAGTAGAAGTGTTTTCCCCTAGCAAAGATGCCAAGGATCGAATCCCCAGAGACTCCTAGGTTCAACAAGTAGGTGTCAACTGCTAACGGCGCAATTAGCAATCAACGTGGACCTGCACACAGATACAAATAACTTTGCTCCCAACGAGTACAGAGAGGTTGTCAATCTCTCCGGCCTTGTAGTTCACAAAGGGTTAAAAGCAATATGATAGTAGTGATAGATAGTGTTTTGCAATAGTAAGTAAATAGCGAAAAGTAAATAGTGGATGTGATCAATGATGGTAATATGGACCGGAGTCTCATGATGTTCACTAGTGATGTCTCTCTCCCAAAAGACGATAAAACAACTATGTGAGGTAAACAAATTACAACTGGGCAATTGACAGGACCACGAACGCAAACCAATGCTGACTACATTGCAAGAAAGGTTGAGGTTCAAAGCATGGGCGGTATGCCAAAGAAAGTAGACCGAAATCCATCAATATCTACTACTAATCATCCACCTTGAGATATCTATCCAGAACATCTCGCTGGTATTAAGTTGCGAGTCCCACCCATAGTGTAAACTCAATGCAACAGACAACTGCATTAAAAGAACTTTATGTAAAGTAAACAATCCTTGCACCCGCGGGCACAAGCACCGTTGTTTTCCCCCTTGTGGCAACAGCACATCCCCTAGACTCATGTTTCTGTCACTCAAGCTAGTCATCGAGGGGCATGAACCCACAATCGAGCATGACGTTCCCTCTTGGAGTCACTACCTATTACTCGGCCAAAGCAATAAATAACAACGGAGAACATGCAAGAATTACTTATGAACTAAAATATAAAAGAGGTGAATCAAATACATTACTCAAGATCAATCTGAACATAATCTCATAATCCATCGGATCCCAGCAAACTCAACATAGCAACAGCATAAGAATTACATAGATGCCTCGATCATGTAGGGCAGCTCATGAGGACTAATTAGTGAAGCACAAGAACGGGAGGAGAACATCACATAGCTACTGGTCATGGACTCATGGTCCAAGGGAGACTACTCACGAGTCATCCGGGAGGCGTCCATGGTGGTGGAGAAGCTCCCGGTGGTGATCCTCCCCTCCGGCAGGGTGCCGGGAAGAGTTCTCCTGGTGCTCCCGATCTTGGAAGCGGCGGCGGCGGCGGAACAGAGATGGGATCGCGAAAAGAAGTCCTGTTCTGAGGGTTACAGAGGACCCTTTAAATATATGCCAAAGTTGGGCACCGGGGGAGCCTCGGGGGGCCCAGGCGCCCCCCCCCCCCGGCGCGGCCCAGGGGGGGGCGCGCCCACAGGGCGCCTGGAGCCCCTGTGCCCCCCCCCCAGGCTGCCCTTCGGACGCAGTGTTGTTTCCGGATCGCTGATTTTTTATATAATTTTTCTGGATTTTTCTGGGCAGTTCTCGAAACGTGAAAACCTGAAATACAAAAACAGCCGAAAACAGAAACTGGCACTGGGGTGCACTGGATTAGTAAGTTAGTCCAAATATGATCAAAAGTGTATGGAAGTGTATGAATATCATAGCAATATCACCTAAAAGTGGCATGGAGCAAGCAGAAATTATAGATACGTTTTGGACGTATCAGTTGCTACCATCATCTTTCAACTTAGCTTTCTCTAGGAATGCATTAAAATTCAAGGGAACGGTAGCATGGGCCATCGATCTACAACAACGTAGATATGCAAAAACTATGAGGACTAAGTTCATGATAAATTAAAGTTCAATTAATCATATTACTAAAGAACTCCCACTTAGATAGACATCCCTCTAGTCGTCTAAATGATCACGTGATCCAAATCAACTAAACCATGTCTGATCATCACGTGAGATGGAGTAGTTTTCAATGGTGAACATCTTATGTTGATCATATCTACTATATGATTCACGCTCGACCTTTCGGTCTCCAGTGTTCCGAGGCCATGTATGTACATTCTAGGCTCGTCAAGTTTAACCCGAGTATTTTGCATGTGCAAAATTGTCTTACACCCGTTGTATTTGAACGTAGAGCTTATCACACCCGATCATCACGTGGTATCTCCGCACGACGAACTTTCGCAACGGTGCATACTCAGGGAGAACACTTGTAACTTGAAATTTTTTAAGGGATCATCTTATAATGCTACCGCCGTTCTAAGAAAAATAAGAAGCATAATAAGATAAACATCACATGAAATCAAAAATGTGACATGATATGGCCATCATCATCTTGTGCTTTTGATCTCCATATCCAAAGCATCGTCATGATCTCCATCGTCACCGGCTTGACACAATGATCTTCATCACAGCGTCGTGGTCGTCTCACCAACTATTGCTACTACTACTATCGCTAACTCATAGTGATAAAGTAAAGCAATTACATGGCCTTCGCAATTCATACAATAAAGAGACAACCATAAGGCTCATGTCGGTTGCCGGCAATTTACAAAACATGATCATCTCATACAATAATGTATAACTCATCACGTCTTGACCATATCAAATCAAAACATGCCCTGCAAAAACAAGTTAGACGTCCTCTACTTTGTTGTTGCAAGTTTTAAGTGGCTGCTACGGGCTTAGCAAGAACCGTTCTTACCTACGCATACAAAACCACAATGTTTTTTCGTCAAGTGTGATGTTTTGACCTTCACAAGGACCCGGGCGTAGTCACACTCGATTCAACTAAAGTGAGAGAGACAGACACCCGTTGGTCACCTTTAAGCAATGAGTGCTCGTAACGGTGAAACCAGTCTCGCATAAGCGTACGCTTAATGTCGGTCTAGGCCGCTTCATCTCACAATACCGCCGAATCAAAGTATGACATGCTGGTAAGCAGTATGACTATTATCGCCCACAACTCATTGTGTTCTACTCGTGCATATCATCTACGCATAGACCTGGCTCATGATGCCACTATTGGGGAACGTAGTATTTCAAAAAAATCCCTACGATCACGCAAGATCTATCTAGGAGAAGCATAGCAACGAGCGGGGAGAGTGTGTCCACGTACCCTCGTAGACCAAAAGTGGAAACGTTTAGTAACGCGGTTGACGTAGTCGAATGTCTTCGCGATCCAACCGATCCAAGCATCGAACAAATGGCACCTCCGCGTTCAGCACACGTTCAGATCGATGACGTCCCACGAACTCTTGATCCAGTTGAGGTCGCGGGAGAGTTCCGTCTGCACAATGGCATGGTGACGGTGATGATGAAGTTACCAGCGCAGGGCTTCACCTAAGCACTACGATGATATGGCCGAGGTGTGTAACTGTGGAGGGGGCCACCGCACACGGCTAAGAAATCAACTTGTGTGTCTATGGGCGCGCCCTGGCCATGTATATAAAGGAGTGGAGGAGGGGGCCGGCCGGCCTCCTATGGCGCGCCCTAAGGGGGGAGTCCTACTCCCACGAGGAGTAGGATTCCCCCTTTCCTAGTCCTACTAGGAGGGGGAAGGAAGGAAGAGGAGGGGAGAAGGAAAGAGGGGGCCGGCCCCCCTTGCCCTAAACCAATTCTGTTTGGGCCTAGGGGGCGCGCCCCACACCTCCCTTGCTGCCCTCTATTTCCACTAAGGTCCATGTAGGCCTGAAGACCCACAAGTGTAGGGAATCTATCGTAGTCCATTCGATAAGAAAGAGTGTCGAACCCAACGAGGAGCACAAGGAAATGATAGGCAGTTTTCGGTAAGGTATTTTCTGCAAGCACTGAAATTATAGGTAACAGATAGTTTTGTGATAAGGTAATTGGTAGCAAGTGACAAAAGGTAAAAGTAAATAAGGTGCATCAAGGTGGCCCAATCCTTTTTGTAGAAAAGGACAAGCCTGGACAAACTCCTATATAAAAGAAAGCGCTCCCGAGGACACATGGGAATTGTCGCCAAGCTAGTTTTCATCATAATCATCTGATTCGCGTTCGATACTTTGATAATTTGGTATGTGGGTGGACCGGTGCTTGGGTGCTGTCCTCACTTGGACAAGGCTCCCACTTATGATTAACCTCTAATGCAAGCATCCGCAACAACAAAAAAAGTATTAAGGTAAACCTAACCATAGCCTGAAACATATGGATCCAAATCAGCCCCTTACGAAGCAACGCATTAACTAGGGTTTAAGCTTCTGTCACTCTAGCAACGCATCATCTACTTATTACTTCCCAATGCCTTCCTCTAGGCCCAAATAATGGTGAAGTGTCATGTAGTCGACGTTCACATGACACCACTAGAGGAGAGACAACATACATCTCATCAAAATATCGAACGAAGACCAAACTCACATGACTACTAATAGCAAGACTTCTCCCATGTCCTCTGGAACAAAACTAACTACTCACAAGACATAATATTTTTCATGATCAGAGGCATATTAATATGCATAATGGATCTGAACATATGATCTTCCACCAAATAAACCAACTAGCATCAACTACAAGGAGTAATCAGCACTACTAGCAACCCACAGGTACCAATCTGAGGTTTGGGTACAAAGATTGGATACAAGAGATGAACTAGGGTTTGAGAGGAGATGGTGCTGGTGAAGATGTTGATGAAGATAGCCCTCCCCAAGATGGGAGAGTTGTTGGTGATGACGGCGATGACGATTTCCCCCTCCCGGAGGGAAGTATCCCCAACAGAATAGCTGTGCCGGAGCCCTAGATTGGTTTCCGCCTCGGTTCCGCCTCGAGACGGCGGCGTCTGGTCCCGAAAGCCTCCTTATGATTTTTTCCAGGCCAAAACACCTCATATAGGAGAAGATGGGCGTCGGGGGCCTTCCGGCTGGCCCACGAGGCAGGGGGTGCGCCTTGGGAAGGGGGGCGCTCCCCCACCCTCGTGAGCAGCCGGTGGCCCCTCTCATGGACTTCTTTCGCCAGATATTTTTTATATTTTCTGAAACAACGTTCTTTTGAGTTTCAGAGCTTTTGGAGTTGTGCATAATAGGTTTCCAGAGTTTGCTCCTTTTCCAGCCCAGAATTCCAGCTGCCGGCATTCTCTCTCTTCATGTAAACCTTGTAAAATAAGAGAGAAAAGGCATAAGTATTGTGACAGAACATGTAAGAACAGCCCATAATGCAATAAATATCAGCATATAAGCATGATGCAAAATGGATGTATAAACTCCCCCAAGCTTCTACCTCGCTTGTCCTCAAGCGAAAGCCAATATCGAAAAATATGTCCACATGTTTAGAGATAGAGGTGTCGATAAAAACAAAATACGGACATGAGGGCATCATGATCATTCGCATAACATCAACTTATATAAATATAGTCATATGATTCTTATGCTAAAGTAACAATTCATCCACAATATCAAGTATGAATCATAAACTTCATTGGAAACTAACAAACTCTGATCTCGGTCATTGAAGCAATTGCAATTTATCGTAATATCGGAAAGAGTCAATATAAGAGCTTTTCAGCAAGCCTACATACTCAACTATCATATAGTCTTTCACAATTGCTCACACTCATGCAATACTTGTGTTTATGGAGTTTTAATCGGACACAGAGAAAGGTAGGGGCTTATGGTGTTGCCTCCCAACCTTTTACCTCAAGGGTAATGTCAATAGTAATAGATCATGAAAACTTACATCCAAGTGGGTATATATGTCAGGATCTTTCCAACACAATGTGCTTGCCAAAGGATAAAATGTAAAAAGGAAAGGTGGATTTCACCTTGACACTTATAAGGCAAGAATAATAGATAGGCCCTTCGCAGAGGGAAGCAGAGGTTGTCATGTGTTTTTATGGTTGGATGCACAAAGTCTTAACATAGAAGAACTTCGCTTTATATTGCCACTTGTGATAAGGACCTTTATTATGCAGTCCATCGCTTTTATTATTTCCATATCACAAGATCGTATAAAGCTAATTTCTCCCACACTAATAAATCATACATATTTTAGCGAGTTTGCAACATGACAACTTACTTGGAAGGATCTTTCTCAATCCATCGGTAGGTATAGTGGACTCTCATGGCAAAATTGGGTTTAAGGATATATGGAAGCACAAGTAGTATCTCTACTTAGTGCCAGGAACTTTGGCTAGCATGAGGGGGAAAGGCAAGCTCAACATGTTGGATGATCCATGAAAATATACTTTATTTCGGATATAAGAAGACATAACCCATTATGTTGTCTTCCTTCTCCAACATCAACTCTTTAGCATGTCATACTTTAATGAGTGCTCACAATCATAAAAGATGTCCAAGATAGTATATTTGTATGTGAAGCCTCTCTTCTTTTATTACTTTCTATTAATTGCAACGATGACCAAAGCTATGTTTGTCACCTCCCAACAACTTTTATTTATCATACTCTTGTATGTGAAGTCATTACTTCCCATAAGATCGATATGATCCCTTTGATACTCTTTATGTTTTCTTTCTTTTTATCATGACGCAAGTGAGGAAATCAAGCCCTTGACTCAACACTAATCTTTATTATATAGCTCACAGACTCGATTACGAAGGGTAAAGCTCACAAGGCAAAAGCTCATAACTAGATCATGCTAACTTTATTCTAATAGATCAAGATACTACCAAAAGGATCGAACTAAATAAAGAGGTAAAGATAGGAGTGATGGTGATACGATACCGGGGTCACTCCCCCAAGCTTGGTAGTTGCCAAGGGGAGTGCACATACCCATATGATTATGTCTCCTTCTTCGGGGGTGGTGATGATGACTTCTTCCTCAGCTTACGCTTAAGGGCGGAATTTTCCTCCTTTAGATCATTGATCTCTTGCTCAAGGTTTAATATCTTCTTGCATAATGCCTGCTTGTTTTCTTGCAAGAGGTTTAAAGGGATACATTCGATCTTAGGTTTCTTTACTCTGTCGGGGAGGCTTGACTTTTTGAACTCCAGATGCATGTCTCCCGGTTGAGGTAGTGGGAATTCGTCTTCATCTGAGCTGGTCAATCTTTCCCCTTTGGATCATGGTCCTCTTCTTCCTCCGTGGTCCAACCATAATGCTCCAAATCACCATAGACCTTAGGGTCAGCAAGGGAATCAGCCACATAGCTTTCTCCCTACGAATCCTGGGACAGCATGTTGCCTTTATCTGCGACAAAAACAACTTGAAACAGAAACAGAGGATTTTTGCATGATACAGAGGTCAAAACCTTTGGGAGTATATATAATTATTGGGGAACGTAGTATTTAAAAAAAATCCTATGATCACGCAAGATCTATCTATCAGATGCATAGCAACGAGGGGGAGAGTGTGTCTACGTACCCTCGTAGACCGGGAGCGGAAGCGTCTAATGACGCGGTTGATGTAGTCGAACTTCTTGGCGATCCAACCGATCAAGTATCGAACGTACGGCACCTTCGTGTTTAGCCCACGTTCAGCTTGATGACGTCCCACGAGCTCTTGATCCAGTTGAGCTTCACGGGAGAGTTTCGTCAGCACGACGGCGTGATGACGGAGATGATGAAGATACCATCGCAGGGCTTTGCCTAAGCGCTGCAACGATATGACCGAGGTGTGTTACTGTGGAGGGGGGCACCGCACATGGTTGGGAGAGATCAACTGATCAACTTGTGTGTTCTAGGGTGCCCCCCTGCCCCCGTATATAAAGGAGCAAGGGGGAGGCCGGCCGGCCCCTCTATGGCCCGCCTAGGGTGCAATCCTACTAGGAATAGGATTGCAATCCTATTCCTAGTAGGAATCACCAAGAGGGGAAGGAAAGAGAGGGAGAGAAGGGGAAGGAAAGAGGGGGCCGCGCCCCCCTCCCCTAGTCCAATTCGGACTGCCCTTGGGAGGGGGCACGCCACCTCCTGGCTGCTACCCTCTTTCTCCCCTATGGCCCACTAAGGCCCAACTTTCCCCCCGGGGGGGTTCCGGTAACCCCTCCGGTACTCCGGTAAATTCCGAAACTTTCCATAACACTTCCGGTGTCCGAATATAGTTTTCCAATATATTAATCTTTACGTCTCGGACATTCTGAGACTCCTCGTCATGTTCGTGATCTCATCTGGGACTCCGAACTACCTTCGGTACGTCAAAACTCATAAACTCATAATACCGATCGCCATCAAACGTTAACCGTGCGGACCCCACGGGTTCGAGAACTATGTACACATGACCGAGACTCATCTCCGGTCAATAACCAATAGAGGAATCTACATGCTCATATTGGCTCCTACATATTCTACGAATATCTTTATCGGTCAATCCGCATAACAACATACGTTGTTCCTTTTGTCATCGGTATGTTACTTGCCCGAGATTCGATCATCGGTATCTCAATACCTAGTTCAATCTCGTTACCGGCAAGTCTCTTTACTCGTTCCGTAATACATCATCCCGTGACTAACTCATTAGTCATTTGCTTGCAAGGCTTATTATGATGTGTATTACCGAGAGGGCCCAGAGATGCCTCTCCGACATTCGGAGTGACAAATCCTATTCTTGATCTATGCCAACACCACGAACACTTTCGGAGACACCTGTAGAGCATCTTTATGATCACCCAGTTACGTTGTGACGTTTGATAGCACACAAGGTGTTCCTACGGTATTCGGGAGTTGCATAATCTCATAGTCATAGGAACATGTATAAGTCATGAAGAAAGCAATAGCAGTAAAACTAAACGATCATAGTCCTAAGCCAACGGATGGGTCATGTCCATCACATCATTCTCCTAATGATGTGATCCCATTGATCAAATGACAACTCATGTCTATGGCTAGGAAACATAACCATCTTTGATCAATGAGCTAGTCTAGTAGCGGCATACTAGGGACACTCTGTTTTGTCTATGTATTCACACATGTACTAAGTTTCCGGTTAATACAATTCTAGCATGAATAATAAACATTTATCATGATATAAGGAAATAAATAATAACTTTAGTATTGCCTCTAGGGCATATTTCCTTCAGTCTCCCACTTGCACTAGACTCAATAATCTAGATCACATCACCATGTGATTAACACCTAATAGTTCACATCACCATGTGACTAACACCCATAGTTATCATCGCCATGCGACCAATACCCAAAGGGTTTACTAGAGTCAACAATCTAGTTCATATCGCCATGTGATTAACACCCAAAGAGTAATAAGGTGTGATCATGTTTTGCTTGTGAGAGAAGTTTAGTCAACGGGCCTGACACATTCAGATCCGTATGTATTTCGCAAATTTCTATGTCTACAATGCTTTGCATGGAGCTACTTTAGCTAATTGCTCCCACTTCCAATAGGCATCCAGATCGAGACTCAGAGTCATCCAGGTCGGTGTCAAAGCTTGCATCGATGTAACTCTTTACAACGAACTCTTTATCACCTCCATAACCGAGAAATATTTCCTTAGTCATCCAGTAACTAAGGACAATTTTGACCGCTGTTCAGTGATCTACTCCTAGATCAAAATTGTACTCCCTTGCCAAAATCAGGACAGGGCATACAATAGGTCTAGTATACAACATGTGATACTTCATAGAACCTATGGCTGAGGCATAGGGAATGACTTTCATTCTCTCTCTATCTTCTGCAGCGGTCGGGCATTGAGTCTTACTCAACTTCATACCTTGCAACACAGGCTAGAACTCTTTCTTTGACTGTTCCATTTTGAACTACTTCAAAATCTTGTCAAGGTGTGTACTCATTGAAAAAGATTATCAAGCGTCTTGATCTATCTCTATAGATCTTGATGCTCAATATGTAAGCAGCTTTACCGAGGTTTTTCTTTGAAATAACTCCTTTATGCTTTCCGGAAAATTATACATCATTTCCGATCGACAATATGTCATTCACATGTACTTATCAAAAAGGATGTAGTGCTCCCACTCACTTTCTTGTAAATACAGGCTTCACCATAAGTCTGTATAAAACCATATGCTTTGATCACCTCATCAAAGCGTATATTCCAACTCCGAGATGCTTGCACCAGTCCATAGATGCATCGTTGGAGCTTGCACACTTTGTTAGCACCTTTAGGATTGACAAAACCTTCTGATTGCATCATATACAACTCCTCTTTGAGATATCCATTCAAAAATGCAGTTTTGTCATCCATTTGCCAGATTTCATAATCATAAAATGAGGCAATTGCTAACATGATTCGGACAGACTTAAGCATCGCTACGGGTGAGAAAGTCTCATCGTAGTCAACTCCTTGAACTTGTCGAAACCCTTTCGCAACAAGTCGAGCTTTGTAAACAGTAACATTTCTGTCTGCGTCGGTCTTCCTCTTGAAGCTCCATTTATTTTTGATGGCTTGCCGATCATCGGGCAAGTCAACCAAAGTCCACACTTTGTTCTCATACATGGATCCCATCTCAGATTTCATGGCTTCAAGCCATTTTGCATAATCTGGGCTCATCATCGCTTCCTCATAGTTCGTAGGTTCATCATGGTCTAGTAACATGACTTCCAGAACTGGGTTACCGTACCACTCTGGGGCGGAACGTACTTTGGTTGATCTATGACGTTCAGGAGAAACTTGGTCTGAAGTTTCATGATCATCATCATTAATTTCCTCACTAATTGGTGTAGGAATCACTGGAACTAGTTTCTGTGATGTTCCACTTTCCAATTCGGGAGAAGGTACAATTACCTCATCAAGTTCTACTTTCCTCCCACTCACTTCTTTCGAGAGAAACTCCTTCTCTAGAAAGGATCCATTCTTAGCAACGAATATCTTGCCTTCGGATATGTGATAGAAGGTGTACCCAACAGTCTCTTTTGGGTATCCTATGAAGACACATTTTTCTGACTTGGGTTCGAGCTTATCAGGTTGAAGCTTTTTCACATAAGCATCGCAGCCCCAAACTTTAATAAACGACAACTTTGGTTTCTTGCCAAACCATAGTTCATAAGGTGTCGTCTCAACGTATTTAGATAGTGCCCTATTAACATGAATGCAGCTATCTCTGATGCATAACCCAAAATGATAGTGGTAAATCGGTAAGAGACATCATAGACCGCACCATATCTAATAAAGTACGGTTACGACGTTCAGACACACCATTACGCTCTGGTGTTCCAGGTGGCGTCAGTTGTGAAACTATTCCACATTGTTTTAAATGAAGACCAAACTCGTAACTCAAATATTCACCTCCACGATCAGATCGTAGAAACTTTATTTTCTTGTCACGATGATTCTCTACTTCACTCTGAAATTCTTTGAACTTCTCAAATGTTTCAGACTTGTGCTTCATCAAGTAGATATGCCCATATCTGCTCAAATCATCAGTGAAGGTCAGAAAATAACGATACCCACCGCGAGCCTCAACACTCATCGGTCCACATACATCAGTATGTATGATTTCCGACAAATCTGTTGCTCGCTCCATTGTTCCGGAGGACGGAGTTTTAGTCATCTTGCCCATGAGGCATGGTTCGCAAGCACCAAGTGATTCATAATCAACTGATTCCAAAAGTCCATCACTATGGAGTTTCTTCATGCATTTTACACCAATATGACCTAAACGGCAGTGCCACAAATAAGCTGCACTATCATTATTAACCTTGCAATTTTTGGCTTCAATATTATGAATATGTGTATCACTACGATCGAGATCCAACAAACTATTTTCATTGGGTGTATGACCATCGAAGGCTTTATTCATGTAAACAGAATAACAATTATTCTATGACTTTAAATGAATAACCGTATTGCAACAAACATGATCAAATCATATTCATGCTTAACGCAAATGCCAAATAACATTTATTTTGGTTCTACACTAATTTCGAAAGTATAGGGAGTGTGCGATGATGATCATATCAATCTTGGAACCACTTCCAACACACATCGTCACTTCACCTTTAACTAGTCTATGTTCATTCTGCAACTCTTGTTTCAAGTTACTAATTTTAGCAACTGAACCGGTATCAAATACCCAAGGGTTGCTATGAACACTAGTCAAGTACACATCAATAATCTGTATATCAAATATACCTTTGCTCACTTTGCCATCCTTCTTATCCACCAAGTATCTAGGGCAGTTCCACTTCTAGTGACCATTTCCTTTGAAGTAGAAGCACTTAGTTTCAGGCTTGAGTTTAGCTTTGGGTTTCTTCACGGGAGTGACAACTTGCTTGTCATTCTTCTTGAAGTTCCCCTCCTATCCCTTTGCCCTTTACTTGAAACAAGTGGTCTTATTAACCATCAACACTTGATGTTGTTTCTTTATTTCTACCTTCGCCGATTTCAGCATCGCGAAGAGCTCGGGAATTACTTTCGTCATCCCTTGCATATTATAGTTCATCACGAAGTTCTACTAACTTGGTGATAGTGTCTAGAGAACTTTGTCAATTACTATCTTATCTGGAAGATTAACTCCCACTTGATTCAAGCAATTGTAGTACCCAGACAACCTGAGCACATGCTCACTGGTTGAGCTATTCTCCTCCATCTTGTTGGCAAAGTACTGTCAGAGGTCTTATACCTCTCGACACGGGCATGAGTATGAAATACTAATTTCAACTCTTGGAACATATCATATGCTCCGTGGCATTTAAAACGTTTTTGAAGTCCCGGTTATAAGCCGTAAAGCATGGTGTACTAAACTATCAAATAGTCATCATACCGAGATTTTGTCAAAACGTTCATAACGTTTGCATCTGCTCCTGCAATAGGTCTGTCACCTAGCGGTGCATCAAGGACATAATACTTCTGTGCAGCAATGAGGATAATCCTCAGATCATGGACCTAGTCCGCATCATTGCTACTAACATCTTTCAACTTAGTTTTCTCTAGGAACAAATCAAAAACATAGGGGAGCTATAACGCGAGCTATTGATCTACAACATAGATATGCTAATACTACCAGGACTAAGTTCGTGATAAATTAAAGTTCAATTAATCAAATTACTAAAGAACACCCACTTAGATAGACATCCCTCTAGTCATCTAAATGATCACGTGATCCAAATCAACTAAACCATGTCCGATCATCACGTGAGATGGAGTAGTTTTCAATGGTGAACATCTTATGTTGATCATATCTACTATATGATTCACGCTCAACCTTTCAGTCTCCAGTGTTCCGAGGCCATATCTGCGTATGCTAGGCTCGTCAAGTTTAACCCGAGTATTCTGCGTGTGCAAAAACTGGCTTACACCTGTTGTATTTGAACGTAGAGCTAATCACACCCGATCATCACGTGGTGTCTCGGTGCGACGAACTTTCGCAACGGTGCATACTCAGGTAGAACACTTATACCTTTAATTTTTTTAAGGGATCATCTTATAATGCTACCGTCGTACTAAGCAAAATAATAAGCATAATAAGATAAATATCACATGCAATCAAAATATGTGACATGATATGGCCATCATCATCTTGTGCTATTGATCTCCATCTCCAAAGCATCGTCATGATCACCTTTGTCACCGGCGCGACACCTTGATCTCCATCGTAGCATCGTTGTCGTCTCGCCAACTATTGCTTCCACGACTATCGCTACCGCTTAGTGATAAAGTAAAGCAATTACATGGCGATTGTATTTCATACAATAAAGCAACAACCATATGGCTCCTACCAGTTGCCGATAACTTTACAAAACATGACCATCTCATACAAAACCGTATAACTCATCATGTCTTGACCATATCACATCACAACATGCCCTGCAAAAACAAGTTAGACGTCCTCTACTTTGTTGTTGCAAGTTTTACGTGGCTGCTACGAGCTTAGCAAGAACCGTTCTTACCTACGCATACAAAACCACAACGATGTTTCGTCAAGTATGTGTTGTTTAAACCTTCACAAGGACCAGGCGTAGTCACACTTGATTCAGCTAAAGTGAGAGAGACAGACACCCGCCACTCACCTTTAAGCAATGAGTGCTCATAACGGTGAAACCAGTCTCGCGTAAGCGTACACGTAATGTCGGTCCGGGCCGCTTCATCTCATAATACCGCCAAAGCAAAGTATGACATGTTGGTAAGCAGTATGACTAGTATCGTCCACAACTCACTTGTGTTCTACTCGTGCATATCATCTATGCATAGACCTGGCTCATGATGCCACTGTTGGGGAACATAGTATTCTAAAAAAATTCCTACGATCACGCAAGATCTATCTATTAGATGCATAGCAACGAGGGGGAGAGTGTGTCTACGTACGCTCGTAGACCGGGAGCGGAAGCGTCTAATGACGCGATTGATGTAGTCGAACTTCTTCGCGATCCAACCGATCAAGTACTGAACGTACGGCACCTCCGCGTTCAGCACACGTTCATCTTGTTGACGTCCCACGAGCTCTTAATCCAGTTGAGCTTCACGGGATAGTTTCGTCAGCACGACGGCGTGGTGACGGAGATGATGAAGTTACCATCGTAGGGCTTCGCCTAAGCGCTGCAACGATATGACCGATGTGTGTTACTGTGGAGGGGGGCACCGCACACGGTTGGGAGAGATCAACTGATCAACTTGTGTGTTCTAGGGTGCCCCCTGCCCCCGTATATAGAGGAGCAAGGGGGAGGCTGGCCGGCCCCTCTATGGCGCGCCTAGGGTACAATCCTACTAGGAATAGGATTGCAATCCTATTCCTAGTAGGAATCACCAAGAGGGGAAGGAAAGAGAGGGAGAGAAGGGGAAGGAAAGAGGGGGCCGCGCCCCCCTCCCCTAGTCCAATTCAGACTGCCCTTGGGAGGGGGCGCGCCACCTCCTGGCTCCTGCCCTCTTTCTCCCCTATGGCCCACTAAGGCCCAACTTTCCCCCGGGGGGTTCCGGTACTCCGGTAAATTCCGAAATTTTCCAGAACACTTTCGGTGTCCAAATATAGTCGTCCAATATATCAATATTTACATCTCAGACATTCCGAGACTCCTCGTCATGTTCGTGATCTCATTCGGGAATCCGAACTACCTTTGGTACATCAAAACTCATAAACTCATAATACCGATCGCCATCAAACATTAAGCGTGCGGACCCTACGGGTTCGAGAACTATGTAGACATGACCGAGACTCATCTCCGGTCAATAACCAATAGCGGAACTTGGATGCTCATATTGGCTCCTATATATTCTACGAAGATCTTTATCGGTCAAACCGCATAACAACATACATTGTTCCTTTTGTCATCTGTATGTTACTTGCCCGAGATTCGATCGTCGGTATCTCAATACCTAGTTCAATCTCGTTACCGGCAAGTCTCTTTACTCGTTCCGTAATACATCATCTCGTGACTAACTCATTAGTCATTTGCTTGCAAGGCTTATTATGATGTGTATTACCGAGAGGGCCCAGAGATACCTCTCCGACATTCGGAGTGACAAATCCTATTCTTGATCTATGCCAACACCACGAACACTTTTGGAGACACCTGTAGAGCATCTTTATGATCACCCAGTTACGTTGTGATGTTTGATAGCACACAAGGTGTTCCTACGGTATTCGGGAGTTGCATAATCTCATAGTCATAGGAACATGTATAAGTCATGAAGAAAGCAATAGGAGTAAAACTAAACGATCATAGTGCTAAGCTAACGGATGGGTCATGTCCATCACGTCATTCTCCTAATGATGTGATCCCGTTGATCAAATGACAACTCATGTCTATGGCTAGGAAACATAACCATCTTTGATCAATGAGCTAGTCTAGTAGAGGCAAACTAGGGACACTCTGTTTTGTCTATGTATTCACACATGTATTAAGTTTCTGGTTAATACAATTCTAGCATGAATAAAAAACATTTATCATGATATAAGGAAATAAATAATAACTTTATTATTGCCTCTAGGGCATATTTCCTTCAATAATGACCGACCAAAAGGAGTAACCCACAAGAAAACGGAGTCCGGGGAACACACGGGGTGCCCACGAGGCAGGGGGCGCGCCCTGGGAAGGGGGGCGTGCCCTCCACCCTCGTGGACGCCTCGTGTCTCTTCCGGACTGCGGTTTATTTTTCTATTTTTCTAAATATTCCAAAATGGAGAAAAATTGCCTTTAGAACTGTTTTGGAGTCGGTTTACTTACCGTATCACATACCTCTTCCTTTTCGGAGGCTGCATCGTTCTAGAAAGTGTCCCTTATGTATTCCTCCGTTGTTACGGTTTCAATAACATTAGTTTCAACATTTATAGGATTACCTGAGATATTATGTTTGATTCTTTGACCATTCACCACCTTCGGATTTGTGCCTTCGAAGTTGTTGATTTTATGGCACCAGAACGATAGACCTCCGCGATAACGTAAGGTCCTTCCCACTTGGAGAGAAGTTTTCCTGAAAAAAATCTTAAACAAGAGTTGTATAGCAAGACATAATCACCTACGTTCAACTCACGCTTTTGTATCCTTTTGTCATGCCATCTTTTAACTTTTTCTTTAAACAGCTTGGCATTCTCATAGTCCTGGGTTCTCCATTCATCAAGACAGCTAATGTCAAATAACCTCTTCTCACCGGCAAGTTTGAAATCATAGTTGAGCTCTTTGATAGCCCAATATGCCTTATGTTCTAGCTCAAGAGGTAAGTGACATGCTTTTCCATATACCATCTTATATGGAGACATACCCATAGGATTTTTGTATGTAGTTCTATAGGCCCATAATGCATCGTCAAGTTTCTTGGACCAATTCTTCCTATACCTATTAACTGTCTTTTGCAAGATTAATTTCAACTCCCTATTACTTCGTTATACTTGACCACTAGTCTGCGGGTGATAGGGTGATGCAATTCTATGGTTGACATCATACTTAGCAAGCATCTTACGGAAAGCACCATGAATAAAGTGTGAACCACCATCAGTCATTAGATATCTAGGGACTCCAAACCTCGGAAATATAACTTCTTTGAGCATCTTAATACAGGTGTTATGATCAACACTACTAGTTGGAATAGCTTCTACCCACTTAGTAACGTAATCAACAGCAACTAAAATGTATGTGTACCCATTAGAGGCAGGAAAAGGTCACATATAATCAAAGGCCCAAACATCAAATGGTTCAATAACAAGTGAATAGTTCATAGGCATTTCTTGATGTCTACTAATATTACCAATTCTTTGACATTCATCAGAAGGTAAGACAAACTTACGGGCATCCTTGAAGAGAGTAGGCCAATAAAAACCGGATTGCAATACCTTGTGTGCAGTTCTATCTCCCGCATGGTGTCCTCCATAAGCTTCGGAGTGGCACTTGCGTAGGATCTGTTCCTGTTCATGCTTAGGTACACAATGTCTAATAGTACCATCTACTCCTTCTTTACAAAGATGTGGGTCATCCCAGAAGTAAAGTCTCAAATCGTAGAAGAACTTTTTCTTTTGCTGGTATGTGAAGCTAGGAGATATAAACTTAGCAACAATATAATTAGCATAATCAGCATACCATGGAGCAGTACGAGAAGTATTTATGACAGCTAGTTGTTCATCAGGAAAGCTATCATCAATAGGTTGTGGGTCATCAAGTATATTCTCTAACCTAGACAAGTTATCTGCTACGGGGTTCTCAGCTCCCTTTCTATTGATAATATGCAAGTCAAATTCTTGCAGCAAGAGAACCCATCTAATAAGTCTAGGTTCAGCGTCTTTCTTTCCCATAAGGTATTTGATAGCAGCATGATCAGTGTGAATAGTTACTTTAGAATCAACAATATAGGGTCTAAACTTATCACAAGCAAACACAATTGCTAAAAATTCTTTCTCAATGGTAGCATAATATCTTTGGGCACTATCTAGAGTTTTACTAGCATATTGGATAACATTCAATTTCTTATCAACTCTTTGCCCTAAAATAGCTCCTACAGCATAATCACTAGCATCGCACATAATCTCAAAGGGTAAATTCCAGTCAGGAGGCTGGATAATAGGTGCAGAGATCAATGCTTTCTTAAGTATTTCAAATGCTTCTAGACAATCATCATCAAAAACAAAAGGAATACCTTTTTGTAAGAGATTAGTTAGAGGCATGGAGATTTTGGAGAAGTCCTTTATGAACCTCCTATAAAACCCGGCATGACCAAGGAAACTTCGTATACCTTTGATGTCCTTAGGGCATGGCATCTTTTCAATAGCATCAACTTTAGCTTTATCAACTTCAATACCTCTTTCAGAAATTTTATGTCCCAATACAATGCCTTCATTAACCATAAAGTGGCACTTCTCCCAATTCAAGAAAAGATTAGTGTCTTCACATCTCTGCAAAACTTGATCAAGGTTGCTTAAGCAATCATCAAAAGAAGTTCCGTAAAAGGAGAAATCATCCATGAAAACCTCAACAATCTTTTCACAAAAATCAGAGAATATAGCCATCATGCATCTTTGAAAGGTAGCAGGTGCATTACATAAACCAAAAGGCATACGTCTATAAGCAAAGGTACCGAAAGGACAAGTAAAAGTGGTCTTCTCTTGATCCCCTTTTGACACAGGTATTTGAGAGAAACCAGAATAACCATCTAGCAAGCAGAAATGAGTATGTTTGGATAACCTTTCTAGCATTTGATCAATAAATGGCAAGGGGTAATGATCTTTATTAGTAGCTTTGTTTAACTTACAGAAATCAATTACCATCCTATAACCTGTAACTATTCTTTGCGGGATCAATTCATCTTTATCATTAGGAACGACAGTCATACCTCCTTTCTTAGGAACGCAATGGATATGACTTACCCACTGGCTATCAGCAACTGGATAGATAATACCTGCCTCTAGAAGCTTTAGAATTTCCTTGCTTACCACTTCTTTCATCTTAGGATTTAACCGTCGTTGATGATCAATAACTGGTTTAGCATTTTCTTCCAATTTTATCTTGTGTTGGCATATAGTGGGACTAATGCCCTTAAGATCATCCAGAGTATATCCAATAGCGGCACGGTGCTTCTTCAGAGTTTTCAATAATTTTTCTTCTTCCTGCTCTGAAAGGTTAGCACTAATAATAACAAGATATATCTTCTTTTCATCAAGATAAACATACTTAAGATTATCAGGCAAAGGTTTAGGTTCAAACACGGGATCACCCTTGGGTGGAGGAGGATCCCCTAGGATTTCAACAGGCAAGTTGTTTTTCAATACAGGTCCGTGTGTAAGAAATGTTCATCTATTTCCTTTCACTCATTCATATGCATATCATTTTCATGGTCTAGCAAGTATTGTTCTAAAGGATCATTAGGTGGCACGGCAATAGAAGCAAGACCAATAATTTCATCCTTACTGGGTGGTGCCTTTTCAAGGGGTTGTCTATGGAATTTAGCAAAGTTAAAATCATGAGACGTATCCCCTAATCCAAGAGTAACAATATCTTTCATGCAGTCTATCTTGGCATTAACAGTATTCAAGAAGGGTCTACCAAATATAATGGGACAGAATGCATCTTGTAGGGAACTAAGAACAAGAAAATCAGTAGGGTATTTGACCTTTACACATAAGACTTCAATATCTCTAACAATCCCAACTGGTGAAATAGTGTCTCTATTGGCAAGCTTAATAGTAACATCAATCCCTTCTAACTCAACAGGTGCAATATCATGCATAATGTCGTTGTACAGATTAAAAGGGATAATACTCGCACTAGCACCTACGTCGCATAAACCATGATAGCAATGATCTCCTATCTTAACAGAGATGACAGGCAAGCCTACAATCGGTTTATGTCTATTCCTAGCATTGGGTTTGGCTATCCTAGCACACTCTTCTTGGAGGTAAATAACATGTCCATCTAAATCTTCTACCAAGAGGTCCTTAACCATAGCAACACTAGGTTCAACTTTAATTTGCTCAGAGGGTGTAGGTGTTCTAGTATTACTCTTACGAACTACAGTTGAAGCTTGAGCATGATCCTTTATTCTAACAGGAAAAGGTGGTTTCTCAATATAAGTAGTAGGAATAACAGGATCAACATTATAAGTGATAGTATTTCTTCAACTTTAACAGGTTCAACTACATTTACTTCAATAGGGGGATGGTATTTAAACCACTTCTCCTTAGGGAGATCAACATGAGTAGCAAAGGATTCACAGAAAGAAGCTACTATCTCAGAGTCAAGTCCATATTTAGTGCTAAACTCACGAAAAACATCGGTATCCATAAAAGCTTTAACACAATCAAACTTAGGGGTCATACCTGACTCCTTACCTTCGTAGAGATCTCAATCTTCAGAGTTGCGTTTAATTCTTTCCAATAAATCCCATTTGAGGTCAATAGTCTTCATCATATAGGAGCCAGATCCAGAAGTATCGAGCATGGAGCGATTATTATGAGAAAGCCGAGCATAAAAATTTTGAATGATCATTTCTCTTGAGAGCTCATGATTGGGGCATGAATATAACATTGACTTAAGCCTCCCCCAAGCTTGAGCGATGCTTTCTCCTTCGTGAGGCCAGAAATTATAAATATAATTACGATCACGATGAACCTCGTGCATAGGATAGAACTTCTGATGAAATTCCAACTTCAGACGATTATAGTTCCATGATCCCATATCATCGCATAGCCTAAAGCATGCCAATGCATCTCCCTTCAAAGATAAAGGGAATACCTTCTTCTTGATAACATCCTCGGGCATACCTGCAAGATTAAACAATCCACAAACTTCATCCACATAGATTAGGTGTAAATCGGGATGCAGTGTTCCGTCTCGTGTAAAGGGATTTTCAAGCAGTTTCTCTATCATACCCGAAGGAATCTCAAAGCAAACATTTTCAATAGGTGCAGTAGGTTGAGGAGCAACTCTTTGCTCTTCTGATCGGGGTGAAGATACCCCGAACAAGCCCCTCAAAGGATTTTGAGCCATAGTAACAAGTGACAATAAATTTCAGCACACTATATAAATTTTTCCTTACCAAAGGCGCTTCACTCCCCGGCAACGGCGCTAGAAAAGAGTCTTGATGACCCACAAGTGTAGGGGATCTATCGTAGTGTAACACCCCGAATGTAACTTTCCATAATTGTAACTCCAACTCTTGCCATTTCTGGCTAGGTGTTATGATATTTCCTTCGTGATTGGGATTTTGTCTTCGTTTTGCATTTTGTTCATGTCAGGCATCTCATCTTATTGCATCATTTGCATTGCATCATGTCTCCATGCAACCCTTTTTAAAACTCAGCTAAATAAATTGCATAGATCGTTGATCTATTTAAATCGAGGGAAATTCACATGGTGAAATTCTCTTTAAAACATATCAAAGTCTCCCAATATTATTAAGGAGCTATAATAAAATGTTCCATTGATTTGGAATCACCAAAAACAAACTTGCATTTTAATCTCTCGCATTTCCAACTATCCAAATCCTTGATCCTTCTCCTTTTATTCCAAATTAAGTGGTGGCACTTCGAAATTATGTCAAGTAGCCACATTCCAAGCTTGAACTCGAGTCGAATTTATTTGATCCTTCAAATAAATTCAAACCCTTTTCCTTTTTTTTCTCTCCGGTCCAACCAACTCTCCTTCTCTTTCATTTTGTTTCTCTGTTTGCCATTAGCCCACAAACCAGGCCGGCCCAGCCATCCATTAGCCCAGTCCAGCCGCGACCCCGCCTCTGCTCCATCTCCCTCCGCCTCGCGTCCATGGCCGCACGCCGACAGCCACCGCGTCGCCGTCCAAGCTCGGCCTCCTCCGCGCGCCTCCTCCTCCACGCCCTCGTCCACGAGCACACGAGGCCCTGCCTCCTCGCCGTCCTTCTCCTCCACCTGTGGCCTCCTCGTCGTCCGCCACCAACTCCTCGCCGCCTCTCCTTCCTCGTCGCGCCAGGAGGCCGAGGCCACCTCGCGTCGGCCCGCCTCCGCCTCGCATGTGCCTCCCCGTCGTCCTCGTCGGTGACCAGCCAAGGCTGCTGCAGAGCACTGTACTCCGGCCTCCTCCGCGCCTCTGCTCCGGCCACCGGCACCACCAAGTCCTGCTGTTGTCGCAGTTCTGCCTCCGTCAACCATCATCCTCGAGTCGCCATAGTTCCTACTGCAGGGGCACCATTCCACCTGGATGCAAAATGCCAAGGCCGTCAAGTTCGTCTTCGGTACAGTGGATCCAGCCAAGTGTTGCCGACAACCCGCAAGTACTCCTTCATTTCGTCAAGACCCTCATGGACGCCTACGAACCCTATACGAATCCAACGTGAATGAGTACTTGGTTACCCCGAAGACCTCGGATACGTCAAGTTCGGCTACGACCCTCGAGTACGACTACACACGGGAACCACAAGTACCAATACATCAACGTGGACGACTATCGTCGTCGAAGTTCCACTACCGTCGACCTCGGAGACCCGTGGACGTCAAGTTCCTCTACCGATGACCCGAACGAACTCGAACCATGTACGACTACCATCGCGAGAACGACTACTTCCACTACGTCCCTCGACGACTCGAACCCCTCCGAAAACACACGCTTTGAAGGTATGCCCCGAGTCGAATGCCGATGTGGTGAACGAATGCTTGTTGTGTTGTATGAGATGTATCGAATGTTTGCATCGTGTCCGTTGTGCCCCTCGTTTGCCTTGTCGCCGGCCCGTGGGAACCCGGTAACGGGAGCACCCCATCTTCTTGCATGACACGCTCACGCCGCCCTTCAACTTTTGCACCGGTCTCTCAACAAGTTACTGGAACCGATATGTTGTCGTGGAATCACTTTCGATTATCGCCACCGTAGCACCCTTTCTTTCCACCACGGTGACAAATGCTTCATATCTCCTCATGTTAACTTTTGCTAAAATTGCATAAAACTTGTAAATGTCATCCGCACCATGATAACAACATTTAAATGGTTAAAATTGTTGTTTGCTTTAAAATTGCTAAATATGCACATGGGGAGTTTCCGGAATTGTTGTTGTTATTTCCGGCCTCATTTAAAATGTCTGGATAGTGTAGTTTGTTTAAGCTTCACCTCTTGCCATGTTTAATAAAAACATTTAATCTTGTCTTGTAAATAAACGAGAGTCAACTAAATAAATATAATGTGGTGTTTTGTCAATATGCAACTCGTTGCATATTGAGCTCCACTTAACTTGTAGTACTTGTTTGTTCACTTTGCCATGCCATGCATATTTAAACCGGACATGCATCATACTTGTTTGTGCATCATATGCCATGTTTATGCTTGTGTGTTTACCGTGTTGTCTGCTTCTTTCCGGTTTGCTTCTCTCGTTAGCTTTGGTTTCGTTCCGGAGTTATGAGGTTTTGTTCGACTACTTCATGGACTCGTTCTTCTTCCTTGCGGAATCTCAGGCAAGATGACCGTTCCCAGATATCACTACTATCTTTGCCTATGCTAGATGACTCGCTCTTTAGATATTGCATCGATGCCTATGTATGTTTGTCAGCCCTCCTATTATTGCCATGAAACTCCTTAACCACCCTCCTAGCAAACCGTTGTTTGGCTAAGTACGCATCGCTTAGCCCCTCTTATAGCATTGTTAGTTGCAGGTGAAGATTTGGAGATTCTTGCTTCGTGATGAAGTTGTTGTTGGGATATCACAATATATAATCTGTTAAACTAAATCACCTATATATTGGTAATGGGTGGAAGGCTAAGCCTCTTCTTGGTGTTTTGTTCCACTCATGCCACCCTAGGAACCGATAAACCGGTGTTATGTTCCTTGATTTTGCGTCCCTAACACGGTTGGGGTTTATGGGCCCCCCTTGATAACTCGCTTGGTGCTAAAGCTTTTCCAGCAAGGCCCAACATTGGTTTTACATTTGCCTAACAACTAAAACTTGCCGAGGGAGTAATTAACCCGAGGATTTATTAATCAACCCCCCCGGGCCAGTGCTCGTCTTGATTGTTGGTCCGAACTGGGCAGGCTGCGGGGCCACCTCAATGAAACTCAAGGGCTGGTAAAAACCTGTAGGATATCCCATCCGATCGTGGCCTGAGATGAGATACGCACGGCTACTATCAGGGTGTCGGCACGCCGGGAGGTCTTTCTGGATTAGTTTTACCTTTGTCGAAATATCTTGAGCACGGGATTCCGAGAATACTTGGGTCTTACCACTTTGGAGTTGCGACTCCGCAGATCGTGAGCTTGTGATGGGCTAAGTTGGGACACCCCTGCAGGGTTTTGATTTTTCGAAAGCCGTGCCCACGGTTATGTGGCAGATGGGAATTTGTTAATATCCGGTTGTAGAAAACATGACACTCTATCCTTAAGAATACACTACCTGTGTGAGTTCTGTGATTGTCTCTTCTCGAAGGGGTTTCGAGAAGAAGAACACGGTGGGGTTATGTCTGACGTGAGTATTTAGGATCACTTCGTGATCACTTTGACGATCGTTGGCACTTTCTCTTCTCGCTCTATACACATAAGCTAGTGCTAGTGCTGCTGCAACCTTGTTTAAGCATTTTCCACACTTAAGGCTTTGATAGTATTGCTACCTGGAAACGGGATTGCTGAGTCCTCCGTGGCTCACCGATTCTACACAACACTAGATGCGGGTACTGCTGAGAACAATTGAGGAGATGGATCAGAACTTCAATGGGAGTTCGATGAAGAGCTTGTCCGTATGTAAGTAACGTTTTCGACGATCAATAGTGGTTCCTACTAGGGGCGATCAGCCTTGTGTTTTATGGTATCTTTCTCATTTGGATTTTGTCCGTAGTCGGACCTTGTGTTACTGAATGATGTATGTTAATGTATTACATTGTGTGACGTGGCGAGTGTAAGCCAACTACTCTTTTACCTTTTCATCCCCTCTTTTACATGAGTTGCGCAAAGATACCATACTTGAGATCATTCTAGTATGTGTCTATACCTTTAAGTCGTGCCTCGACACGTGGGAGGTATAGTCACATACTGGGCATTACAAGTTGGTATGAGAGCCTTCTCCGACCTAGGAGCCTCCTGATTGATCGAACCGCTGACGGTTGAGTCTAGGCACACACAAAACAAAATGTTTTGAGTCCTATATATATCGGAGAGTAGGATTTATGTTTACTCCTCATCCCTTCATCGCTCTGGTGAGGACCCCTGACGATGTTCTATCTCTTCTACTCTGAAAAATTCACAAAAAAAAATTAGGATCACGCGAGTATTGTTTGGATTGTTTCGATATCTTTGTGACGAGAACATTGTTCTTGATGCCTCCTGTCATTTAGGGGTTGTGGCAGTGTCCCGGGGAGTAGAGCTCCGAGGTGTTGTCGTCACAAATGTATCGTAGCGGTTCTAGAATACTTAAGACGGCCGGCATCGAAAACTCTTCTATGCGGTTAGTGGTAAGATAACCCCGACATCACCCAGTACTGAGGAGGTAGTTCGGGAATATTGCCACAGCTTGTATAGCAGATGCGTTCCGAAGGTCCGAGGTAAACGATTTCCGAAAATGACTGGTTATGTGTTTAAGGATGGATACAATTGGATGTAGGATTAGAGTTGAGTGCGCGGTGCTTCCCCTGTATCCCCAACACCAGATTGCATAACCGGGAACCTTCGAAAATTAATAGGTGGGTTCTTCTAGTAGCTCGTAGGCATTCTTCCAACGAGTGCATGATATGGAGTTCGGGGTTCAACATTGAGTGAAGAGGTTTTATGGGCGTTGTTCCAATCGGGAGTTGCATATTAAAGGGTCCTTGGCTATGCTGATCCGAGGATTGCAAAACCCTTTTGTAACACGTTCCATGAGCTTTCAGCATGAATATGTGGAACGAAACTTCTATCTTGTATTTGTTATATCTACTCCTTGTTGTTTTTTTATTTACCTTTTGTTCTCCCAAGTGGCTTCTCGACAAGTGTTGTACCATTAAGCTATGGAATTCATTCGTTCAATTCTCTGTTCGGATGATATTGTGAAGATTATGTTGCAACATATATATCCGTTGTTTTCGTTTTGATTCTGGTATTCGAGTTGCTTCGATGTCAAATGTTGATTCCATACCTTTCTTAATCGGTGTTCTCATATTTCTATGGGAGTGCTAACCTTCGTGATCATCGAGATTATTTTGTAAATTCTTTTCAACCGGTGCGCTTCTCTTCAAGTTAACCCGATCCTTTCAATTTGTGCAAGACCAATCCTTGGTTTTTCTCAATGTTGTCTATTTCATTCATCCCAAGTTGTCTTTGTTTTCCCCACACTCCCACCCTTTTCTTATGGATCCAGAATTCTTAATCAAGTATCCATTTTAGTCATGTGATGGTTCTTCATTCATTTCCTTCAATGTTCTTATCCGGTGATTTTTCGTGAAGATTGTAATGCCCAGTATGAGATTATACCTCCTACGTGTCGAGGCACGACTTGAAGGTATAAGCTCATACTAGAATGATCTCAAGTATGGTATCTTTGCACGACTCATGTAAAAGAGGGATGAAATTGCAAAAGAGTAGTTGGCTTACACTCGCCACGTCACACAATACATTACATAAGCAATCATCATCCAAATAACATCACAGTCCGACTACGGACGAAGATCCAAATGAAAGATACCAAATAAATAAAGCCACAAGGTCCGATCGCCCCTAGTAGAAGCCACTACTGATCCTCTGGGTAAGACACGTAGTATCGGCCACGTTCTTCGTCGAACTCCCAGTACAGCTCTGTGCCATCACCTGTGTAGTTCACCATGGTACCTGCATCTGGTGTTGTGTAGAATCTGTGAGCCACGGAGGACTCAGCAATCCCGTTCCCGGGTAGCAAAATTATTTAAGCCTTGGGTGTGGAACAAGGCTGAAGAACAAAGGTTGCGGCTGCACTAGCACTAGCTTACGTGTTTAGAGCGAGAAGAGAAGTGCCACGAGCGTCAAAGTGATCACGAAGTGATCCTATCTAAGCACGTCAAACATAACCCCACCGTGTTCACTTCCCGAACCCCTTCGGAAAATGACCGTCACGGTTACTCACGCTGGTAGTGTATTCTGAACATGGTGTCAAGTTTTCTACAACCGGATATTAACAAATTCCCATCTGCCACATAACCGCGAGCACGACTTCCGAAAAGTTCAAACCCTGCAGGGGTGTCCCAACTTAGCCCATCACAAGCTCGCGATCTGCGGAGTCGCAACTCCAAGGTGGGAAGACCCGAGTATTCTTGGAATCCCATGCTCAAGATATTCCGACTAAGGTAAAACTAATCCAGCAAGACCTCCCGGCGTGCCGACACCCTGATAGTAGCCGCGCGTATCTAGTCTTAGGCCAGGACCGGATGAGCATAGCGTACGGTGACCAAAACCCAAGTTGCCAAGGGGGGTACCGCACACGACTCTAGTTTGGACCAACACTCAAGACGAGCACTGGCCTGGGGGGTGATTAATAAATCCTCGGGTTAATTACTCCCTCGGCAAGTTTTTAGTTGTTAGGCAAATGTAAGACCAAAGTCGGGCCTCGTTGGAAAAGCTTTAGCGCTAAGCGGGTTATCGAGGGGGTCCCATAACCCCAACCTTGTTAGGAACGCATAATCAAGGAACATAACACCGGTTTAAACGGTTCCTAGGGTGGCATGAGTGGAACAAAACACCAAGCGAGAGGCTTAGCCTTCCACCCATTACCAATATATATATATATATATATATATATATATATATATATATATATATATATATATATATATATATATATATATATATATATATATGATTTAATTTAACAGATTATATAGTGTGATATCCCAACAATAACTTCAACATGAAGCAAGAATCTTTAAATCTTCTCCTGCAACTAGCAATGCTATAAGAGGGGCTGAGCGAAGCTTACGTAGCCAATCAAAGGTTTGCTAGGTTGGGTGGTTAGAGAGATTCATGGCTACAATAGGAGGCTGGCAACCAAACATGGGCATCGAGGCAATAAGCTAAAGAGCGAGACATCTAGCAATAGGCAAAGATAGTAATGATATCTGGGTCAGGTCATCTTGCCTATCGAGTCGTCGATGGGATCGTAATACGGCTCCTCGTACTCAACCTCGGTAGGAACCTCATTCTTGGTCTCGGCTCCCGGCTCTACTCAACACAAGAACACAACATGGCACAAAATCAAACAAGGTGCAATGCACAATAAACATGATGCAAGTATAAGCCTATATGATGCAATACATGGCAAGGGATGAAGCACACAAGAACAACACAAGCCAACAAGTTTAAATGAGGCCGGAATTCACATATAACAAATCCGGTAAGTCCTCATATGCATAATTTGAAATTAGTCCAGATCTGAACAAACCTTAAGTTAAAGTTGTTAAACAGCAAGTTAACATGCACCATGATGATCTACACGAAATTCTAGTCAAGTTTCATATAAATTTTGTTTAATTCGGAGCTACGGTCTAGAAGATATGAGCAAAACAAGACAAGCAAGGCAATGGTGCAAGATGCATCCAAACATCAAGCAAACACACTCCAAACATGTAAACAACATGATATTATGATTCTACATGCAAAATCACACAGGTTTCATATAGGGCACGCTCAAAACGGAGCAACGTTTCAACACATACACACGAAACAAGATACAATGCAAAGCTGAAGTTAACAGCCACATGGCAACTTTGGAGCAAGAGATATATACGCTACAGCACCCAAACATGATGACAAGAAGCATGGATGTGAAGTAGACATGTTACTTAACAAGCATGAACTTAGAACACACCCAAAAACCTACTGGAACACAATTAACCAAGCATGGCAAGTTGCAATAAAATTATCCAAACTTAGTCAAAATCTCGGAAGGCAAAAACATCATCACGATGCTGCCTTCGGAGGCACAAAACAACATGCATATCAACTCCACTAAGCATGTAAAGATCATGAACATGTAATAGACATATCATACAGCAAACAACTCCATTGGAGCAACTCCATAGGAGGCATGGATCAATAGCAACAAGCTACACCAAAATGATCATGCTGATAAAAACCTAAAGGTATAATTTATAGCAACTTGAGAGCACGAATTAAATAAGCTACAGCAGGCCATATGTGCAAGTAAGGGCATGAATGGATAGACAAAAATATGGACAACAAGGAATGATCATTGGCCACTCCAAAGCAAGCATGGATTTGAGTGGGGCATCAAGCAAACATAGAATCAGGTTAAAACAGATTCCAGACTTAGCAGTTTTTTCACTAAGTATAAAACAGTAACATTGGCATGGCATGTTTACAAGCTTGTTTAAGTCACCTCAAGGCATATCATGGAAAGTGGTTTGCACCACAGCAAAGACCATATGATGGTGCTTCTAAAACATATTGACATGTGACATGAGGACAAACACATCAATAACAAAGAGCACTTCAAATCAGCATCTCATAACAAGTTTCAGCATTTAACAGCCACATGCACTTTTGCAACAGAGATTAACATGGCAATATGTGTAACATCCCAAATTTCCAATTTGGAATGTTATACATTAGATCATCACGCATATCATATTTTCTTGCTTTTGGTGGATCCAAGTAAATCCTACGCAACTCAAGGACCCTCGGAGAGAGTTGGGGATTTCGATATTTTCATAATTGAGGTTTCTCAAATTATGAAAATAGGATCTTTGATTTTATTTATTTCTTCTTCAATTATTTCTAGTATGAAAGTATGAGATAGGGAGTAAAATGACTCTCCCAAAAATAAAGAAATACTAAGGATTTAATAAAAAAATCAAATAAGTTTTTCTTTGGAGTTTTACTTGAATTAGGAAAAATTGCATGTTTTCAAAAATGCATTTAGTGCCGAAAAAATGTTCATCTTGTTCTAAATATTCTATTTAGACGGTGAAAAATTGTTTTGGCAATTTTAGATTTTTATTTTACTTTCTAGGATTTTTCGTAGCTTCGGCGTTTTTTAAAAAAAAATAGGAGACCCGTGCCCGACTGGGCCAAAGGCCAAGCCGAGCCAGGCCCGCGCCGCCGCTGCCGCCATCCTCTCGCCGCGCCGCCCGTGCCCGAGGCGGACTCCGCCGCCGCCGGCCGTTGCCTTGCCCCCTCCCCTAAGCAACACCCC
>LR738715.1:241389670-241436323 GCA_902687465.1 Secale cereale | reverse complement strand
CCCCCGCCCCCTTCTCGCCGCAGCCTCGCCCCGCCGCCGCAGCCACACCGCCATCGCAGCCTCGCCCCGCCGCCGCAGCACCACACCGCCGTCGCCGCCGCTTGCCGCAGCAACAGCCGCCGCCGTAGCTGGCAGCCACCCAGCCGCCTGCCGCCGCCCGCCGCCGACGCCCTCCGCCGGAATCCGACGAGGTAGCCGTGCCGCCGCCGGTTTTCGGTAGTAAACCGCCCGATTTTTTTTAGAACCCTAGTTCGTTTTTTTAGACCGGTTTTTTTTCTTTTCTCGGTTTAGTTGTTTAGCGAGCGTTCACCCGTTCGTTCGTTTTAACGAACGAGTTCGTGGTTTAGTCTCAGCTGACGAACGTCCGTTCGTTAAGCTGTTCTTAGTTTTCTTTTCGTAGTTATTTTTCTGACCGCGATTTCTGATCCGATCTTCGTTCTAGTTTATCTTTTCGCTCATTTATCGGAATCAGGCGATTCAAACGCCTGGAGTTTCGTATCGAAACCCTCTTTCCGTTTAACCTAGTCACCCAAGCGTTTGCCTCTGTTAAATTTGGACTTAGGTCCAGATTGGTAGCGTAGTTGGTTCTTTTCGCCGTTTGACTTTCGTTATTTCGTTTGGATTGATTCTTTTGCGAACCGGAATTCTTAAGTTGAGCTTTCTGGTTAGATCTCTTATTTGAGTCTTACATGTGCATTAGTTAAGTTCTTATTATGTGCTTGTTTGTTTGTGATAGAGTACCCGGAGTGCGCCGCTTGCTACTTTGAATCTCTAGGTTTTGCGGATCATCAGCAAGGCAAGTAACACTTTGATCATACTTTCCAATACCCAGTTTTCATTGCATTGGTTTATCCTCAAACACATTGCATGAGTAGGATCAAATAACATGTGGGACTGGGAAGTAGATGAGGTAGTACCTATTACCTGCATTATTTTCAAACTCTTGGGAGTTACTTCTACGTTTGTTGTTAGGTTATGCTATGCTCGTAGACGTGGATTGGGTGAGTGTATCCATGACAGATGTGAGATGATTAATTAGCGGTTCAACTTAAGGTGGCAACTTAAATACACATCTGGGTGGATTGAGGCACCTGGGTATTCCAGCGATTGCCTGTTTTCTTTACGGACCGCGACCCAGGCTCAAAGGGATCATGAGATTATTCATACTAGAAACTTTCGTGTGCAGCCACAAGCTATTATGGTCTCTAGCATAGTTGACTAAGTCGTGCGAACTCTTACAGTGGTGGACTAGCACATGTAGGGGATGTAGGTTGGTACGGTCCACCCGATCGTAAGGTGCTAGCGCTTCTGAAAAACTATGTCTCGGTCATCCGTTTCTCAAACATCATGTAGTGCGAGAATCCTAACGGAGGAGATCGAGTCTTGTGGGGAAAAGTGCACAAACCTCTGCAGAGTGTACAAACTGATCATGATTAGCCGTGTCCCCGGTTATGGACGTCTTGAGTATCTATTACTCGGATTATCGTGTGAATCTCATCATGTTACTTTAATTAATATTGTTGGGTTAATGTTTACTTTAATTGGGATTGAGTTGGGTGAACCTTCTCAATGATGTTTCAACTACCATGATAGTTAATTAAAATATATTCCTTTGCAGTAGGGAAAAATTGGCTTTATGCAAAAACTGTAACCATAGAGCTTTCCACCAGCCATATTGCATATAGTATAGCTTTACTTGTGTTACTCTCTATGTGTTACTTTGCCAGCATATTCCATGTGCTGACCCGTTATCGGGCTGCAACGTTCATGTTGCAGACTTTTCAGACGGCGAGTAAGGTGCCTTATAGGTCGTGGTTCTATACTCAGTGATGCCATTGGAGTTGATGGACTCACTTATCTTCCAAGCCTTCCGTTGTTATCATTGTTAGATGGCCTTAAGCCATTATTATTGTAATAAGTTCATCGTTGGAACTATCGATGTAATAAGTGTGTGATTGCCACTCTATTATAAATCCTTCAAGTATTGTGCTTGTCAGCATTACTGATCCAGGGATGACACTGATGCAGAGAGATCGGACTGTTTGAGGTCTGGTCGCTACAAGATGGTATCAGAGCACATGCTGATTGTAGGACACGACCACTAAGCTAAAACCCTAGAGCACTATTCACTCTTCTCATTTCTGACTCCTCATCTTTTCTACTCTTTTAGGATGGCGGATGCAAGGAACAAGTTCACGCAACCTGATGAAGATACACCATTTGGACGACACCTGAAGGAAGTCACAAGATATCTAAACATCGGACTACCCAGTTTCACCGGAACCTACAATGCCACTTTACCTGAAGAGGAGCGCTGGTTGATTCAAGCTCAAGTTCCAGGAAGGACGTTCATGCCCGTCACCGCACCCATAGAATTTTCCTTTAATGCGCCTACATGGAGTCTAGGCAGGAGCATGGCAGCCCACATCACTATGGGAAGGATTGGAGAAATCTACAAGCAGGAGCTAAAGGACACTATCTACCAGATTAGTGGACGTCGAGATGAGCGGTGGGACATGATCAACACCCGAAAGGACAGGTCCATTGTCGCGTTCATTCAAGAGTTAAACCAGCACATTCATCGCCAGGAGCACCAGATGTGTGCACGGATGATAGACTTGAAGAAAGCACTAACCAGAAACTTGGAGTTAGAGGAGGAACTCAAGTCAACACGCGACGGATACGAGGAGGAGATGTTAATACTTGTGGAGAAGAATGATGATTTGACACGAAAGCTAGGAGTATTCATGGGAGATTCAGCACCAGGAGGGGAAGAAGAGGAAGAAGAACCCAAGGAGATATGCACTGAAGACTACATCATCCTTGACGACACGGACTCAGACCCCGATGATAAAGATGATGAGGACTATGAAGATGAAGCTGGAGCTGACATCATGGAATCCTCTGCCGATCGAAATTTCTAGAAGACCTTCCTATGACTAGTAGTTTTTCCCATCTAGTAGACTTAGAGCACTTTTGTAACGTTAGATCCGCGTAAGCCCTTGTTTTGAATTGATATTGGTGTGATATGTGTGTGCTTGTCTTATGTGCATTTTGTAGGATCGAAAGTATGTCTAGAGGGGGGTTGATTAGACTACTTGTAAATATAAAAATTCTGCCTTTTGACAAAGAACAGTTTTTGGCAGATTCACAATTTTGATCAAGTCAAGCATCACCCTACACATGCAATTCTAGAGTATAGGCAGCGGAAAGTAAATTGCACATGTAGTAAAGAGAGGTGGAGAAGATCAAACGCAATTTGGAGACGCAATGATTTTTCCCGTGGTTCCGATAGGTGGTGCTATCGTACATCCACGTTGATGGAGACTTCAACCCACGGAGGGTAACGGCTGCGCGAGTCCACGGAGGGCTCCACCCACGAAGGGTCCACGAAGAAGCAACCTTGTCTATTCCATCATGGCCTACGCCCACGGAGGGCTAGCCTTACTCGGGGTAGATCTTCACGAAGTAGGCGATCTCCTTGCCCTTACAAACTTCTTGGTTCAACTCCACATCTCGATGACGGAGGCTCCCAAGCGACACCTAACCAATCTAGGAGGCACCACCCTCCAAAAGGTAATAGATGTTGTAGATGATGATGAACTCCTTGCTCTTGTGCTTCAAATGATAATCTCCCCAACACTCAACTCTCCTCACTGATTTGGCTGTGGTGGAAGAAAGGATTGAGTGGAAAGCAACTTGGGAAGGCTAGAGATCAAGCTTCATATGGTGGGAGTGGAGCAACTTGATCTCAACACAAGGGTAGGTGGTTCTCTTCTCAGAAATGTAAGGTAGGAGTGGTAGTTCTTTCTGATGGCTCTCTCCACGAATGAAGAGGGGGTGGAGGGGTATAAATAGCCTCCACACAAAATCCAACCGTTATACACATTTGAGCAAACTCGGTGGGACCGAAGTGGACAACTCGGTGAGACCGATAGTTCAAATAATGTGAACGTTGGGGTTTTCGGTGGGACCGAATATACAATCTCGGTGACACCGATTTGATGACAGAAGGTTACAGAACCTTGGCAACTCATGTTTCGGTGAGACCGAGTTCAGAGTCGGAATATCCGAGTTTACTAGGGTTTGGCTTATGGCTGAGGTGGTTCATCTCGGTGTGACTGAGTTTGGAATATCGGTGGGACCGAGATTACTTATGAGTGTATATGGCAGTGAAAGTTGCTGATAGTTTAGGAGATGTATCACTAAGCACTTGAGCAACCATATCATCATCATAACCTCATCCCCTTTTAATAGTATTGGCTTTTCCTATGGACTCAATGTGATCTTGGATCACTAAACCAAAAATGGAGTCTTGAGCTTTTGCCAATGCTTGCCTTAGCATTTTGAGGGGTCCACTTCTTCAGTCCTTGCCATACCCATATCACTGAACTCTCTGAAATGATTCTCAAGTAACTATTAGTTCAATGATATATATGTTGTTATTAATTACCAAAACCACCCGGGGATTAGTTGCACTTTCAATCTCCCCCTTTTTGGTAATTGATGACAACATATAGATCAAAGCTTCAACAAAGGATATAATCAATGAATAATATCGTCGCTTTGAGAAGTATGTGATAAGCAAGAGCTCCCCCTAAATTTGTGCATTATTTAAGATTTGCGTTTGAATGCAAATGCACAATCGATTAGGATCATGGGTCACTCTTCCATGTCACATACATCTTGGTGGAGCGCACAAAATGATAAGAATGAACAGCATGCACCCAATCACCAAGACATGAGTAAATGGTCATACGAGATAGGAATGACATATGATAAGCATTAAGCACACATTAAAGCATAGTACGACCAAGCACTCATTAAGGTAGAATCAAACGGAGTATCAAGCACACTGAATGTCTCGAAAACCAAAAGTATCTCAAAGAAACCGCAAAAGAACGAAAGAGCAAAAGCGCAAAGACAACAGCACTCTCTCTCTCTCTCTCGAAGCCCTATGATCTATACAATTTCTCCCCCTTTGGCAACAAGTTACCAAAATGTTCGAAAAAGCATAGAGCTAAGCGTCACTGTGGACTCTGCTGGCGGCTCCCGTCTGGGTTGATGTCGGAGTGGATATGACAGCATCGGCGAAAACTTCAGCTGATGTCTGTGCTGGAGGAGTGGATACTGGAGCTGGAGCTGGAGAAACTGCTGGAACTGTGGGAGGTGCTGAAGCTGTAGTCCTGGTGTCAGTCACTGGAATAGCAGCTGATCGGGATCCTTTGGGAACCAGAGCAGTCTGTCGATGAGAATCCTGGACTAAGTCATCCTGCAACTCACGCATAAGCTCTGCTTTGTCCTGCTTTTCTTCCTCAATGTCTGCCTCGAGCTTGTTGACGATCACTTGTATTTCAGTCAGCTTCACGTCCAGAGCGTGGATCTTCTCGTCAACAATCCTCTCTAAGCTCTCCTGAGACTGTTCAATGCTGGCCAGGCATTGTTCAATCCTTTGAGTAGCTTCAAGAATTTGCTCTCCGAAACTCTTTGGTTTAGCTGCTGCTACTTTGTCAGCTTTGGCTTTCTTAGCAGCTTCGATCTTGGCTTGACCTTCAACAGATGTCGGATCCTCCTCATCCATCACAACAACATTGTCTTCATGCTCTGGCTGCAACGGTAAATGTTTTCTATCCAACAAGAATGTGCCCGTGCCAAACTTGGCATTGATAAGCATCTGAATCTGCGGGGCAAATCCACATGACCTTTTCTGGTCAGCTGCAGTCCTCTTAATGGTTTCTACCATCAAGTCCATCACCTTGAAAGGTGCTTTCTCATCAAGTATATGCAGCATGTTGATAGAGTATCCTCTGATCATGCGATGATCTCCAGACTTGGGCATCAAGGTATGCCTCAAAATGGTATTAGTGGTAGGTAAGCCTGCCTGGAGATGGTAGACTGAGCCGAGCTTCCAGATTTCCAAATCCTCTGCTGGAATCTCTTTGTACATGTTTTTCATGGATTCATGATTCTTCTTTGGAATCCCATATACATCAATATCATCTTCTCGTTGCACTGGAGCATTCAGAATTTCTGCCCATTCTTCAACAGAAGAAGAAAACCTTTGACCTTCAGTCATCCACGTAATCTTTCCATCAGGATAGAAGTGAGCTGTGGCATAGAATTGCATTATCATCTCATCGTTCCAATCAGTCAATTTCTGACCTACAAAATCTGCAACTCCACATGCAGTGAAACTTTCATGCACATGTGGAAAGAAATCTCTGTGCTCTTCGCTGTCAATGTACTTCCAGTCAACATATCTGGTGTCTGCGACTATGGGCTTCTTGTCCATCAGCACGGTCTCATAGAAGTCCTGCTGCTCTCTGGTGTGAAATCTGGGATCTACAGCAGTTCTTCTCCTCACGGCATATGGGTCAGTTTGTCTCCATAGCCTGAGACCTCTATCTTTCCTTGCCTTCATATCCTCAGCTTGAGGATGAGCATCATTATGGAGTGGCAGTTTTGGACGAAGTTTCAGCAACACTTGTCCTTCATCATCAGACTCAGCTGGTGGCACATCATCCTTGTTCTTTTCAGACGCTGGAATGTTTCTGATGGTCCTCTTGGGCTTGGCAGCAAGCTTTGCTGGAGCTGCCTTAGCTTGAGCAGATTTCTTGGGCTTTGATGTGGCTCCGGCCTTAATGGCATCACCCATGAGCTTAGACTTCTGAGGAGGAGGCTGTGGTGCTTCCTCATCATCATCCTCTACTGCTGCATCTGCATGAGAATCAACATACACTACCCTCTTTCTCTTGGAGGTTTTCTTCACTTTGCTTGCAGCTGCCTCTCCCAAATTCAGCTTCTTAGCAACAGTTGACTGCTTTACTTTGCTGGTGCCCTTCTTATATTGTTGACCTTGTTGCTCTTTGGCAACAACCTTCCTTTTAGGCTTTGAGGTCACTTCTTCCTCAACAACAAAATCTGAGTCCTCATCATCTGAATTCTTCTCCTTTCTAGCTCTGGTGGCTGCAGGAGGCATGCCACTTGGTGTACTCCTCTCACCATCATTAGATGAGCTGCTAGGATCAGGACTAGTGTCTGCCTCTGGAATGTCTGCAATGGGTGTCTCCGACCTGTTCTGACTGTCACTGGCATCTGACATGGCTGACAACCTGTGAATAGATAAGGTATAGGCAGAGAAGAAGAGTCATCACAAACTGCAGAAGTTTTTGCAAAAAAAAATGAGTTCAAATTCTAGTTTTAAGTTTTCACAGAAGACATTTCGGTCAGACCGAGTTTAAGATTCGGTGAATCCGAAGTGTTAAACAGGGGCTTGGCACACCACTTTCGGTTAGACCGAAGTGGGTTTCGGTCCTGCCGAAAACACTAGGTTTCACAGAAACTTCATTTCGGTCACACTGATTTCGCACAACTCGGTTGGACCAAAGGGTGCAGTGCAATGGCCATAGGCCAAATCGGTCATACCGAAAATATAAAATCGGTCTCACCGAGATGTGTTCCATGGAAACCTAACCCTAAAACTTTTACTCGAATCTAGTTCAAACGAACCAATCTGGTGTACAGGAGAATTTCAATCGTGGCAAGATACTAGGCAATCCAAACGTGCATTGAATCGGAGATGGGAGCATGAGTGGGATCAAAACTCACCCTAACTTGGTGGAGTTTTTCTACGGCGGCAACGGTGCGGAGGAGATGCCCGTTGACGGCGACGGAGACCTGCGGCGAGGGCGCACAGGCGACGACGGCGATGATCCGGAGACCAAGGCGACGGCAGCAGGGGATGTGGGGGCGAAACGTTTGAAGGAGGAATCAACGCGCGCGGCCCTTGGAATATATACCCCTTTGCTGTCGGTGGGACCGAGTTGTAAAACTCGGTGGCACCGAGATGGATAACTGCTAGGCAGTTATGCACTTCGGTCACGCCGAAAATCACAACTCGGTTTCACCGAGATGAAAACCTAGATCAGTCTAAATGCTTTCGGTTCGACCGAGTTTGAGTGAGTTGGTCTAACCGAAATCAATTAGAAGGTTTTGGAAATTAGCCCTTGACGGATCGGTGGCTCCGAGTGCTCCTCACCCGGAGGGTCCGAAAATGACTTGTTCAAAGTTTGTGATGTAAGCATGAATAGAATTTGAGACAAGAAAGCATAGATAGCTAGGGGAGGTACTTAGGCATTCTTGTCCATCCATTTGGTCAGAAAAATCAACACGACCAAAATAACAAATGGATGTCCTCGAATGGATAAAATCATGCATCCAACATGCTCACACAATAAGATAGCAAATGAAATATGTGTCAAACATGCACAACCAAAACTCTAGCAATTAACACACAATTTGTCGATGACTAGGTCATCTTTATATGAGTATATTGACTGAGGAGCCAAATGAGAACATTTGATCATAGGTCATACTCATCGTTTAAGCACAAGTGGGGTTACCACTTTTACATAAAGCATTGATGTGTTCACATCATTTGAAGATGCTTTAGCTCAATTTTTTTAGAGCAAAGCTCCCCCTAGATGTGAGGACCCCTTTTAAAGGGTCAAACTAACCTTGGGTTGTCGTAGAAGACTTCATGTAGATGTTGAAGATGTGGATGCTCAATGTTGATGGAGATCATCAAGAGTTGGGAGCTATCCTTTGGATTCGGGCACTTTCAATACCTACATGGGTTAGTCCCACAAGGAACAAACACGGATATCCATGGACATAGATTGACGTTCACAATAGATGATGTCCATGAAAGCAATGATTACCTTGTCCCTTGACTTACCAACAAGAGGGTTTGTGACTCCATGAACAAGTGCACGATGTGGAAGTTGATTGCACAAGTTTTCGCCAAAATGAATGTGAGTGAAGTATGTTGGCGGAGTCACCCTCAAGAACTTTCTAGTTCTTCTTCTTCGGGATCCACATCATCTTGATGGGAATCCTTGGGGTTGTAGTTGAGCTTGACGAAGTAGAACTTGACGTTTCCTTGGGAACCCACTTGACCATGGCTTGAGGTGCTTCAACGAATGCATAAATCTCCTCTTGAAGCTTGTCCTTGGCTTTTAGCTTGTGGTCTTGTGGTGGAAGGTCATCTTGAGCTTGTTCCACATTGGAAGAAGTAGGATCATACTTCTCCTTTTGAGGAACAAACTGTGGAGTAGGATAGTGACCTTCTTCCCACTCAACACCTTTGGCGTTGAACTTTCGCTCAAAACCAATTCCTTGATTCTTCCGGTGCCTTCCTTGCTTGCGAACAATTTTCTCAAAGTTCTTGCTTCCGGCAAGGCTCTTGTAGACACCTTTCTCTATGATCCCTTTCAATAAACTATTCTCTTGCTCAAGTGTAACTTGGCTTGAAACATTGTTAGTGGAATCAAGAGAACTACTAGAAGCAACAATATTGGATTTAGCATGGTTATTGTTACTGCTAGAGGAAGAATTTTTCTTATGCTTGTCATGCTTAGTCTTAATGGGTGGCAAGAAATTAGACAAGAGAAGTCGTTTGGCAAGATATGAAGAACTCTTCTTTCGAAGATCGTCATTGATTGCTTTTAGAAACTCATGTTCTTGCTCTAGAGTGAGCTTCTCGAAGCGTAGCTTCTCATGAGATCTTAGGAGCTCTCTATGATCTTCTTGAGTTGTTTCATGAGCTAACTTAAGAATGTTTAGTTCTTTAGTTAGACGCTCAATCTCCTTCATAGCATTGTCATTCGACTCTTCTCGACTATAAAGACTACTAGCATGTTCATCGTTACTAGGCTCACTGGATTTATCATGCAAGAGCTCATCTTCACCAAGCAAGTCATCCTCATCACTATTGAAGTCAATGAATTCAGGGTGTGATACCTTGGGGCCTTTAGCCATGAAGCATCTTCCAATTCCCTCATTTGGTGAATCAAATAAGTCGTAGGAGTTGGAGTTGGAGGATACGAGAGCAAGACCGGCAACACCTTCATCTTGACTGTAGTCGGAGTCGGAGTGATAGCTTCCATCGGATTGATTGTCGGAGTCGGAGCCGGAGACCCATTCACCTACATGAGCTTGATGTTTTCTTCTTGTGTAGCTCCTTGATGACTTGTCTTTCCTCTCCGAATCCTTGCTTCTCCGAGAGGATCTTCATTCATAACGATCATCTCTACTCCTTCTCTCTTTCCGAGGTGACTCATCTCTTGAACTTCTACTTCTTGGAGATTCTTCTCTTCTCTTGTGGGGAGCCGTACACTCATTTGAGTAGTGTCCGGGTCTTCCACAATTGTAGCGGTTTCGATCACGACTAGAAGATCTCTTTTCATCATATGATCTAGACTTTGAGCTTCTCTCTTTGCCTCTATTCTTGTAGAATTTGTTGAAGTTCTTAACCATTAGGCTTAACTCTTCATTGGAAACTAACTTGTCACTTGAGGTTGTAGGAGCATCACTTGTAGCTTTGTAAGCACCACTCGACTTGTTGTGAAGCTCTTCCTTATCCTTGAGTGTCATCTCATGAGCAACAATTCTTCCAATGACTTCGGTTGGCTTGAGAGTCTTGTAGTTTGGCATCATTTGGATCAAAGTGCACACGGTGTCATACTTTCCATCCAAAGCTCTGAGAATCTTCTTGATGATGAATCGGTCGGTCATTTCTTCGCTTCCTAAGCCGGCAATCTCATTTGTGATGAGAGCAAGCCTAGAGTACATTTCAGCGACTCCTTCACCATCCTTCATCTTGAACTTGTCAAGTTGACCTTGAAGAATATCTAGCTTTGATTCCTTCACGGATTCGGTACCTTCGTGCATTTCAACCAAAGTATCCCAAATCTCTTTTGCATTCTCAAGACGGCTGATTTTGTTGAACTCCTCGGGACACAAGGCATTGAAGAGAATGTCACAAGCTTGAGCATTGTTTTGCAACATCCGCAATTCTTCCGGTGTAGCTTCGCGATCCGGAACTTTTCCTTCCTCGAAGAATTCACCTTGCATACCAACACAAATAATGCCCCATGCGGCTGGGTTATGACCAAGAATATGCATTTTCATTTTATGCTTCCAACTAGCAAAATTTGTACCATCAAAGTAAGGACCTCTACGAAAATTACCCTCACTAGACGCCATACTCTCCTAGGTTGTGAAACCAAGCTTATGGAGTCCAATGCAATGGAAACCAATACAATGGAGACCAAAGCTCTGATACCACTTGTAGGATCGAAAGTATGTCTAGAGGGGGGTTGATTAGACTACTTGTAAATATAAAAATTCTGCCTTTTGACAAAGAACAGTTTTTGGCAGATTCACAATTTTGATCAAGTCAAGCATCACCCTACACATGCAATTCTAGAGTATAGGCAGCGGAAAGTAAATTGCACATGTAGTAAAGAGAGGTGGAGAAGATCAAACGCAATTTGGAGACGCAATGATTTTTCCCGTGGTTCCGATAGGTGGTGCTATCGTACATCCACGTTGATGGAGACTTCAACCCACGGAGGGTAACGGCTGCGCGAGTCCACGGAGGGCTCCACCCACGAAGGGTCCATGAAGAAGCAACCTTGTCTATTCCATCATGGCCTACGCCCACGGAGGGCTAGCCTTACTCGGGGTAGATCTTCACGAAGTAGGCGATCTCCTTGCCCTTACAAACTTCTTGGTTCAACTCCACATCTCGATGACGGAGGCTCCCAAGCGACACCTAACCAATCTAGGAGGCACCACCCTCCAAAAGGTAATAGATGTTGTAGATGATGATGAACTCCTTGCTCTTGTGCTTCAAATGATAATCTCCCCAACACTCAACTCTCCTCACTGATTTGGCTGTGGTGGAAGAAAGGATTGAGTGGAAAGCAACTTGGGAAGGCTAGAGATCAAGCTTCATATGGTGGGAGTGGAGCAACTTGATCTCAACACAAGGGTAGGTGGTTCTCTTCTCAGAAATGTAAGGTAGGAGTGGTAGTTCTTTCTGATGGCTCTCTCCACGAATGAAGAGGGGGGTGGAGGGGTATAAATAGCCTCCACACAAAATCCAACCGTTACACACATTTGAGCAAACTCGGTGGGACCGAAGTGGACAACTCGGTGAGACCGATAGTTCAAATAATGTGAACGTTGGGGTTTTCGGTGGGACCGAATATACAATCTCGGTGACACCGATTTGATGACAGAAGGTTACAGAACCTTGGCAACTCATGTTTCGGTGAGACCGAGTTCAGAGTCGGAATATCCGAGTTTACTAGGGTTTGGCTTATGGCTGAGGTGGTTCATCTCGGTGTGACTGAGTTTGGAATATCGGTGGGACCGAGATTACTTATGAGTGTATATGGCAGTGAAAGTTGCTGATAGTTTAGGAGATGTATCACTAAGCACTTGAGCAACCAGATCATCATCATAACCTCATCCCCTTTTAATAGTATTGGCTTTTCCTATGGACTCAATGTGATCTTGGATCACTAAACCAAAAATGGAGTCTTGAGCTTTTGCCAATGCTTGCCTTAGCATTTTGAGGGGTCCACTTCTTCAGTCCTTGCCATACCCATATCACTGAACTCTCTGAAATGATTCTCAAGTAACTATTAGTTCAATGATATATATGTTGTTATTAATTACCAAAACCACCCGGGGATTAGTTGCACTTTCACATTTGGGTAGTGATTTTCCCTTAGACCTCTTTTCTATTCTAATCTCTTCCCTCTACACCCATCAGATGCCTCCAAGACGTGAGCCCGGATTTGAGTTTCCCCCTGAGCTCACTCAGTTGATCCAGCAGCAGAACACTTTGATGCAACTTCTTGTCTAGAACACTCAGAATAACCAGAACAACAACAACCCTCCACCACCACCACCCGTGGATAACCTAACCCGTTTCTTAAGGTTACAACCACCGGTGTTTGCTAGTAGCATTGAACCAATAGTTGCTGATGACTGGCTACGCAAGATTGGAAGGGATTTGACCACTGCTAACTGCTCGAATGCTGAGAAGGTGCGATTTGCCGCACATCAGTTGTCTGGACCAGCCACAGCGTGGTGGGAGAATTACACAGCCACTTTCCCCATAGCCAATGTTACTTGGGATCAATTTTAGCAAGCTTTTCGCCGCCCATGTCTCAACTGGAGCTATGAGCATGAAGAAGCGGGAGTTTCGCAACTTGCGCCAAGGCAATCGTACTATGGCTCAGTATGTAGATGAGTTTAGTACTCTATCCCGTTATGCCCCAGATGATGTGGCCACAGATGCCGCTAAGCAAGAAAGATTTATGGAAGGGCTAAATGATGAGATGAGCGTACAGTTGATGGTAGCAAGCTTCAACAACTACCAGGAACTGGTTGATCGAGCTCTAATGATTGAAGGGAAGCACCAACAGATTGAAAGTCGCAAGAGGAAGTATGGACAAGGAAAGTACAATTCTGGAGCTCAACAGAAGCCACGTTTTACCCATAAACCGGTAGGACAATTTCAGCATACCCATGGAGGAGGTAGCTCTCACAATCATAATGGCTCCAAGAATGGTAATGGTAATGGAGGAAGCAACGGATAGAACCGCACCAACCCAACAACACCAGCCAAGCGAGACCTGAGTCAAGTCACTTGCTTTAAGTGCCAGAAGATGGGACATTACGCCAATGAATGTCCAGAAGCCCAGAATGGAAATGGCAATGTAAGCTCTGGAAAGAAGCCGAACCCTTTCAATAGGGGGCAAGTGAACCACGTTAGCGTGGAGGAGGTTGAAGCTCAGCCAGATGCAGTAATAGGTAAGTTTTTAGTTAAGTCCTTTACTACACTCATTCTTTCTGATACTGGTGCAACGCATTCATACATTTCAAGGGGATTTGTGGATAAGTATAAGCTGCCAACCCAAGCCCTTAGGTCAGCCATGTTAGTAACCTCGCCTGGAGCAGAGTATATGGCTAAGTTATGGTGTGATCAGTTGCCATTAAGGATTGGTAACTACACATTCCCCTCAGACCTAATAGTATTGGAATCTCAAGGATTGGATGTGATATTAGGCATGGATTGGTTATCTAAGTATGGAGGGAACATTGAATGCGCCAGTAAGTCCATTTTGCTTACTACACCAGAAGGAATAAGGATCAAGTATGTATCCCGGCATGTGCCGAAAAGGAACAGAGTAAATTCCTTATCAGGAGTTGTTCAGGAGGAAGTACCCGTGGTGAAAGATTTCCCGGACGTATTTCCAGAGGAACTGCCAGGCATGCCACCAGATAGAGATATTGAGTTTTTGATCGAGCTTTTGCCAGGCACATGGCCAATTTCTAAGAGACCATACAGGATGCCCGCAAAGGATTTGGAGGAGATTAAGAAACAGATTAAGGAGTTACTGGATAAAGGTTACATTCGCCCAAGTTCTTTGCCTTGGGGGTCGCCAGTACTTCTAGTGGAGAAGAAGGACGGATCATTAAGAATGGTTGTTGATTATCGAGGATTGAATGAACTAACGATCAAGAACAAGTATCCATTGCCGATGATCAATGATCTGTTCGATAGATTGCAAGGAGCTAAGGTATTTTCCAAGATCGATATGCGATCAGGGTACCATCGATTGAAGATTCGAGAGCAGGATATACCTAAGACGGCCTTTACCACCAGGTATGGGTTGTACGAGTATACCATTATGTCTTTTGGTCTGACTAACACACCAGCATACTTTATGAACCTGATGAACAAGGTGTTTATGGAGTTTTTGGACAAGTTCGTCGTGGTGTTCATAGATGATATATTGATCTTCTCAAAGGATGAAGAGTAACACAAGGAGCATTTGCGTTTGGTGCTCGAAAAGCTTAGAGAACATCAGTTATACGCCAAGTTCAGCAAATGTGAATTTTGGCTGAAGGAAGTTGGATTCCTCGGACACGTTATATCCGGAGAAGGAATAGCAGTAGATCCCGCCAAGGTTGACACTGTGACAAATTGGGAAGCACCGACAACAGTTGGAGAGATCTGGAGTTTTCTTGGACTTGCAGGATACTACCGGAGATTTATTGAGAATTTCTCAAGGATTGCAAAGCCAATGACGGAGTTGTTAAAGAAGGATACCAAGTTCAATTGGACAGAAAAGTGTGAGGTCAGTTTCTAGGAATTAAAGAAACGTTTGGTCTCATCACCTGTGTTGATTCTACCAAATCAACATAAGGACTATGAGGTGTACTGCGACGCTTCACGTCGAGGACTTGGAGCAGTTCTTATGCAGGAAGGAAGAGTTGTCTCCTATGCTTCACGACAACTGAAACCCCATGAGTTGAACTATGCCACTCATGATTTGGAATTAGCAGCCGTAGTGCATGCATTGAAGACTTGGAGACATTTCCTCGTTGGAAACCATTGTGAAGTATATACGGATCACAAGAGTTTGAAGTATATATTCACTCAGAAGGAGCTGAATCTCAGGCAAAGGAGATGGCTGGAACTCATTAAGGATTATGATATGAGATTGCATTATCATCCCGGAAAGGCTAACGTGGTAGCTGATGCCCTAAGCCGTAAGAGCCATGTCGCCACACTAATGACGGAGGAGTTACCAAAAGAGTTAGACGAGGACTTACGAGAACTATGTTTGGAAATAGTTCCGAGAGGCTATGTAGCAACACTGGAGATTCAGTCTACCTTGATGGATAAAATCAGAGAAGCTCAGAAAACTGACGAGGAGGTTGCCTCTATAAAGGAGAAGATGAGCAAAGGAAAGGTTAAAGGATTTCGTGAGGATGAGCATGACACCCTATGGTTTGAGGACCGCGTATATGTGCCTAATGACCCAGGGATCAGGAAATTGATTCTGCAGGAGGCCCGTGATTCACCATACTCGATTCACCCAGGAAATACCAAGATGTACTTGGACCTGAAGGATATCTTCTGGTGGACCGGTGTGAAGAAGGACATTGCGGAGTATGTAGCCATTTTTTATGTATGTCAGAGAGTGAAGGCAGAACATCAGAAGCCGACAGGATTGTTACAACCATTGCCAATACCCGAATGGAAGTGGGATAAGCTAGGCATGGATTTTATTACGGGATTACGCAGAACCCGTTCAGGCTATGACTCGATTTGGGTTGTAGTCGATTGCTTGACGAAGGTAGCTCATTTCATCCCAGTAAAGACTACTTACACCAGTGCGAAGTTGGCAAAGATATACATGACCAGAATCGTATGCCTGCATGGAGTTCCGAGGAGCATCATATCAGACAGAGGAACCCAGTTTACCTCAAAGTTCTGGAATCAGTTACACGAAACTTTGGGTACCAGGCTAGAGTTTAGCACAGCTTTTCATCCGCACACAGATGGACAGACTGAGAGAGTCAATCAGATTTTGGAGGATATGCTGAGTAGGGGTGGGCATTTGGTTTATATGGTTAATTCGGTTCGGTTTATTCGGGTTTCTAGAATTTTGGTTTTTGAAAAATGACAACCGAAATAATCACAATAATAATTGCCACCGAACCTTATTAACCAAAATATATCAGTTCGGTTTGTTCGGTTAACCGAAAAACCAAAATACATATGCACCACCATCAGTTGAAGCAGCGTATCATGTAACCATTTGTTATACTTTGTACAGATATAGCCATCAATCATCTTAAAAAATAGCTACCAATCAGTATTTATATGCATGAGATCCTACAATCTATGCACTAGACCCATGCTCTTGTGATTGCATGAATCTTTGTATAATTTCCAAATCGATACACAACTAGCTAGCGACTTAGACTAATTGGTTGTCTTATTGTGCTTGCGCTGGAGAGAAACAAGGGTAGTGGACTCATAATTCGGTTAGTTCGGTGTATACGGTTTTTCTCAATCAAAAACCGATTTAAACTTATACACCAATTAATTTCTATTTTTCAAACCAAACCGAATAACCAAAAACCGATTTATCCTATATTTTGGTTAAAATGGTTCGGTTTGGTTTCAAATTTTGGTTTTCGATTTGAAAGTGCCCACCCCTAATGCTGAGAGCTTGTGCGCTAGATTATGGATCTAGTTGGGACGACAATTTGCCTTATGCGGAGTTCTCTTACAACAACAGTTATCAATCCAGTTTGAAGATGGCCCCTTTCGAAGCATTATACGGAAGGAGGTGTAGGACCCCGTTGTCTTGGGACAAAGTTGGAGACCGCCAGTTGTTTGGGCCAGATTTGATCAAGGAATCGGAACGGAAGCTAAAGTTGATTCGCGATAGGCTCAAGATAGCCCAGTCAAGGCAGAAGATCTACGCGGATTCAAAACGCAAAGAGATCGTTTACGAAGTCCGATACCGAGTTTATCTTCGAGTATCTCCACTTCGAGGAGTTAAGCGCTTTGGAGTTAAGAGAAAGCAAGCACCACATTTTGTAGGACCATACAAGATTATGGAACGTATGGGAGAAGTAGCCTACAAGTTGGAATCGCCTGAAGGATTGTTAGGAGTTCATGATGTATTCCATGTTTCCCAGTTGAAGAAATGCCACGCCGAGATGGTTGAGATACCGCTGAGGGATATTGTGCCATTGGAAGCTATTCAGCTGGACAGTGACTTGACCTATGAAGAAAGACCAGTCAAGATTCTTGAGTATGCCAGCCGAGTCACCCGCAGAAAGGTTATAAAATTTTGCAAAGTTTAGTGGAGTCACCACACCGAGGATGAAGCTACCTGGGAACGAGAGGAAGACCTGCGGAAGGACCACCCTCACCTATTTTCTACCCAACCCGAATCTCGAGGGCGAGATTCATCTTAAGGGGGGGTAGGTTTGTAACATCCCAAATTTACAATTTGGAATGTTATACATTAGATCATCACGCATATCATATTTTCTTGCTTTTGGTGGATCCAAGTAAATCCTACGCAACTCAAGGACCCTCGGAGAGAGTTGGGGATTTCGATATTTTCATAATTGAGGTTTCTCAAATTTTGAAAATAGGATCTTTGATTTTATTTATTTTTTCTTCAAGTATTTCTAGTATGAAAGTATGAGATAGGGAGTAAAATGACTCTCCCAAAAATAAAGAAATACTGAGGATTTAATAAAAAATCAAATAAGTTTTTCTTTGGAGTTTTATTTGAATTAGGAAAAATTGCATGTTTACAAAAATGCATTTAGTGCCAAAAAAATGTTCATCTTGTTCTAAATATTCTATTTAGAGGGTGAAAATTTGTTTTGGCAATTTTAGATTTTTATTTTACTTTCTATGATTTTTCGTAGCTTCGGCGTTTTTAAAAAAAATAGGAGACCCGTGCCCGACTGGGCCAAAGGCCCAGCCGAGCCAGGCCCGCGCCGCCGTTGCCGCCTTCCTCGCGCCGTGCCGCCCGTGCCCGAGGCGGACTGCGCTGCCGCCGGCCGTTGCCTTGCCCCCTCCGCCAAGCAACACCCCCCCTCCTATAAATACCGCCGCCCCCGCCCCCTTCTCGCCGCAGCCTCGCCCCGCCGCCGCAGCCACACCGCCGCTGCCGCCGCTTGCCGCAGCAGCAGCTGCCGCCGCAGCTGGCAGCCACCCCGCTGCCTGCCGACGCCCTCCGCCGGAATCCGACGAGGTAGCCGCGCCGCCGCCGGTTTTCGGTAGTAAACCGCCCGGTTTTTTTAGAACCCTAGTTCGGTTTTTTTTGTTAGACCGTTTTTTTTTATCTCGGTTTAGTTGTTTAGCGAGCGTTCACCCGTTCGTTCGTTTAACCAAACGAGTTCGTGGTTTAGTCTCAGCTGACGAACGTCCGTTCGTTAAGCTGTTCTTAGTTTTCTTTTCGTAGTTATTTTTCTGATCGTGATTTATGATCCGATCTTCGTTCTAGTTTATCTTTTCGCTCGTTTATCGGAATCAGGCGATTCAAATGCCTGGAGTTTTGTCTCGAAACCCTCTTTCCGTTTAACCTAGTCACCCAAGCGTTTGCCTCTGTTAAATTTGGACTTAGGTCTAGATTGGTAGCGTAGTTGGTTCTTTTCGCCGTTTGACTTTCGTTGTTTCGTTTGGTTTGATTATTTTGCGAACCGGAGTTCTTAAGTTGAACTTTCTGGTTAGGTCTCTTATTTGAGTCTTACATGTGCATTAGTTAAGTTCTTATTGTGTGCTTGTTTGTTTGTGATAGAGTACCCAGAGTGCGCCGCTTGCTACTTTGAATCTCTAGGTTTTGCGGATCATCAGCAAGGCAAGTAACACTTTGATCATACTTTCCAATACCCAGTTTTCATTGCATTAGTTTATCCTCAAACACATTGCATGAGTAGGATCAAATAACATGTGGGACTGGGAAGTAGATGAGGTAGTACCTATTACCTGCATTATTTTCAAACCCTTGGGAGTTACTTCTACGTTTGCTGTTAGGTTATGCTATGCTCGTAGACGTGGATTGGGTGAGTGTATCCATGACAGATGTGAGATGATTAATTAATGGTTCAACTTAAATACACATCTGGGTGGATTGAGGCACCTGGGTATTCCAACGATTGCCTGTTTTCTTTACGGACCGCCACCCAGGCTCAAAGGGATCATGAGATTATTCATACTAGAAACTTCTGTGTGCAGCCACAAGCTATTATGGGCTCTAGCATAGTTGACTAAGTCGTGCGAACTCTTACAGTGGTGGACTAGCAGATGTAGGGGATGTAGGTTGGTACGGTCCACCCGATCGTAAGGTGCTAGCGCTTCTGAAAGACTATGTCTCGGTCATCCGTTTCTCAAACATCATGTAGTGCGAGAATCCTAAAGGAGGAGATCGAGTCTTGTGGGGAAAAGTGCACAAACCTCTACAGAGTGTACAAACTGATCATGATTAGCCGTGTCCCCGGTTATGGACGTCTTGAGTATCTAGTACTTGGATTATCCTGTGAATCTCATCATGTTACTTTAATTAATATTGTTGGGTTAATGTTTACTTTAATTGGGATTGAGTTGGGTGAACCTTCTCAATGATGTTTCAACTACCATGATAGTTAATTAAAATCTATTCCTTTGCAGTAGGGAAAAATTGGCTTTATGCAAAAACTGTAACCATAGAGCTTTCCACCAGCCATATTGCATATAGTATAGCTTTACTTGTGTTACTCTCTATGTGTTACTTTGCCAGCATATTCCATGTGCTGACCCGTTATCGGGCTGCAACGTTCATGTTGCAGACTTTTCAGACGACGAGTAAGGTGCCTTATAGGTCGTGGTTCTATACTCAGTGATGCCATTGGAGTTGATGGACTCACTTATCTTCCAAGCCTTCCGTTGTTATCGGTGTTAGATGGCCTTAAGCCATTATTATTGTAATAAGTTCATCGTTGGAACTATCGATGTAATAAGTGTGTTATTGCCACTCTGTTATAAATCCTTCAAGTATTGTGTGTGTCAGCATTACTGATCCAGGGATTTCACTGATGCACAGAGATCGGACTATTTGAGGTCTGGTCGCTACAATATGACACCTAACATGAATGCTATAGCAACCATCATGTAGAGCACTTCACAATGAACATTTTGACATATCATATGCTCCATTTGGATAAACATGCACCAAGTTATCATATCTCAAACATGGCATCAAATTAACAAGTAACAGAAGTTTATAACAAGTAGCACTCTTGTCACGATGATTAGGTCTTCAAGATGATATCAAACAAGCATGCCACAATGGAACAAAATGTAGAGCACATCACCACGATCATTTTGATATATCAAACGCCCAAAACGGATCTACGAGTGCGAAGTTACGGCCATGCAAAGGAGGCAACAAAATATGGCAGATCTGGGACTTAGAAGAAATCATACCCTCTGAAAGTGGACGAGGAGGTCCCGGGACGGAGCGGACCGGGTCGCGGAGGGGCATTTGGTTCCGCGGATGGGTGGATCTGGTCCACCTCCACAGATCTAGCCGGATCGGCGGTGGTTCCGGCGAGGTAGGCTGCCGACGGCGAGGGGGCGTGGGGCCAACACGGCGGCCAAGGGCGGCCGGCGTCAAGGTGGCCTGCGGCAGAGGCGCGGGCCACGGGGCCGGGCGGAGGCGGCGGCGGTGAGGCGCCCGACATGGCGGAGATGGCGGCGGCGAGGCGAGCTCCAGCAACGGTGAAGCGAGCGGTGCGGCGGCGCGCAGTCGACGGCTGGGATGCGCGGCGGAGAGGCCGGCGCGAGGCGGTGAGGCGCCCGACGGGGATGCGGGCCGCGGGGGCCGGGGATGGGCCCGGCAGGCCCACGCGGTGGGCGGCGGCGCTAGAGGTTGGGCTGCCACGTGGCGGCCTCCGGTTCGTCCGGGCGCGGCGGCGGACACGTCCGGCGCCGGTGGACACGTCTGGCGCGCTGAGGAGCTACGGGGCACGGAAAAAAAGGAAAAAGAAGAAGAAGACTAGGATTTCGCCCGAAAATGGAGGGGATGGGGCCTTTTTATAGCCATAGGGAGCTAGGAGACTCCAAATGAGGAGCGGTTTTCGCCCACACGATCACGATCCAACGACCGAGATGATGGGAAGGGTTGTGTTGGGTTAGTGGGCTGTTGTGAAGGGGTCTTGGGCCAAAAGTAAGGGGTACTTTTAGCCCACTAGGTTAACCGTTGGAGTACCAAACGAACTCCAAACATGATGAAACTTGACAGGCGGCCTACACGTACCAAAACAACAACGCACGACAAGTCTCTCGTCATTCCGGGAACATTACACGGCCTCACACGCAAGAAGTACTCGGGGGTGCCACGGGCACGTGTGTGAGTGTCGGAACTCGAAATGGACAACGGGAAGAGGCGAGTGGGACCGGGTGCAAGTGACAACATGAATGCAACGCAATGCACATGATAACATGACATGGATGAAATGCACACACGCACACGACAAAACGAAGAAACCCAAAATGAAAGAAGAGCCTGGAATGGAATTGATGAAGTCGAAGTTTCATATATTGCCATAATTGGAAAGTGTTACATCTAGGGCATTACAAACTCTCCTCTACTACGAGAAGATCTCGTCCCGAGATCTAGGACTGGAAGAATGAAGGGTACTTGGAACGAATGTGATCTTCTCGTTCCCACGTAGCTTCTCAGTCGGTATGGTGTGACCACTTAACTTTCAAGAACTTGATTGACTTGTTGCGAGTCTTGCGTTCAGTTTCTTCAAGAATAGCAATAGGATGCTCACGGTAAGACAAGTCTTGTTGGAGATCAATCTCCTCGAACGAAATGGTGCGTTCAGGTGTCTTGAAGCACTTGCGGAGTTGAGACACGTGAAACACATCATGAACATTTGCAAAGTTGGAGGGGAGCTCAAGTTGATAGGCTAGATCGCCTATTTTGCCAAGAATCTTGAAAGGGCCCACGTATCTCGGAGCAAGCTTTCCTTTGATACCAAATCTTTGGGTTCCTTTCATAGGAGAAACATGGAGATAGACATGATCTCCAATGTCGAAAGCCAAATCGCGATGCTTGTCGTCATAGTAACTCTTTTGACGCGATTGAGCGGCCTTGAGATTCTCACGTATGACTTTGCATATTTCTTCGGCTTCTGAGATCAAGTCATTGCCAAGAAGTTGACGTTCACCAGTCTCGGACCAGTTGAGAGGGGTACGACACTTTCTGCCATAGAGGATTTCAAAAGGAGCTTTGCCGGCACTTGCTTGGAAACTGTTGTTGTACGAGAACTCGGCAAACGAGAGACAATCTTCCCACTTCATGCCAAAAGAGATGACACAAGCTCTGAGCATGTCTTCGAGGATCTGGTTCACTCTTTCGACTTCACCACTAGTCTGAGGGTGAAACGCGGTGCTGAAACGAATCTTAGTGCCCATGGCTGACTGAAAGGAGTCCCAGAACTTGGATGTGAACAAACTTCCACGGTCTAAGGAGATGACTTGAGGAATGCCATGTAACGACACGATTCTGGAAGTGTACAACTCTGCCAACTGAGCTGCATTGATGGATTCTTTGACGGGAAGGAAGTGAGCTACTTTGGTTAGCTTGTCAATCACAACAAAGATAGCATCATTCCCCTTCTTGGACTTGGGAAACCCAGTGACGAAATCCATTTCAATGTGGTCGGATTTCCACTCGGGAATAGGAAGAGGTTGAAGGAAACTGGCTGGACGTTGATGCTCTGCCTTCACTCTTCTGCAGACATCACATTCATTCACGAATTGGGCAATCTCCCTTTTCATGCGAGTCCACCAGTAAGATTGCTTGAGGTCTTGGTACATCTTAGAACTTCCGGGATGAATCGAGAGGAGGGAGTCATGTGCTTCATTCATTATGAGCTTCCTGAGATCACCCTTGGGAACCACAAGTCTGTCCTCAAAGAACAAGGTGTCTTTCTCATCAACACGATAGCACTTGTATTTGGGAGTGCCCTTTGCAATACCATGTTTCACTTTATGCACCATAGCATCACTGAGTTGGGCCTCATGGATCTGATCTTCCAAGGTAGGAGCAACTTGAAGATTTGCAAGAAAGCCTTGCGGAACAACTTGGAGGTTGAGCTTCCTGAATGATTCACAAAGTTCAGGCTGGAACGGCTTGAGAAGGAGACTGTTGCAATATGCCTTTCTACTCAAGGCATCTGCAATGACATTGTCCTTGCCAAGTGTGAAACTATCTAAGCCTTGGGTGTGGAACAAGGCTGAAGAACAAAGGTTGCAGCTGCACTAGCACTAGCTTACGTGTTTAGAGCGAGAAGAGAAGTGCCACGAGCGTCAAAGTGAACTAAATCCAAGCTTTCGTATTGATCATATATGTGCCTTTTTGTTTCACAAGTTTTCCGATGTTGGAATTTCTTATTCGAAGGCTCTCTTATTTCTTCACATCTCTTTATTCATACCCGGAGTGTTGAAGATATCTCAGAAGATTCACGTTTCCATTCTTAATCTGTTCAAGCTATTTCGAGGTTGTTATCTTACTCAAGCCATTTAATTCAACCGGTGCAATATCTCTTAAGCAATCTTTTTCAGCGGTGATTTCTTTAGTGGGCCCTAACCCATAGGTCTTTTTCCAGGATCTTACCTGACTCTTCTATTTTTCCGGAGTTTTCTAAAATTCTTTTCAAGTTTGACATAAGAATAGATTTCTCATCGGTCAAATGTATCCTCCAAGATCGCTTTCAAATTCTTTTCATCATTGGTTCAACCTTTTAATTCTCATTACGGAGTGCCAAGACAATTCATGATGGTGTTTCTCGTCGTTCTTCTCAACATTTGAAGACCGGGGAAGAGTTTCTCTCAAATCCTACCCGTTCTTCCAAAGATTCGTGGTTCTAGCTTCTTGCCATCCTCATTATTGTTCCGATTGTGAGGAATTCTTTTATACCCATCCGAAGCATTTCATGAATTATTTCCATTGTGATCCTCCGAAGGCCATCATTTCAGAAGATTTCTTCGTTCTAAGTTTTCAACTTCGTCCTCCAACTATTCTTCATTGAGGCCTCTTTGTTGTCTCCATATTCTACCGGTGCTCTGTTCAAGTATTCTTTAATTAGTTCGCGATCTCTACATTCTCTTGTATCTAAATTTTCTCAAGTGCTTATTCTTCCTGGTGGATTATTCTCTTTCATCACCCGATTTCAACTCTTACGGTGGTTCGCTCAAGAGTTCTTTTCCTATGTTATCATATCAATTCATTCGTTCTTTCTGAAATCCTACCGGTGATTTGTTGAATACTTTCAAATTTGTGCGAGAACTCTCTTTAATTCTTTGCAACAAGAATAAGTAGTATGCCAAATCCATTGGTTGTCATCAATTTAAATTGGTGAAGGATATGCATAACATAATTCTTATTCTAGTTTCTTCCAAGAGGTTAATCCCTTCCTTTGGAGTTTGTTCAGAAGGAATAAATTCTTGGTTTCAAGTTGTTTGTCTTGTCTCCCAGTGTCTAAGCTCTCTCAATTTTTTTTCTCATAGCAAAGCTTCGTCTAATTCATTGCAAGGCTATAATATTATTCTTTTCGTCCTTCGTTCCTACCTTGTCATCCTTTTGTGACCGGAGTTCTTCATGGTGGTCCGTTGTAATCTAAATCATTCTACAAGTGTTCTTCAAGATTCTGGTTGTTAGAGTTCAAGTATTCTCCTTCTTGCATTCAGAAGTGCAATTCTTGCTCCCTTGTCTTTTGAGGTGGTGTTATGTCATTCTTGACAATTTCCCTTCATGTTTCATGATTCACAAGTTGTCAGAAATGAGATATTTAAACCCATCATTTTCTTGTTCAGGAGATCTTTCCAACCCTTCAATTTATTCGTTGGGGTAATCTTGGGTTGTATTTCACCTAAGAGCTTTCCCTAAGGATTGTTGCTATTGTGGTGCTTATCAATGACTCGAATTCTTCTTTATCCTCGCGGTGAAAGAGTTTTCATCTCTTCATTGATCTCTAGCAAACAATTGTTTCCGTTAGTGGCCAGTTGTCACCTCATAATTTTGAGATGCTTTCCACAAGCCCACAACAAGCTTGTGCTTTTCGTTGTTGATTTTCCAACAACTCCGTTAAATCCTACTTTACAAGGATGCTTTCCAAGTTCATTTGTGGCAAAAGTTGTCATTTTCTTCTCCGTCCCTTTATCCCAACAATCTAGCTTACATTCTTTCGTTCCGGAGGCATTGTGATGTTGCTCTCTTCACCCATCACCTCGTTTTGTCAAGATCACATTATTTTCGTGCTTATCCATTTAACTAGAGTGTTGTGTCATCTCTTCAAGTTCTTTTCATCTTATCAAGTCTTGCATCTCTTTTCAACCGGAGTGCTGTCCGAATTTGATCTTCCTTGTTCCTTGGTTATCTCGTTTCAACCAGAGTGGTTCCAATTCCTTCTTGTCCATTGTACTAGTCTTTCATAACTTTGCAACCTCCAAGGTGCACATGGTATTCCTTGTTTCTATTTTCTACCGCAGTGCTCTCAATTGTGTTTAACTCTGTTATGTTCTTTCTTTCAACTTTTCAACCTCTTAAGGTTCATGGTTTCACACGTTCGTCAAAGAAGCAACTTAGTTTTACCTTTTCTCTTCCTCTTCCGTTTCTCTCCGGTGCCATCCTAGATCTCGGGACGAGATCCTCTTGTAGTGGTGGAGTGTTGTAACACCCCGGATGTAACTTTCCATAATTGTAACTCCAACTCTTGCCATTTCTGGCTAGGTGTTATGATATTTCCTTCATGATTGGGTTTTTCTCTTCGTTTTGCATTTTGTTCATGTCAGGCATCTCATCTTATTGCATCATTTGCATTGCATCATGTCTCCATGCAACCCTTTTTAAAACTCAGCTAAATAAATTGCATAGATCGTTGATCTATTTAAATCGAGGGAAATTCACATGGTGAAATTCTCTTTAAAATGTATCAAAGTCTCCCAATATTATTAAGGAGCTATAATAAAATGTTCCATTGATTTGGAATCACCAAAAACAAACTTGCATTTTAATCTCTCGCGTTTCCAACTATCCAAATCCTTGATCCTTCTCCTTTTATTCCAAATCAAGTGGTGGCACTTCGAAATTATGTCAAGTAGCCACATTCCAAGCTTGAGCTCGAGTCGAATTTATTTGACCCTTCAAATAAATTCAAACCCTTTTCTTTTTTTTCTCTGGTCCAACCAACTCTCCTTCTCTTTCATTTTTTTTCTATGTTTGCCATTAGCCCACAAACCAGGCCGGCCCAGCCATCCATTAGCCTAGTCTAGCCGCGGCCTCCCTGGCCCATCAGCCACCTAGGCCCAGCCGCACCTATAGCAACCCTAGCCCGCACCCTGCATCTCCCCTCGACCCCGTCCTCTCGCTCTCTCGCGATCCCCCTCGTCCCTCTTCCTCCCGAGCCGCCGCCAGCCTCCCTCTCCCTCTCGTCTGCGGCCCCTTGCTCGCCGGAGCCGGACCTCCCCTTCGCGCGACACCTCCGCCGCTGGAGCTCCCTGCCACGCCGCCCTACTCCGACCCCGCCTCTGCTCCATCTCCCTCCGCCTCGCCTCCATGGCCGCACGCCGACAGCCACCGCATCGCCGTCCAAGCTCAGCCTCCTCCGCGCGCCTCCACCTCTGCGCCCTCGTCCACGAGCACCCGAGGCCCTGCCTCCTCGCCATCCTTCTCCTCCACCTGTGGCCTCCTAGTCGTCCGCCACCCGCTCCTCGCCGCCTCTCCTTCCCCGTCGCGCCTGAGGCCGAGGCCACCTCGCGTCGGCCCGCCTCCGCCTCGCCTGCGCCTCCCTGTCGTCCTCGTCGGCGACCAGCCAAGGCTGCTGCACAGCGCCGTACTCCGGCCTCCTCCACGCCTCTGCTCTGGCCACCGGCGCCGCCAAGTCCTGCTGCTGCCGCGGTTCCGCCTCCGTCAACCGTCGTCCTCGAGTCGCTGTAGTTCCTGCTGCAGGGGCGCCATTCCACCTGGATGCAAAACGCCAAGGCCGTCAAGTTCATCTTTGGTACGATGGATCCAGCCAAGTGTCGCCGACAACCCGCAAGTACTCCTTCATTTCGTCAAGACCCTCATGGACGCCTATGAACCCTGTACGAATCCAACGTGAATGAGTACTTGGTTACCCCGAAGACCTCGGATACGTCAAGTTCGGCTACGACCCTCGAGTACGACTACACACGGGAACCGCAAGTACCACTACATCAACGTGAATGACTACCATCGCCGAAGACCCGTGAACGACAACGCTAAGTTCCACTACCGTCGACCTCAGAAACCCGTGGACGTCAAGTTCCTCTACCGATGACCCGAACGAACTCGAACCGTGTACGACTACCATTGTGAGAACGACTACTTCCACTACATCCCTCGACGACTCAAACCCCTCTGAAAACGCACGCTTTGAAGGTATACCCCGAGTCGAATGCCGATGTGGTGAACGAATGCTTGTTGTGTTGTATGAGATGTATCAAATGTTTGCATCGTGTTCGTTGTGCCCCTCGTTTGCCTTGTCGCCGACCCGTGGGAACCCGGTAATGGGATCACCCCATCTTCTTGCATGACACGCTCACGCCGCTCTTCATCTTTTGCACCGGTCTCTCAACAAGTTACCGGAACCGATATGTTGCTGTGGCATCACTTTCGGTTATCGCCGCCGTGGCACCCTTTCTTTCCACCACGGTGACAAATGCTTCATATCTCTTCATGTTAACTTTTGCTAAATTGCATAAAACTTGTAAATGTCATTTGCACCATGATAACAACATTTAAATGGTTAAAATTGTTGTTTGCTTTAAAATTGCTAAATATGCACATGGGGAGTGTCCGGAATTGTGGTTGTTATTTCCGGCCTCATTTAAAATGTCTGGATAGTGTAGTTTGTTTAAGCTTCACCTCTTGCCATGTTTAATAAAAACATTTAATCTTGTCTTGTAAATAAACAAGAGTCAACTAAATAAATATAATGTGGTGTTTTGTCAATATGCAATTCGTTGCATATTGAGCTCCACTTAACTTGTAGTACTTGTTTGTGCACTTTGCCATGCCATGCATATTTAAACCGGACATGCATCATACTTGTTTGTGCATCATATGCCATGTTTATGCTTGTGTGTTTACCGTGTTGTCTGCTTCTTTCCGTTTTGCTTCTCTCGTTAGCTTCGGTTTCGTTCTGGAGTTATGAGGTTTTGTTCGACTACTTCATGGACTCGTTCTTCTTCCTTGCGGAATCTCAGGCAAGATGACCATTCCGAGATATCACTACTATATTTGCCTATGCTACATGTCTCTCTCTTTAGATATTGCCTCGATGCCTATGTCTATTTGTGAGCCCTCCTATTGTTGCCATGAAACTCCTTAACCACCCTCCTAGCAAACCGTTGTTTGGCTAAGTACGCATCGCTCAGCCCCTCTTATAGCGTTGTTAGTTGCAGGTGAAGATTTGAAGATTCTTGCTTCGTGATGAAGTTATTGTTGGGATATCACAATATATAATATGTTAAACTAAATCACATATATATTGGTAATGGGTGGAAGGCTAAGCCTCTTGCTTGGTGTTTTGTTCAACTCATGCCACCCTAGGAACCGATAAACCGGTGTTATGTTCCTTGATTTTCGTCCCTAACACGGTTGGGGTTTATGGGCCCCCCTTGATAACTCGCTCAGTGCTATAGCTTTTCCAGCAAGGCCCAACATTGGTTTTACATTTGCCTAACAACTAAAACTTGCCAAGGGAGTAGTTAACCCGAGGATTTATTAATCAACCCCCCGGGCCAGTGCTCATCTTGAGTGTTGGTCCGAACTGGGCAGGCTGCGGGGCCACCTCAATGAAACTCAAGGGCTGGTAAAAACCTGTAGGATGTCCCATCCGGTCGTGGCCTGAGACGAGATACACGTAGCTACTATCAGGGTGTCGGCACACCGGGAGGTCTTGCTGGATTAGTTTTACCTTTGTCGAAATATCTTGAGCACGGGATTCCGAGAATACTTGGGTCTTCCCACTTTGGAGTTGCGACTCCGCAGATCGTGAGCTTGTGATGGGCTAAGTTGGGACACCCCTGCAGGGTTTTGATCTTTCGAAAGCCGTGCCCGCGGTTATGTGGCAGATGGGAATTTGTTAATATCCAGTTGTAGATAACATGACACTCTATCCTTAAGAATACACTACATGTGTGAGTTCCGTGATTGTCTCTTCTCGAAGGGGTTTCGAGAAGAAGAACACGGTGGGGTTATGTCTGACGTGAGTAGTTAGGATCACTTCGTGATCACTTTAACGATCGTTGGCACTTTATCTTCTCGCTCTATACACGTAAGCTAGTGTTAGTGCTGCTGCAACCTTGTTTAAGCATTTTCCACACATAAGGCTTTGATAGTATTACTACCCGTGTAATGCCCCGGATGTAATACTTTCCCTTTTGGGCATATAATATATCTCCGGCTTCATCTATTCCATTTCGGGTTCTTTTTCTTTCGGGTTTTCGTCGTTTTGTTGTGTGTGTGTGTGGCATTCATTCATATCATATAGTCATGTGCGTCGCATTGCATTTGTGTTGTCAGTTGCATCCGGTTCCAAGCGTTCCTTCCCGTTGTCCGTTTTGCGTTCTGGAGCTCCCTCACGTGTTCGTGGCGTCCCGTAGGCCTACTTTGGTGTGTGGCCGTGTAACGTTACCGGTTTGGCGTGAGACTTGTCGTGTGTTGTTGTTTTGTTGTGTGTAACCCGCCTGTCAAATCTCGTCGTGTTTCGAGTCCGTTTGCTACCCCAACAGTTATTCTCGTGGGCTCAAAGTGCCTCCACTTTGAGGCCCAAGACACCCCCTCCAACAGCCCACCAACCACTCCTAGCCACATCTACCATCTAGGCCATCCAAATCTGATCCGGTGGCCGAAAACCGCGCTCCATTTGGACAACCCTAGCTACTTGTGCCTATATATTTGTCCACTCCCCCAATTTTTGCCCCAAATTAAGGAAACCCTAGCTCCCCTTCCATCTTCTTCTTCCACCTACAGCCACCTCAGCGGAGCTCGCCGGAGAGTTCGCCGCAGTGCACCGGACCTTCGCCGGAGTTCACCACCGCCACCTCTCCTCACCGCCACCTCTCCACCGCGGGGTCTTCTCCGCCGGCGCCGCCGTCCCCCGGCCAGATCCGGCGAGGGGCCGCCGGATCCAGCCGGCCCCGACCTCCCGCCGGCCTGGGAAGGTCGCCACCGCCGCTGGCTTCGAGGCCATCGCCGCCGCCAGCGCTCTGAGCGCTCGAAGGACCGGGAGATCGATCCAGATCGGATCCCGCGTCGCCCTCCGCCCTGGGCCAGGCTCCCCTCCGCGGGCCGAACCCTAGGCCGTCCGCCTCTCCTCCTGGCCCGGCCCGCCGCTCGCCCGCTCCCAGCCAGGCGCCTCCGCGCCAGATCGCCGAGCGGGGCCGCGTCGCCAGCCGCTCGCCCGATCCCGCCAGGCCCCGCTTCGCTCCTGGGCCAGGTCACCACCGGGCCGCTCCTTCGAAGCCGCCGGCCCGAAGCGCTCCGAGGCCGATCCGCCTGGGCCGCCGCTCTCCCGACCGAGGCCACCGCCTCCAGCCGCCAGGCCGCGACCCCGTCTGGGCCGCGCCTTCGGCTCCAGCCGGCTGGGCCGCAGATCCGGCCTCCTTCGGCCCGAGGCCCCGTAGCCGCGCCGCTCTGACGCCTCCAGCCGGCCGGGCCGCCCCAGCCGCGGGCCGTTCCGCCAGGTGGGCCGCCGCCGGTCCGTCTCCGCCGCTCCGTGGATTTCCAGATCAGCCCGATCCGGCCCTTTTGCTACAGATCTGAGAGGTTGACCTCATTCTCCCTCTAAGTCCCAGATTTGCTTGTGTCTGATGCAGTTTTAGTATGGTGATATCTTTTTGTGCATAGCTCCGATTTGAGTGTATGAGGTGTCCAGACGTTCGTGGTGACTAGCACTACGATTCATTCCATTGTGCCATGCATGTTAGAGGTCATCTAGATGCTTATTTTTCTGTTGCAAGAGTGCATCCCGATATAAACTGCTGTTATGTGTTGTTTTTATGCCACCTTTGCATAGTGATATCTTTTAGCTCGTTTGTCCGAATGATGCAAATGACATGTCCACGTGTTCGTCTTGCCATGCTCCACATGTTGCTTGTGTTAGGTTGCATGATAGATTTATTCTTGCCATGGTTATCCTCGTTGCAAAGTGCTATGTGGCTGTTTAGTTGTTTAACTTGTTATGAAATGCCATCTTGTTGAGCTAATTGCTATCGTTGTGTTTATCTCCATGATGCATGCTTGTGTGTTTCGGAATCACCATCATGTGTACTTTGATGTGGTGCTTACCACTTGCCATGTTTAGTTTCGAGGTGACTTAAACTTGCTCTTTTAGATGCCATGATGAAACTGCTGTTTTAACACTTGGTGGATTTTCACTAAGTCTGAAATCTGTAACGTTCCGATGCCATGTTTGCTTGCTGCTCTAGGACAACCCATGATAGTTTTGGGGTGGATCTTGAAGGTTCCTTGTAGTAGATATTGTTGGCTTTCCATTCATGTTCTCACATGCTTATTTAAGTGGCTGTAGCATGTTTAACTTTTGCTCCAAAGTTTCAATAAAATTCTGCTGTCAGAATTTTATTGTCAAGTTCAATATGTCCAAGCTTGTTGCTATTGATCCGTGGCTCCTTTGGGGGTGCACCTTTGGACTTATTTGCTGTAGGATATGTCTAGTTTATGTTCATGCTCTTTGCCATGTTGTTTGAGTGCTGTAGCTTATTTTTCTAGTGCTCCGAAGTTGCTATGTTGCTGTAATTTACAGCTTGTGCTTGTTTCTTGTTTCGGGCATAACTTTTAGCCCGTAGCTCCGTTTTCAGCGAGTCATATATGAAACTTGATTGATTTTCCGTGTAGATTCATAATCTCCTGTTGTTATCATGTTTTGAGGTGTTTTGCTTGAGTGCTATTTTCCGTGCTCCGTGTGCATCCTTAGTGCATCCATCATGCATCCATCATTTTTGGCGTGCGCATTGCATCTTGTTGATTCGTGCCTTGTGTGATTGTTTTGTTTAGAGCCGGAAGCTGAGACCGAGTACGAGTACGAGTACGAGGTTACCAACGAGGTTGAGCACGAGGACCCTTCTTACGATCCGAACGACTACACTTCAGGCAAGATGACCGAACCCCGATAACATTACTATCTTTGCCTATTGCTAGTAGTTCCGCTCTATAGTTTTGCCTCGATGCCCATGTCTTTCTTGTCAGCCTCCTACTTGTAACCATGACCATGCTTAACCACCCTACCTATGCAAACCGTTGCTTGGCTAAGTACGCTTCGCTCAGCCCTTCTTATAGCATTGCTAGTTGCAGGTGAAGATCGAAGATGCTTGCTTCATGTTGAAGTTTGTTGGGTTATATCACACTATATAAATGCTTAAAATGAAATCATCTATATATTGGCAAGGGTGGAAGGCTAAGCCTTTTGCTTGGTGATTTGTTCCACTCATGCCTTTAGGAACCGTTTAAACCGGTGTTATGTTCCTTGATTATGCGTTCCTAACACGGTTGGGGTGTATGGGACCCCTTCGATAAACCGCTAAGTGCTAAGTCTTTTCCAGCAAGTCCCAACATTGGTACTATTTGCCTAATAACAAATTAAACTTGCATAGGGAGTAATTAACCCTCTTTCTTAATCAACAACCCCGGGCCAGTGCTCCACATGAGTGTTGGTCCGAAACGGGGAGTCTGCGGGGCCGCCTTGGGGCAACCCGAGGTATCTGGCATACACCAGTAGAATCGCCCATCCGGTCGTGTCCTGAGACTTAGATACGCGCGGCTAATATCAGGGTGTCGACACGTCGGGAGGATTTGCTGGATTAGCCTTACCTTAGTTCGGAGTATCTTGAGCACGGGATTCCGAGAATACTCGGGTCTTCCCACCTTGGAGTTGCGACTTCGCGGATCGTGGGCTTGTAATGGGCCAAGTTGGAACACCCCTGCAGGGTTATGAACTTTCGAAAGCCGTGCCCGCGGTTATGTGGCAGATGGGAGCTTGTTAATATCCGGTTGTAGATAACTTGACACAATGTTCCAATACACTACCAGCGTGTGTACCGTGACTGTCAATTTCCGAATAGGGATTCAGGAGTTGAACACGGTGGGGTTATGTTTGTTGAGCTTTAGCTAGGATCACTTCGTGATCATCTCTCGACCGAGGCCTTCTCTTCTCGCACTCTTTCACGTAAGCTAGTGCTAGTTGCTGCTGCAGACACTTATTCTTTTCTTCAGCCTTATCCTCTCCCAAGGCTTAAATAGTCTTGTTACCCGGGAACGGGATTGCTGAGTCCTCTGTGGCTCACAGTTACTTCACCACACCAGATGCAGGTCTAGTGGTGAGCTATCCTGGTGATGGCGCCGAGCTAGACTGGGAGTATGACGAGGAGCGTAGTCGATACTATGTTCATTATCCGGATGATCAGTAGTGGAGACTTCTACTAGGATTCGATCCGACCCGTGGATTTAAATCATGTTTGGTATCTTGTCATTTGGATTTTACCCTTAGAGGGCTGTGATGTTTTAATGTATGATGATTGAGACATGTATTGTATTTGTGTGACGTGGCGAGTGTAAGCCAACTATGTTTATGTTTTCCATCCCCCTTTTACATGAGTTGTGCAAAGATACCAGACTTGCGATCATTCCAGCATGGAGTTATGTCTTTAAGTCGTGCCTCGACACGTAGGAGATATAGCTCCATCCTGGGCATTACAAGTTGGTATCAGAGCCTTCTCCGACCTAGGAGCCCCCACTGATTGATCGAATTATTGACGGTCGAGTCTAGGCACACACTGAAAACATTTTGAGTCCTATATTTATATCGGAGAGTAGGATTTCTTTGCTTCTCATCTCCTTTCTCTCTGGTGAGGACTCCTGACGACTACTCTTGTCTCTTCTATCTTCAAAATTGCACCAAATTTTTTTTAGGAATCTCGCGAGTATTCTGGGATTGTTTCGATGTTCTTGTGACGAGAATATTGTTCTCGATGCCTCCTGACATTAGGGGTTGTGGCAGTGTTCCGGGGAGTTGAGCTTCGGGGTATTGTCGTCACAAGCATATCGCGGCAGTACTAAATACTTAAGACGGCCGACATCGAAAATCTCTCCTATACGGTTAGTGGCAAGATAACCCCGACATCACCCAGTACTGGGGAGGTAGTTCGGGAGTATTGCCATAGCTTGTTATAGTGGATGCTTTTCGAAGGTCCGAGTAAACAGTTTCCGAGAAAGACTGGTTATGTGTTGAAGGATGGATACACCTGGATGTAGGTTTAGAGTTGATTGCGCGGTGCTTCCCGTGTATCCCCAACACCTGATTGCATAACTGGAATCTTTCGGAAATTAATAGGTGGGTTTATTCCAGTAGATCGTAGGCATTCTTCCAACGAATGCAGGTTAGCGAGTTCGGGGTTCTACATTGAGTGAAGTGGTATTATGACCGATGTTCTGATCGGGAGTTGCATCTTAAAGGGTCCTTGGCTATGCTGATCTGGGGATTGCAAAACCTTTTCGTAACGCGTTCATATGCTTTCAGCACAAAGATGTTAGAACGAAGCTCCTATCTTGTGTTTGTTTCCATCCGTACCTTGTTGTTTTTTCTTATTTTTCCTTTTGTCCCCTATGTGGCTTCTCGTGAAGATTGATGTTATCATTTAACTGAGAATTTCATTCGTTCCTATTGTTCGAATGATTATTGTGAAGACTTGTTGCAATTCATTCCATTGATTCAGCTTATACCTTCTTTCAATCAATTGCTGATTCGTGGTCATCTCTTTCAGGATGGCTCCGAAAAAAGTTCCCAACGCTAACCCAGAGGCGGAAGAGGTCCCAGATCGTCCTCCTTCCCCTCCTCCTCCGCCTGAGGCTTGGAGAGCGATTATGCAGACTACAGCTCAGAACACCCAGTTGTTGATGCAGATGATGCAACAGATGCAAGCTAATCAAGCTAATCAGGGTGTTCCAGGGAATCAAGGCAACTTCTTCAACCAGCAGCACCATTCTACTCTCAACCAGTTCTTAGCCAATAATCCAAAAGCTTTCAGTTACTGTGTCGACCCTCTTGATGCTGAAGATTGGTTAACCGACATAAAGAAGCATTTTGAGTGCAGTAACGTAAGAGAAGAGGATTATGTGAAGTGTGCAGCCTTCCAACTCAAAGACCAAGCAGCTGACTGGTGGCAGCAGTACAAAGACTCCAGGCCAGGTCGTGTGATCTCTTGGGAGGATTTCTGCAAGGACTTTCGCTCTCACCATATTCCTACAAGTGTCATCGAGGGTATGCGTGAGCAATTCCGCAACCTGAAGCAGGGCTCTATGACAGTCTACCAGTATAATGTCAAGTTCCAAAACCTCGCCCGCTATGCTAAGCAAGACATTCCTGACGCCAAGAGCAAAATCTACCAGTTCCGTGGAGGTCTCAAAGATGAACTTCAACTTGCTCTCACCTTGTTCGAGCCCGATGAGTTCGACAAATTCTATAACATGGCTTTGAAACAAGAGGCAGCTCAACTCAAGATGGAGGCTTCTAAAAAGAGGATTCGAGATGCCATTCACTCTTCCTCATCGTCTCAGTTGGTCTCGAAGCAACAGAAATTTTGGCTTCCTCCTCCAGTGATTCGAGCTCCTTACAGCAACTCCAACAACTCCAACTACAAGAACTCTAGTGGACGTGGTTTCTCCCACCCACCCAACCCGAGCAACCAGTCGAAGAATCAGTTTCAGTCTCAAGGCTCCAAGTCAAGTGGTTCTCATTTCCGTCCTCTCTCAGAAGTGGTGTGCAACAAGTGTGGCCAGAAGGGTCACTATGCCAACAGATGTTCGAACCCAAAGCGTCTTCCACCTCCTCCGCCTGTCAGTTCAGCTATTGTCAGGCATGATCCAAAGGCAGCAAGGGTCAATCTGATGAGTGCAGCGCAAGCGGAGAATTCTTCTGATGTCATTTTGGGTAACCTTCCAGTTAACTCTTTTCCTGCTAAAGTGTTATTTGATTCGGGTGCTTCATGCTCTTTCATGTCTCAACCATTTGCATCCAAGCACAATATTGTCACTTCAAATTTGCCTCAGAAGTTGCAAGTTGTTTCTCCGGGCAGGATTATGACTTCTAGTGTCTATGCTCCGGATGTATCTATTCGCATGGGTGATTATCGCTTTCTGGCTAAACCGGTGGTTCTTGGCAATTCTGACATTGACCTCATCCTTAGAATGGATTGGCTTTCTCAACATGATGCTCACATTGATTGTGCACAGAAGGAAGTCAAGATGACTCATCCTGATGAAGATGTGATTATCTTTGCCTCCAGGGATAACACTATCAGGCTTTTCTCTCTCAATGATAAGGGCGAAATTAATGTCATATCTCAAATTCCGGTGGTGAATGAATATCAAGACTTCTTTCCTGAAGAACTTCCAGGCATGCCTCCACACCGTCAGGTGAAATTCGTTATTGAACTCGAACCGGGTACTGAGCCAGCATGCCGGCGTCCGTACAAGCTCTCTCCGGACGAATTGAAGGAGTTGAAGAAGCAGCTTGATAAATAGGAGAGTATGGGTCTCATCAGGCCTAGTACGTCTCCTTGGGGCTGTGGTGTCTTATTTGTCAAGAAGAAAGATGGCACGGAGCGTCTCTGCGTTGATTACCGGCCATTGAACAAGAAGACAATAAAGAACAAATATCCGCTCCCCAACATCAACGAACTCTTCGAGCAGCTCAAAGGAGCTAAAGTGTTCTCTAAGCTCGATCTCCGAATGGGCTATCACCAAATTCGCATACGCGAGGAAGACATTCCCAAGACGGCCTTCAGAACGAGCTACGGCTCATACGAGTATACTGTCATGTCCTTTGGTCTCGCCAATGCTCCTCCTACCTTTTCGAGGATGATGCACTACATCTTCAACCCCTATACCGGCGAGTTTGTGCTTGTGTATCTGGATGATATTCTGGTGTTTTCCAAAAATGAAGAAGACCACGAAAAGCACTTACGTCTGGTTCTTGATCGACTCCGTGAGCATAAGTTCTATGCCAAGTTCTCCAAGTGCGAATTTTGGCCCGATAAGGTTTTGTACCTGGGCCATATCATCTCAGCTTACGGTATTGCGGTTAATCCCGAGAAAGTTGAAGCAATTGTCAACTGGGAAGCTCCTCAGAACGTCAAGCAACTCCGAAGTTTTCTGGGTCTTGCCAGCTATTGCAGAAGGTTCGTTGAGAACTTCTCCAAGATTGCCAAGCCTCTTTCCAACTTGCTTCAGAAGAATGTCAAATACTTTTGGTCTCCAGAGTGTGAAGTGGCATTCAAAACTCTCAAAGAAAAGCTCGTCTCTGATCCAGTTCTGACTCCTCCAGATGAGTCCAAGCCCTATGAAGTATTCTGTGATGCTTCTCTTCAAGGCCTTGGTGGTGTGCTTATGCAAGATAAGAGAATTGTGGCATACACTTCTCGTCAGCTCAAGCCAAGTGAGAAGAACTATCCCACACATGATCTCGAGCTAGCAGTTGTGGTACATGCTTTGATTACGTGGAGACATCTGTTGTTGGGCAGAAAGGTCGACATCTTCACTGATCACAAGAGCTTGAAGTACATCTTCACACAGCCGCATCTGAACCTCCGCCAGACTCGTTGGGTTGAAATGATCCAAGTGTATGATCCCAGCATTGAATACACTCCTGGCAAGGCAAATGTGATTGCAGATGCTTTGAGCAGAAAGGCATATTGCAATAGCCTTCTTATCAAGCCATTCCAGCCTGAGCTTTGTGAAGCATTCAGGAAGCTCAACCTTCAAGTTGTTCCGCAGGGTTTTCTTGCAAATCTTCAAGTTGCTCCTACCTTGGAAGATCAGGTCCGTGAGGCCCAACTCAGGGATACCATGGTGAAGAAGGTGAAACATGGTATTTCAAAGGGCACTCCTAAATACAAGTGCTTTCGTGTTGATGAGAGAGATACCTTGTTCTTCGAGGACAGACTCGTTGTTCCCAAAGGTGATCTCAGGAAGCTCATAATGGAAGAAGCACATGATTCTCTCCTTTCCATTCATCCTGGCAGCTCCAAGATGTACCAAGACCTCAAGCAAACTTACTGGTGGACACGCATGAAAAGGGAGATTGCCCAATTCGTGAATGAATGTGATGTTTGCAGAAGAGTGAAAGCAGAACATCAACGTCCAGCCGGTCTTCTCCAACCTCTTCCTATTCCCGAGTGGAAATTCGACCACATTGAAATGGATTTCGTCACTGGCTTTCCTAAATCCAAGCGAGGAAATGATTCTATCTTCGTGGTGATTGACAAGCTTACCAAAGTCGCTCACTTCCTTCCAGTCAAAGAATCCATCAATGCAGCTCAATTGGCAGAGCTGTACACTTCCAGAATTGTGTCTTTACATGGCATCCCTCAAGTTATCTCCTCAGACCGTGGAAGTTTGTTCACTTCTAGGTTCTGGGACTCCTTTCAGTCCGCCATGGGCACTAAGATCAGGTTCAGCACTGCTTTTCACCCTCAGACTAGTGGTCAAGTCGAGCGAGTGAATCAGATTCTAGAAGACATGCTCAGAGCCTGTGTCATATCTTTCGGCATGAAATGGGAAGACTGCCTTCCATTTGCCGAGTTCTCTTACAACAACAGCTTTCAAGCAAGTGCAGGCAAAGCTCCGTTTGAAATCCTCTATGGCAGAAAGTGCCGTACCCCTCTCAACTGGTCTGAAACAGGTGAACGTCAACTTCTGGGCAATGACTTGATCTCAGAAGCCGAAGAAATGTGCAAAGTCATACGTGAGAATCTCAAGGTCACTCAGTCGCGTCAGAAGAGCTACTATGACGGCAAGCATCGTGATTTGGCTTTCAACATTGATGATCACGTCTATCTCCGTGTGTCTCCGATGAAAGGCACCCAAAGATTCGGTATCAAAGGAAAGCTTGCTCCTAGATACGTCGGGCCTTTCAAGATTCTTGGCAAAAGAGGCGACCTAGCCTATCAACTTGAGCTCCCTTCCAACTTCGCCAATGTTCATGATGTGTTCCATGTGTCTCAACTCCGCAAATGCTTCAAGGCACCTGAACGCATGATTCCGTTTGAAGAGATTGATCTTCAACAAGACCTGTCTTACCGAGAGCATCCCGTTGCTATTCTCGAAGAAACCGAACGCAAGACCCACAACAAGTCCATCAAATTCTTGAAAGTCAAGTGGTCACATCACACCGACCGAGAAGCTACGTGGGAACGAGAAGATCATCTTCGTTCCGAGTACCCTTCCTTTTTCCAGTCCTAGATCTCGGGACGAGATCTTTTTGTAGTAGAGGAGAGTTTGTAATGCCCCGGATGTAATACTTTCCCTTTTGGGCATATAATATATCTCCGGCTTCATCTATTCCATTCCGGGTTCTTTCTCTTTTGGGTTTTCGTCGTTTTGTTGTGTGTGTGTGTGTGGCATTCATTCATATCATATAGTCATGTGCATCGCATTGCATTTGTGTTGTCAGTTGCGTCCGGTTCCAAGCGTTCCTTCCCGTTGTCCGTTTCGCGTTCCGGAGCTCCCTCACGTGTCCATGGCGTCCCGTAGGCCTACTTTGGTGTGTGGCCGTGTAACGTTACCGGTTTGGCGTGAGACTTGTCATGTGTTGTTTTTTTGTTGTGTGTAACCCGCCTGTCAAATCTCGTCGCGTTTCGAGTCTGTTTGCTACCCCAACAGTTATTCTCGTGGGCTCAAAGTGCCTCCACTTTGAGGCCCAAGACACCCCCTCCAACAGCCCACAACCACTCCTAGCCACATCTATCATCTAGGCCATCCAAATCTGATCCGGTGGCCGAAAACCGCGCTCCATTTGGACAACCCTAGCTACTTGTGCCTATATATTTGTCCACTCCCCCAATTTTTGCCCCAAATTAAGGAAACCCTAGCTCCCCTTCCATCTTCTTCTTCCACCTACAGCCACCTCACCGGAGCTCGCTGGAGAGTTCGCCGGAGTGCACCGGACCTTCGCCGGAGTTCACCACCGCCACCTCTCCTCACCGCCACCTCTCCACCGCGGGGTCTTCTCCGCCGGCGCCGCCGTCCCCCGGCCAGATCCGGCGAGGGGCCGCCGGATCCAGCCGGCCCCGACCTCCTGCCGGCCTGGGAAGGTCCCCACCGCCGCCGGCTTCGAGGCCATCGCCGCCGCCAGCGCTCTGAGCGCTCGAAGGACCGGGAAATCGATCTAGATCGGATCCCGCGTCGCCCTCCGCCCTGGGCCAGGCTCCCCTCCACGGGCCGAACCCTAGGCCGTCCGCCTCTCCTCCTGGCCCGGCCCGCCGCTCGCCCGCTCCCAGCCAGGCGCCTCCGCGCCAGATCGCCGAGCGGGGCCGCGTCGCCAGCCGCTCGCCCGATCCCGCCAGGCCGCGCTTAGCTCCTGGGCCAGGTCACCACCGGGCCGCTCCTTCAAAGCCGCCGGCTCGAAGCGCTCCGAGGCCGATCCGCCTGGGCCGCCGCTCTCCCGACCGAGGCCACCGCCTCCAGCCGCCAGGCCGTGACCCCGTCTGGGCAGCGCCTTCGCCTCCAGCCGGCTGGGCCGCAGATCCGACCTCCTTCGGCCCGAGGCCCCGCAGCCGCGCCGCTCTGTCGCCTCCAGCCGGCCGGGCCGCCCCAGCCGCGGGCCGTTCCGCCAGGTGGGCCGCCGCCGGTCCGTCTCCGCCGCTCCGTGGATTTCCAGATCAGCCCGATCCGGCCCTTTTGCTACAGATCTGAGAGGTTGACCTCATTCTCCCTCTAAGTCCTAGATTTGCTTGTGTCTGATGCAGTTTTAGTATGGTGATATCTTTTTGTGCATAGCTCCGATTTGAGTGTATGAGGTGTCCAGACGTTCGTGGTGACTAGCACTACGATTCATTCCATTGTGCCATGCATGTTAGAGGTCATCTAGATGCTTATTTTTCTGTTGCAAGAGTGCATCCCGATATAAACTGCTGTTATGTGTTGTTTTTATGCCACCTTTGCATAGTGATATCTTTTAGCTCGTTTGTCCGAATGATGCAAATGACATGTCCACGTGTTCGTCTTGCCATGCTCTACATGTTGCTTGTGTTAGGTTGCATGATAGATTTATTCTTGCCATGGTTATCCTTGTTGCAAAGTGCTATGTGGCTGTTTAGTTGTTTAACTTGTTATGAAATGCCATCTTGTTGAGCTAATTGCTATCGTTGTGTTTATCTCCATGATGCATGCTTGTGTGTTTCGGAATCACCATCATGTGTACTTTGATGTGGTGCTTACCACTTGCCATGTTTAGTTTCGAGGTGACTTAAACTTGCTCTTTTAGATGCCATGATGAAACTGCTGTTTTAACACTTAGTGGATTTTCACCAAGTCTGAAATCTGTAACGTTCCGATGCCATGTTTGCTTGCTGCTCTAGGACAAACCATGATAGTTTTGGGGTGGATCTTGATGGTTCCTTGTAGTAGATATTGTTGGCTTTCCATTCATGTTCTCACATGCTTATTTAAGTGGCTGTAGCATGTTTAACTTTTGCTCCAAAGTTTCAGTAAAATTCTGTTGTCAGAATTTTATTGTCAAGTTCAATATGTCCAAGCTTGTTGCTATTGATCCGTGGCTTCTTTGGGGGTGCACCTTTGGACTTATTTGCTGTAGGATATGTATAGTTTATGTTCATACTCTTTGCCATGTTGTTTGAGTGTTGTAGCTTATTTTTCTAGTGCTCCGAAGTTGCTATGTTGCTGTAATTTACAGCTTGTGCTTGTTTCTTGTTTCGGGCATAACTTTTAGCCCGTAGCTCCGTTTTCAGCGAGTCTTATATGAAACTTGATTGATTTTCCGTGTAGATTCATAATCTCCTGTTGTTATCATGTTTTGAGGTGTTTTGCTTGAGTGCTATTTTCCGTGCTCCGTGTGCATCCTTAGTGCATCCATCATGCATCCATCATTTTTGGCGTGCGCATTGCATCTTGTTGATTCGTGCCTTGTGTGATTGTTTTGTTTAGAGCCGGAAGCTGAGACCGAGTACGAGTACGAGCACGAGGTTACCAACGAGGTTGAGCACGAGGACCCTTCTTACGATCCGAACGACTACACTTCAGGCAAGATGACCGAACCCCGATAACATTACTATCTTTGCCTATTGCTAGTAGTTCCGCTCTATAGTTTTGCCTCGATGCCCATGTCTTTCTTGTCAGCCTCCTACTTGTAACCATGACCATGCTTAACCACCCTACCTATGCAAACCGTTGCTTGGCTAAGTATGCTTCGCTCAGCCCTTCTTATAGCATTGCTAGTTGCAGGTGAAGATCGAAGATGCTTGCTTCATGTTGAAGTTTGTTGGGTTATATCACACTATATAAATGCTTAAAATAAAATCATCTATATATTGGCAAGGGTGGAAGGCTAAGCCTTTTGCTTGGTGATTTGTTCCACTCATGCCTTTAGGAACCGTTTAAACCGGTGTTATGTTCCTTGATTATGCGTTCCTAACACGGTTGGGGTGTATGGGACCCCTTCGATAAACCGCTAAGTGCTAAGTCTTTTCCAGCAAGTCCCAACATTGGTACTATTTGCCTAATAACAAATTAAACTTGCATAGGGAGTAATTAACCCTCTTTCTTAATCAACAACCCCGGGCCAGTGCTCCACATGAGTGTTGGTCCGAAACGGGGAGTCTGCGGGGCCGCCTTGGGGCAACCCGAGGTATCTGGCATACACCTGTAGAATCGCCCATCCGGTCGTGTCCTGAGACTTAGATACGCGCGGCTACTATCAGGGTGTCGACACGCCGGGAGGATTTGCTGGATTAGCCTTACCTTAGTTCGGAGTATCTTGAGCACGGGATTCCGAGAATACTCGGGTCTTCCCACCTTGGAGTTGCGACTCCGCGGATCGTGGGCTTGTAATGGGCCAAGTTGGAACACCCCTGCAGGGTTATGAACTTTCGAAAGCCGTGCCCGCGGTTATGTGGCAGATGGGAGCTTGTTAATATCTGGTTGTAGATAACTTGACACAATGTTCCAATACACTACCAGCGTTTGTACCGTGACTGTCAATTTCCAAATAGGGATTCGGGAGTTGAACACGGTGGGGTTATGTTTGTTGAGCTTTAGCTAGGATCACTTCGTGATCATCTCTCGACCGAGGCCTTCTCTTCTCGCACTCTTTCACGTAAGCTAGTTCTAGTTGCTGCTGCAGACACTTATTCTTTTCTTCAGCCTTATCCTCTCCCAAGGCTTAAATAGTCTTGTTACCCGGGAACGGGATTGCTGAGTCCTCTGTGGCTCACAGTTACTTCACCACACCAGATGCAGGTCCAGTGGTGAGCTATCCAGGTGATGGCGCCGAGCTAGACTGGGAGTATGACGAGGAGCGTAGTCGATACTATGTTCGTTATCCGGATGATCAGTAGTGGAGACTTCTACTAGGATTCGATCCGACCCGTGGATTTAAATCATGTTTGGTATCTTGTCATTTGGATTTTACCCTTAGAGGGCTGTGATGTTTTAATGTATGTTGATTGAGACATGTATTGTATTTGTGTGACGTGGCGAGTGTAAGCCAACTATGTTTATGTTTTCCATCCCCCTTTTACATGAGTTGTGCAAAGATACCAGACTTGCGATCATTCCAGCATGGAGTTATGTCTCTAAGTCGTGCCTCGACACGTAGGAGATATAGCTCCATCCTGGGCATTACAACCCGGGAACGGGATTGCTGAGTCCTCCATGGCTCACAAATTCTACACAACACGAGATGCAGGTACCACTGAGAACAATGCAGGAGATGGATCAGAACTTCAATGGGAGTTCGATGAAGAGCTTGGCCGTATGTATGTAACATTTTCGACGATCAGTAGTGGTTCCTACTAGGGGCGATCAGGCCTTGTGTTTTATGGTATCTTTCTCATTTGGATTTTATCCGTAGTAGGACCTTGTGTTACTGGATGATGTATGTTAATGTATTACATTGTGTGACGTGGCGAGTGTAAGCCAACTACTCTTTTACCTTTTCATCCCCTCTTTTACATGAGTTGCGCAAAGATACCATACTTGAGATCATTTTAGTATGTGCCTATGCCTTTAAGTCGTGCCTCGACACGTGGGAGGTATAGTCACATACTGGGCATTACACGTAGTCCTTTCGATAAGTAAGAGTGTCGAACCCAACGAGCAGAAGGAAATGATAGGCAGTTTTTGGTAAGGTATTTTCTGCAAGCACTAAAATTATAGGTAAGAGATAGTTTTGTGATAAGGTAATTGGTAGCAAGTGACAAAAGGTAAAAGTAAATAAGCTGTAGCAAGGTGGACCAATCCTTTTTGTAGCAAAGGACAAGCCTGGACAAACTCTTATATAAAGGAAAGCGCTCCCGAGGACACATGGGAATTATCGTCAAGCTAGTTTTCATCACGATCATCTCATTCGCGTTCGGTACTTTGATAATTTGGTATGTGGGTGGACTGGTGCTAGGGAGCTGTCCTTACTTGGACAGGGCTCCCACTTATGATTAACCTCTAATGCAAGCATCTGCAACTACAAAAGAAGTATTAAGGTAAACCTAACGATAGCCTGAAACATATGGATCCAAATCAGCCCCTTACGAGGCAACGCATTAACTAGGGTTTAAGCTTCTGTCACTCTAGGAACCCATCATCTACTTATTACTTCCTAATTCCTTCCTCTAGGCCCAAATAATGGTGAATTGTCATGTAGTCGCGTTCACATGACACCACTAGAGGAGAGACAGCATACATCTCATCAAAATATCGAACGAAGACCAAACTCACATGACTACTAATAGCAAGACTTCTCCCATGTCCTCAGGAACAAAAGTAACTACTCACAAGACATAATATTGTTCATGATCAGAGGGATATTAATATGCATAATGGATCTGAACATATGATCTTCCACCAAATAAACCAACTAGCATCAACTACAAGGAGTAATCAACACTACTAGCAACCCATAGGTACCAATCTGAGGTTGGGGTACAAAGATTGGATACAAGAGATGAACTAGGGTTTGAGAGGAGATGGTGCTGGTGAATATGTTGATGAAGATAGCCCTCCCCAAGATGGGAGAGTTCTTGGTGATGACGACGATGACGATTTCCCCCTCCCGGAGGGAAGTATCCCCGGCAGAATAGCTCTGTCGGAGCCCTAGATTGGTTTTCGCCTCGAGACGGCGGCATCTGGTCCCGAAAGCCTCCTTATGATTTTTTCCAGGTCAAAACACCTCATATAGGAGAAGATGGGCGTCGGGGGCCTTCCGGCTGGCCCACGAGGCAGGGGGCGCGCCCTGGGAAGGGGGCGCGCCCCCCACCCTCGTGGGCAGCCGATGGCCCCTCTCGTGGACTTCTTTCGCCAGATAATTTTTATATTTTCTGAAACGACGTTCTTTTGAGTTTCAGGGCTTTTGGAGTTGTGCAGAATAGTTTCCAGAGTTTGCTCCTTTTCCAGCCCAGAATTCCAGCTGCCGGCATTCTCCCTCTTCATGTAAACCTTGTAAAATAAGAGAGAAAAGGCATAAGTATTGTGACAGAACATGTAAGAACAGCCCATAATGCAATAAATATCAACATATAAGTGATGGGCCTCTAACCCCTCGTTGGTTACCCCAAGTGGAAGGTGTGAGATGCAGTGTTGTGGAAGTTTTTCCCTTAGCAAAGATGCCAAGGATCGAATCCCCAGAGACTCCTAGGTTCAACAAGTAGGTGTCAACTGCTAACGGCGCCAGATATTAGCAATCAACGTGGACCTGCACACAGATACAAATAACTTTGCTCCCAACGAGTACAGAGAGGTTGTCAATCCCTCCGGCCTTGTAATTCACAAAGGATTAAACGCAAATGATAGTAGTGATAGATAATGTTTGCAATAGTAAATAAAAGCGAAAAGTAAATAGCGGATGTGATCAATGATGGTAATATGGATCGGAGTCTCATGATGTTCACTAGTGATGTCTCTCTCCCAAAAGACGATAAAACAGCTATGTGAGGTAAACGAATTACAGCTGGGCAATTGACAGGACCACGAACGCAAACAAATGCTGACTACATTGCAAGAAAGGTTGAGGTTCAAAGCATGGGCGGTACGCCAAAGTAAGTAGACCGAAATCCATCAATATCTACTACTAATCATCCACCTTGAGATATCTATCCAGAACATCTCGCTGGTATTAAGTTGCGAGCCCCACCCATAGTGTAAACTCAAAGCAACAGACAACTGCATTAAAAGAACTTTGCGTAAAGTAAACAATCCTTGCACCCGCGGGCACAAGCACCGTTGTTTTCCCCCTTGTGGCAACAGCACATCCCCTAGACTCATGTTTCTGTCACTCAAGCTAGTCATCGAGGGGCATGAACCCACAATCAAGCATAACGTTCCCTCTTGGAGTCACTATGTATTACTTGGCCAAAGCAATAAATAACAA
>LR738715.1:241370433-241389660 GCA_902687465.1 Secale cereale | reverse complement strand
GGGCGCAAGGTAGGTTCTGGAACGCTGATTTTTTTATATAATTTTTCTGGATTTTTCCTGACAGTTCTCGTAATGTGAAAACCTGAAATACAAAAACAGCCGAAAACAGAAACTGGCACTGGGGTGCACTGGATTAGTAGGTTAGTCCAAATATGATCAAAAGTGTATGGAAGTGTATAAATATCATAGCAATATCACCCAAAAGTGGCATGGAGCAAGCAGAAATTATAGATACGTTTTGGACGTATCAACATCCCCAAGCTTAATTCCTGCTCGTCCTCGAGTAGGTAAATGATAACAAGAATAATTTCTGTGGTGACATGCTATTAACCATATAGGACTTTTTATAGTCATATGACAAAAGCTTACTGAGACAATGATTCTATAGTAATTAAGTTGCCTCATGAAGAAATCACAAAGGACTGAAAGTTTTACAATATGAAACTGAAACATCAAAAAGATTTGCAATGAACATGATGTGCAAATATGATAAAGTGATATCTAGCTTGCCCCCTTTAGTGAAGCAAAACATAAATGCAGGGGCACCTTCAAGGTTTAAGTGATGACTAGATACAATGATTTCAAAATAAACGATATCACAATCATGCAAAAGACAAGGCTACTTTGGAACAATGCACATTACACTTAGAATGACAATCATGCTCTCAGTAGTTGGTGCTTGAAGAAAGAAGGTGGAGACTCAAAAAGTAAAAGAATGGTTATGCGCTAGAGCTTTTTATTTTGAAAACATAGAAGCAATTTTGTCAACGGTAGTAGTACTTCATATGTGTCATGCATAAGACATCCTATAAGTTGCAAGCCTCATGCATCGAATACCAATAGTGCTCGCACCTTGTCCTAATTAGCTCGGATTTCCATGGGTTATCATTGCATTACATATGTTTCAACCAAGTGTCACAAAGGGGTACCTCTATGCCACCTGTACAAAGGTCCAAGGAGATAAATCGCATTTGATTTCTCGTTTTTGATAGATCTCAACTTGAGGACATCCATACCGGGACAACATAGAAAATAGATAATGGACTCCTATTCAATGCATAAGAACATTCTCATAAGAGATTGAGGATTAATGTCCAAGCTAAAACTTCCACCATGATGCATGGCTTTGGTTGGCGGCCCAATGTTCTTCTCTAACAATATGCATACTCATTCAACCCATGGCAAATCACCCTTACTTCAGACAAGACGAACATGCATAGCAACTCACATGATATTCAACAAAAGTGTGACAGTTGATTGCGTCCCCAGAAACATGGTTACCGCTCAGCAAGCAACTTATAAGAAATAAGATACATAAGCAACATATTCTTTACCACAATAGTTTTTAAGCTACTTTCCCATGAGCTATGTATTGCAAAGTTAGTCCACTTAGTACAGGTGGAGGTTAGCAAAAGACTGGGAGCGACCAACTAAGAGAGCAATGACGGTCATAATCATGCAGAGCGACAAAGCAACATTGAATAAGGCATGGTAGTTATATCGCTACTCAGAAATAAAAGATCATCAAGGCTTGACAGACCTTCTTTACAGTCTTAAATATGCGTGAGCATACGCCAAGTCAATCAAAATAAATTCTTGAAGGAAGATATTACTAAACCATGCCACATCATAGGCAAACAAATCAAGTTGGTACTCCAATAACACATTGGGAATCCCCCAGCTATTTGAGACTAACCATAAGAAAACCTGAACTACTAAGCGCCATTATGCACGTAGCATCTTTATCATAGACATATCAACCAATGCAACGGAAGCAAACTCTCTTAATACGATAAGCATGATAATTAAAGAGAGTTCAAGCAACCAACTAAACAAAAGCTCTTTGAAAAGATAAGCATGAATACTAAGAGCTGAACATGATAGTAGCTATTAAAAGACAAAGAACACACACAGCAAAGATAGACATGAAAATTCTATGTTATGTTCTAGGTAGAAGTGGAGCGTGTTTCTCTCCCACATAAAGAACGCTGAGTTCCAACTCGTTATGAAAAACTAAAAAGAAAACTAAAAGCAAGACGCTCCAAGCATAGCACATAACACATGAAGTGATAAAAATATAGCGGAACGAAAGACGAACTGATAATGTTGATGGAGAAGGGGGTGCATGGGGGCATCCCCAAGCTTAGACGCTTGAGTCTCCTTGAATATTTCTTGGGGGTGCACGGGGGCATCCCCAAGCTTGAGCGCTTGACACTCCTGAATCTTTTTATCATCTTCCCTCGCACACTTGAAAACTCCCTTCATACATAACTCATCATAATCTGATTAGCGAGGTTAGTACCCTTAATAAAATAATTGTTCCTTGCTGGAAATAAAGATATTCTTGAAGGTCTACTGTTTCTCAAGATTGCCAAAAGGTTTTTGCAAAGAAAAAGCAAGCTCTTGGTTTGCAAAATGAAGGAAAGGCAAAACAGGACAGAATCTGTGAAAAACAGAACAGCATGTAGTAAATGATTTGTTCGGGGTACTTCTGCAACTCAAATAAAAAAACTTAGAACAGACGCACGAAATAAAATTATATAGAGAACGCTGTCGAAAAAATTCAGACCAAAAAGATGATCTGGTGATTTTATACGAAATTTTCTATCCAAGGACAGAATCTGTTTCCTGGACAGCACCTCACAACTTTTGAACTTTCTAGCAATCAGAGGCTATACTTGGCACAAATATGAAAAGCAAAGATACAATTATGATGCTACAGTAGTAAACAACATCAAGACACAACAAAAGCAAAATAAATTTATTCATTGGGCTGCCTCCCAAAAGCGCTTTCTTTTATGCCTTTAAGCTAGGCATAATGCATATAGATCAAGTTTTATCAAGAGTAAAAGAATAGCTAGCCCGTACAACGGACTCAAAAGGTAACTTGATCTTCTTTCGAGGGAAGTGTTCCATCCCTTTCTTGAGAGGAAACTGAAATTTTATATTACCCTTTTTCATGTCAATGATAGCACCAACGGTGCGTAAAAAGGGACGTCCCAAAATAATTGGACATGAAGGATCACATTCAATATCCATAATAGTAAAATCAACGGGAACATAATTATCATTAACAATGATAAGAACATCGTCGATCCTCCCCAAAGGTTTCTTTATGGAAGAATCAACAAGACGAACACCAAAAGAACAAGAATCATAAGGTTTCAATTTAAGCATATCATATATTCTTTTGGGCATAACAGAGGTACTAGCTCCAACATCACATAATGCATAGCAAGAGAAGTCATTCAATTTAATTTTTATCATAATCCCAACCATCTTCTAGCTTTCTAGGTATGGAGGCTTCTACTCTAAGTTTCTCCTCCCTAGCTTTGATGAGAGCATTAGTGATATGCTCTGTGAAGGCAAGGTTAAGCGTGCTAGTGCGGGGATCTCTAGACATCTTGTGAAGGAAATCAATAACTTCGGTAAGAGTGCAATTATCAAAATCAAGGTCACGAGCATCAAGTAAAGTGGTAGTGGTGTCCTTTAGGTTCACTTGTTTGGTAGTTTCTATAGTCATAGCATCACCATTAATAGGTCCAATGGGACCAGGAGTACATTGGGTGCTAAGAGTTTGAACATCCTCAACAACTTGGATAGTAGCAACAGTGTGGTGGGTAGGAAGGCTCTTAATTCTATCTTCTTCCTCCCTTTCTCTAGCCCATCTTTCTTTAAGTTTAGCCATCATCCAAATGTTTTCATTAATTTGCACTTGAATAGCATTTATAGGAGTGACTTCCTTCTCCTCGAGAGGAGAAGTTTCAATTTTTAGCAATTTTACCTCATTGGCTAAATGGTCTACCTTAAAAGAAAGATCATCTAGTTTATGTAGTTTTTCTTCTACACTCTTATTAAAGGCTTTTTGGGTAGTGATGAAATCTTTAAGCATAGTCTCTAGTTCAGTAGTGGAGTTCTTGGTGATAGGATAAGCATTGTTGTTCCCATAAGAATTAGAGGGGAACGGTCTAGGATTGCTACCAAAGTTACTCCTATAAGCATTGTTGTTAAAATTGTTTCTAGAGATAAAGTTCACATCTACTTGTTCTTGAAGAATCAAAGAATTTAAAGGAACGTCGCGAGGATCAACAGAAGATTGCTTCAAAAGTAGAGACATGATCAAGTCAACTTTTTCATTTAAGGAGGAAATCTCCTCGACAGAGTTTACCTTCCTACCTGTTGGAGCGCGTTCGATGTGCCATTGGGAATAGTTGGTCATCATCTCATCGAGAAGCTTTGTGGCAGCACCAAGTGTAGTTGACATAAAAGTTCCTCCCGCGGCCGAATCTAACAAGTTCCGCGAGGTAAAGTTCAAGCCTGCATAAAAAGTTTGGATAACCATCCAAGTAGTCAAACCGTGAGTAGGGCAGTTCTTGATAAGAGATTTCATATGTTCCCAAGCTTGGGAAACGTGTTCATTATCCAATTGTTTAAAATTCATTATGTTACTTCTAAGTTGGATAATTTTAGCAGGTGGATAGTATTTTCCGATAAAAGCATCTTTGCACTTGTCCCATGAATCTATGCTATTTCTAGGCAAAGATTGAAACCAAATTTTAGCTCCTCCTCTCAAGGAGAAAGGAAAAAGCTTAAGCTTAACAATATTACCATCTATTTCTTGGTACTTTTGCATATCACAAAGTTCAACAAAGTTGTTTAAGTGTAAAGCAGCATCATCTCCAGCACCGGAGAATTGATCTTTCATGACTAAGTTCAGTAAAGCAGGTTTAATTTCATATGAAGGTGCTGAAGTGGTAGGTGTAGTGATAGGTGTGCTGATAAAGTCATCGTTGTTGTGACTAGTGAAGTCACACAACTTGGTGTTCTCGGTGGAACCCATAGTAGCAAGCAAGCAAGATAACTATTTTTGTGATTTTCGATAAAAGGTACTAAAGCAAAAACTGAAAGGTAAACTAACAAGACTAAAAAGCAAAGGTAAAAGATAGCATGCAACTCCCCTATCATGAAGAGTGGAGTCCCCGGCAACGGCGCCAGAAAAACTCCTTGATGGGCCTCTAACCCCTCGTTGGTTACCCCAAGTGGAAGGTGTGAGATGCAGTGTTGTGGAAGTTTTTCCCTTAGCAAAGATGCCAAGGATCGAATCCCCAGAGACTCCTAGGTTCAACAAGTAGGTGTCAACTGCTAACGGCGCCAGATATTAGCAATCAACGTGGACCTGCACACAGATACAAATAACTTTGCTCCCAACGAGTATAGAGAGGTTGTCAATCCCTCCGGCCTTGTAGTTCACAAAGGATTAAACGCAAATGATAGTAGTGATAGATAATGTTTGCAATAGTAAATAAAAGCGAAAAGTAAATAGCGGATGTGATAAATGATGGTAATATGGACCGGAGTCTCATGATGTTCACTAGTGATGTCTCTCTCCCAAAAGACGATAAAACAGCTATGTGAGGTAAACGAATTACAGCTGGGCAATTGATAGGACCACGAACGCAAACCAATGCTGACTACATTGCAAGAAAGGTTGAGGTTCAAAGCATGGGCGGTACGCCAAAGTAAGTAGACTGAAATCCATCAATATCTACTACTAATCATCCACCTTGAGATATCTATCCAGAACATCTCGCTGGTATTAAGTTGCGAGCCCCACCCATAGTGTAAACTCAAAGCAACAGACAACTGCATTAAAAGAATTTTGCGTAAAGTAAACAATCCTTGCACCCGTGGGCACAAGCACCATTGTTTCCCCCCTTGTGGCAACAGCACATCCCCTAGACTCATGTTTCTGTCACTCAAGCTAGTCATCGAGGGGCATGAACCCACAATTAAGCATAACGTTCCCTCTTGGAGTCACTACGTATTACTTGGCCAAAGCAATAAATAACAACGGAGAACATGCAAGAATTACTTATGAACATTAATATAAAAGAGGTAGATCAAATATATTACTCAATCACAATCTGAACATAATCTCATAATCCATCGGATCCCAGCAAACTCATCATAGCAACAGCATAAGGATTACATATGTGCCTCGATCATGTAGGGCAGCTCACGAGGACTAATTAGTGAAGCACAAGAACGGGAGGAGAACATCACATAGCTACTGGTCATGGACTCATGGTCCAAGGGAGACTACTCACAACTCATCCGGGAGGCATCCATGGTGGTGGAGAGGCTCCCGATGATGATCCTCCCCTCCGGCAGGGTGCCGGGAAGAGTTCTCCTGGTGCTCCCGATCTTGGAAGCGGCGGCGGCGGAACAGAGATGAGATCGCGAAAAAGAATTCCCGTCCCGAGGGTTTCGAAGGACGCTCTAAATATATGCCAAAGGGGGGCACCAGACGGGGCTCGGGGGGCCCAGGCGCCTCCCCGGCGCGGCCCGGGGGGGGGGGCGCTCCGCCAGGGCGCCTGGGGCCCTGGTGCCCCCCCTCCCCGGCTGTACTTCGGGCGCAAGGTAGGTTCTGGAATGCTGATTTTTTAATATAATTTTTCTGGATTTTTCCTGACAGTTCTCGTAATGTGAAAACCTGAAATACAAAAACAGCCGAAAACAGAAACTGGCACTAGGGTGCACTGGATTAGTAGGTTAGTCCAAATATGATCAAAAGTGTATGGAAGTGTATAAATATCATAGCAATATCACCCAAAAGTGGCATGGAGCAAACAGAAATTATAGATACGTTTTGGACGTATCAATAAGCATGATGCAAAATGGATGTATCAAGGCCCATTAAGTCCCCAGCGGGTTCCGGTAACCTCCCGGTACTCCGGTATTTATCCGGTGACCCCCGGAACTCTACCAGTGTCCGAATATAACCTTCCAATATATCAATATTTATGTCTCGACCATTTCGAGACTCCTCGTCATGTCTGTGATCACATCTGGGACTCCGAACTACCTTCCGTACATTAAAACACATAAACTCGTAATACCAATCGTCATCGAACGTTAAGCATGTGGACCCTACGGGTTCGAGAACTATGTAGACATGACCAAGACTCATCTCCGGTCAATAACCAATAGCGGAACCTAGATGCTCATATTGGTTCCTACATATTCTACAAAGATCTTTATCGGTCAAACTGCATAACAACATACGTTGTTCCCTTTGTCATCGGTACGTTACTTTCCCGATATTCGATCGTCGATATCATCATACCTAGTTCAATCTCGTCATTGGCAAGTCTCTTTACTTGTTCCGTAATACATCATCTCGTGACTAACTCATTAGTCGTTTGCTTGCAAGGCTTATTACGATGTGTATTATCGAGAGGGCCCAGAGATACCTCTCCGACATTCGGAGTGACACATCCTATTCTCGATCTATGACAAGACCACAAACACCTTCGGAGACACCTGTGGAGCATATTTATAATCACCCAGTTACATTGTGACGTTTGATAGCACACAAGGTGTTCCTCTGGTATTCGGGAGTTGCATAATCTCATAGTCATAGGAACATGTATAAGTCATGAAGAAAGCAATAGCAGTAAAACTAAATGATCATAGTGCTAAGCTAACAGATGAATCTTGTTCATCACATCATTCTCATAATGATGTGATCCCGTTGCTCAAATGACAACACATGTCTATGGTCAGGAAATATAACCATCTTTGATTAACGAGCTAGTCTAGTAGAGGCAAACTAGGGACACTATGTTTTGTCTATGTATTCACACATGTATCAAGTTTCCGCTTAATACAATTCTAGCATGAATAAAAGACATTTATCATGATATATAAGGAAATATAAATAACAACTTTATTATTGCCTCTAGGGTATAATTCCTTCACTTGGCACTATGTCAATAGGTTAGTACCAAAAATGATATAAAATGTTTGTAAAACATCCAAGAATGATAATATAACAGCATGGAACAATAAAAAAATTATAGATATGTTGGAGACGTATCACGCACCATATCCAATAGAGTACGATTACGACGTTCAGACACACCATTATGTTGTGGTGTTCCAGGTGGCGTGAGTTGTGAAACTATTCCACATTGTTTTAAATGAAGGTCAAACTCGTAACTCAAATATTCGCCCCCGTGATTAGATTGTAGAAACTTTATTTTCTTATAACAATGATTCTCTACTTCACTCTGAAATTCTTTGAAGTTTTCAAATGTTCCAGACTTGTGTTTCATCAAGTAGATACACCCATACCTACTCAAATCATCTGTGAAGGTGAGAAAATAACTATACCCGCATCATGCTTCAATACTCATCGGACTGCATACATTGGTATGTATTATTTCCAATAAGTCATTAGCTCGCCCCATTGTTCTGGAGAATAGAGTTTTAGTCAGCTCACCCCATGCTTCAATACTCGCTTTTATCAAATGTTTCATAATCAAGTGATTCCAAAATTCCATCAACATGGAGTTTCTTCATGCGCTCTACACCAATATGACCTAAACGGCAGTGCCACAAGTATGTTGCACTATCATTATAAACTTTGCATCTTTTGGCATTTATTACGAATATGTGTATCACTACGATCGAGATTCGATAAACCATTTACATTGGGTGTATGACCATAGAAGGTTTTATTCATGTAAATAGAACAACAATTATTCTCTGACTTAAATGAATAACTGCATTTGCAATAAACACGATCTAATCTTATTCATGCTCAACGCAAACACCAAATAACATATATTTAGGTTCAATACTAATCCCGAAAGTAGAGGGAGTGTGCGATGCTGGTCATATCAATCTTGGAACCACTTCCAACACACATCGTCACCACGCCCTTAACTAGTCTCTATTTTATTCTGCAAATCCTGTTTCGAGTTACTAGTCTTAGCAACTGAACCAGTATCAAAAACCCATGGGCTATTACAAATACTAGTAAGGTACAGATCAACAACATGTATATCAAATATACCTTTGTTCACTTTGCCATCCTTCTTATCCGCCAAGTATTTTTGGCGCAATTCCGCTTCTAGTGACCATTCCCTTTGAAGTAGAAGCACTCAGTTTCAGGCTTAGGTCTAGCTTTGGGCTTCTTCACGGGAGAGAAAACTTGCTTGCCATTCTTCATGAAGTTCCCTTTCTTCCCCTTGCCCTTTTTCTTGAAACTAGTGGTCTTGTTAACCATCAAAACTTGATGCTCTTTCTTGATTTATACCTTCGCTGATTTCAACATTGTGAAGAGCTTGGGAATCGTTTTCGTCATCCCTTGCATATTATAGTTCATCACGAAGTTCTAGTAGCTTGGTGATAGTGACTATAGAACTCTGTTAATCACTATCTTATCTGGAAGATTAACTCCCACTTGATTCAAGTGACTATAGTACCCAGACATTCTGAGCACATGGTCACTAGCTGACCTATTCTCCTCCATCTTGTAGGCAAAGTACTTGTCATAGGTATCATACCTCTCGACATGGGCATGAGTCTGAAATATCAATTTAATCTCTTGAAACATCTCATATGCTCTGTAATGTTCAAAACGTTTTTGAAATTCCGCCGTAAAGCATGGCGCACTAAACTATTAAGTAGTCATCATATCGAGCTTGTCAGACGTTCATAACGTCTACATCTGCTCCTGCATTAGGTCTGTCACCTAGCGGTGCTTCAAGGACATAATTCTTTTGTGCAGCAATGAGGATAATCCTCAGATCACGGACCTAGTCTGCATTATTGCTACTATCATCTTTCAACTTAGTTTTCTCTAGGATCATAAAAAAAATAGGGGAGCTAAATCATGAGCTACTGATCTACAACATAGATTTGCAAAAAAAAAGACTAAGTTCATGATAAATTAAAGTTCAATTAATCAAATTACTAATGAACTCCCACTTAAATAAACATCCCTCAAGTTATCTAAGTGATACATGATCCAAATCACGTGAATGGGGTAGTCATGAATGGTGAACATCTCTGTGTTGATCATATCTACTATATGACTCATGTTCGACCTTTCGGTCTCAAGTGTCCCGAGGCCATGTCTGTACATGCTAGGCTCATCAAGTTTAACCTAAGTATTTCGCGTGTGTGAATCTGGTTTACACACGTTGTATGTGAACGTAGAGTCTATCACACCCGATCATCATGTGGTGTCTCAGCACGATGAACTATAGCAATGATGCATACCCAGGGAGAACACTTTTATCTTGAAATTAAGTGAAGGGATCATCTTATAATGCCACCGTTGTTCTAAGCAAAATAAGATGCATAAATGATAAACATCACATGCAATCAAAATATGTGACATGATATGGCCATCATCATCTTGTGTTTTTGATCTCCATCTCCAAAGCATCATCATGATCTCCATCGTCACTGGCTCGACACCTTGATCTCCATTGTTGCGTCGTGGTTGTCTCGCCAACTATTTATTCTACAACTTTTGCTAACTCATAGCGATAAAGTAAAGCAATTACATGGCGCTTGCATTTCATACAATAATTAAGAGACAACCATAAGGCTCCTGCCGGTTGTTGACATTACAAAACATGATCATCTCATACAATAACGTATAACTCATCATGTCTTGACCATATCACATCACAACATGCCCTGCAAAAACAAGTTAGACGTCCTCTACTTTGTTGTTGCAAGTTTTACGTGGCTGCTACGGACTTCTAGCAAGAACCGTTCTTACCTACAGCACAAAACCATAATGGTGATTTATCAAGTTTGTTGTTTTAACCTTCTTCAAGGACCGGCCGTAGTCAAATTTGATTCAACAAAAGTAGGAGAAACAGACACCCGCCAGCTACCTTTATGCAAAGCAAGCTGCCTGTCTGTCGGTGGAACCGGTCTCATGTACGTGGACATGCAAGGTTGGTCCGGACTGCTTCATCTTATAATACCGCCAATCAAAATAAGACGTTGGTGGTAAGCAGTATGAGCATCACCTCCCATAACTCTTTGTGTTCTACTCGTGCATAACATCTACGCATAGACCTGACTCATGATGCCACTGTTGGGAAATGTTACATGGAAAAAACAATCTACGCACATGCAAGATCTATCCATGGAGATGCATAGCAACGAGGGGGAGAGTTTGTCTACGTACCCTCGTAGACCGTAAGTGGAAGCGTTTGATAATGCGGTTGATGTAGTCAAACTTTCTTCGCGATCCAGTCGATCGAGTACCAAACGTACGACACCTCCGCGTTCAACACACATTCAGCTCGATGACGTCCACGCCTTCTTGATCCAGCAAGACAACGAGGTAGTAGATAAGTTCCAACAACACGACAGTGTGGTGACGGTGATGGTGATGCAATCTCCGCTGGGCTTCGCCTAAACACTACGAAAATATGACCGAGGGAGTAAACGGTGGACGGGGGCGCCGCACACGGCTAAGACAATGTTATATCCTTGTGTGGCGCCCCCTCCCCAGTTATAGGTGGGAGAGGAGGAGGCATCCCCTAGGGCATCCCAAGAGACCTGGTGGAAGCCCTAGGGCTACTGTCTTGCCCTGCACCCCCATCCTTATTTAGAGTGCGGGAGGAAAGAAGGAGGAGGTGGCGCCCCCCCCCCCCTTTCCTTTCTCTCTCGGGGAGGGAAAAGCAGGAGGGGCCACCCCTCCCCTTTCCTTCCCCTAGGGCCGGCCAGCTAATGGATGGGGCCCACCAGCCCCCTAGTGGGCTGGTATATCCCCTCATTTGGCCCATAAGGCCCATACACTTGCCGAGGGTGCCCGGAACCCTTTCCGGTGATCCGATGAGTACCCAGTGCACTCTAAAACAATTCCGGTGTCGGAATACCAACATCCTATATATCAATCTTTACCTCTAGACCATTTCGAGACTCCTCGTCATGTCCGTGATCTCATCCGGGGCTCCGAACAATATTCGGTCACCAAGTCATATAACTCATATAACATTATATCATCAATGAATGTTAAGCGTGCGGACCCTACGGGTTCGAGAACTATGTACACATGACCAAGACACCTCTCCGGTCAATAACCAATAGCGGAACCTGGATGCCCATATTGGCTCCTAAATATTCTACGAAGATCTATATCAGTCGAACTGTTATGACAACATACGTAATTCCCTTTGTTAATTGGTATGTTACTTGCCCGAGATTCGATCGTCGATATCTCTATACCTAGTTTAATCTCGTTACTGGCAAGTCTCTTTACTCGTTCCATAATACATCATATCATAACTAACTCATTAGTCATTTGCTTGCAAGGCTTCTTATAATGTGTATTACCGAGAGGGCCCAGAGATACCTCTCCGATACTCGGAGTGACAAATCCTATAATCTTGATCTATGCCAACTTAACAAACACCTTCGGAAATAACTGTAGAACATCTTTATGATTACCCAGTTAAGTTGTGACGTTTGATAGCACACAAGGTATTCCTCCGGTATCTGGGAGTTGCATAATCTCATAGTCGAAGGAATATGTATTTGACATACAAGAAAGCAATAACAATAAACTGAACGATCATATGCTAAGCTAACGGATGGGTCTTGTCCATCACATCATTCTCCTAATGATGTGATATCATCATCAAATGACAACTCAGGTCCATGGTTAGGAAACCTTAACCATCTTTGATCAACGAGCTACTCTAGTAGAGGCATACTAGGGACACGATATTTGTTTATGTATTCACACATGTATTAAGTTTTCGGTCAATACAATTCTCGCATGAATAATAAACCTTTATCACGAGGAAGGAAATATAATAATAACCATTTTATTATTGCCTCTAGGGTATATTTCCATAAGGAATAACTCCAACGCGCCGACCCATTTCGTCCACGCACGTCCGTTTTGGTCGCGACGGACAAAAAAGTCGACCCAACGCGCCGACCCTAACAAACACCCGTCCACTTTTCGTCCGCCTGCCGACCCATTCGCAACCCGTTTTTTAGCCTAATTTGCGTCGGCGCGGACACGAGACGGACGCGCACGCCGCACGGCAACTACTCCCCCTGGCCAGCCAATCGATGGCAAAGCAGGCTCCATCCCCTCCACTTTCCCAAAACTTCCCACCCGCGCGCACTCCCGGCCGCTCGCTGCTACCTCTTGAGCTTGCGTTGTATTCCCTCGAAGAGGAAAGGGAGATGCAGCAATACTCAAAGCAATACTCAAAACTTGAAAACTTCACAACACAAAACTTAGACAAAAATTCTCGTGAGCTCCGTTAGTATAAGAAAGCAAACCACTACTCAAAGGTACAACAATGAATTCATTCTTTGTTTATATTGGTGTTAAACCTACTGTACTCCAACTTCTCTATGGTTCATATCCTCCAATACTACTCATAGATGCATCGGAATAAGCAAACAACACACGAAAAACAGAATCTGTCAAAGACAGAACAGTCTGTAATAATCTGCACTGTTCGCCTACTTCTGGAACTCTAATTTTTTTAAACTAAATTGGTAAATCTGCGCAATTTGTCTACCAATCATCTGCAAAAAGAATCAACTAAAAAGCACGCTCCAGTAAAATCCCACAACTACTTTAGCGAGCGCTAATGATTCTGTTTTTTCACAGCAAGATCATATAAACTTCACACAAGTCTTCCCACAGGTTCTACTTGGCACAAACACTAAACAAAACATGAAACCACATCTAATCAGAGACTAGATGCAATATTTATTCCCTAACAGCAACAACAACAAAAAATATAAATTTGGGTTGCCTCCCAACAAGCGCTATCGTTTTACGCCCCTAGCTAGGCATGATTAATTCAATGATGCTCACATGAAAGATAAGAATTGAAGCACACAAAGAGCATCATAAAGCATGTGAAAATCACATCTAAGTCTAACATACTTCCTATGCATAGGCATTTTATAGGAAAACAAATTACCAAGACAAGCAAGATCTAGCATATGCAAGGAAGAAGAAAGAGCCAATAGCAATCTCAACATAACGAGAGGCAATTTAGTAACATGAAAATTCCTACAACCATATTTTCCTCTCTCATAATAATTGCATGTAGGATCAGGATCAATTTCAACAAAATAGCTATCATATAACATATTCTCAACACGATCCACATGCATGCAAAGTTGACACTCTTCCAAAATAGTGGGAGTAACATTAACTAAAGTCATGACCTCTCCAAACCCACTTTCAATATTATTGCAAACATTATTATCAATCTTACATTCATCATGGGGATTAAATAAATTTTCAAGATCATAAGAATCACCCCAATCATGATCATTGCAACAAGTAGTGGGCAAAGCAAAATAAGCATCCCCAAGCTTAGGGTTTTGCATATCATTAGCACAATTGACACTAATAGAATTTATAATAACATCATTGCAATCATGCTTTTTACTCAAGGAGCTATTGTGAATCACTTTATAATTTTTCAATACTTCATCACAATTTTCGGATTCACAAATTTCAAGCAAAACCTCATAAAGATAATCTAGTAGTGTACTAAACTCACTAGCAATAGGTTCAACATAATTGGGTCTCTTAAAGAGATTAGCAAGTGGATGAGGATTCATACTTTAGCAAGCGAAGATGCAAGCTAATTGAGGGCACATAGCACAAAAGCAAACAAGAAGCAAGCGAATGATAAACACACGACACTAGAAGGGCAAATAAAACGGCAAGGGTGAACTGGGGGAGAGGAAAACGAGAGGCAAAAAATGTAATGCGAAGGATAAGGGTTTGTGATAGGTACTTGCTATATGACTTTTGTGTAAGCCTCCCCGGCAACGGCACCAGAAATTGTTCTTGCTACCTCTTGAGCTTGCGTTGTATTCCCTCGAAGAGGAAAGGGAGATGCAGCACAGTAGCGTAAGTATTTCTCTCAATTTTTGAGAACCAAGGTATCAATCCAGTAGGAGACCACGCGCGAGTCCCTCGCACCTGCACAAACAAATAAGAACTTCATAGCCAACGCGATAAGGGGTTGTCAATCCCTTTACGGTCACTTACGAGAGTGAGATCTGATAGAGATGATAGTTTATATTTTTGGTATTTTTGGTTTAATAAAACAGCAAATAAAAGCGGTAAAAGTAAAGTAGATGTAGATTGATATATTGAGAATAGACCCCGGGGCCACAGTTTTCTCTACTGGCTTCTCTCATGACAGCGATATTCTACGACGGGTAAACAAATTACTGTCGAGCAATTGATAGAAAAGCAAATAATTATGAGACTATCTAGGCATGATCACTGTATATAGGCATCACGTCCGAGACAAGTAGACCGACTCCTGCCTGCATCTACTACTATTACTCCACACATCGACCGCTATCCAGCATGCATCTAGTGTATTGAGTTCATACGAACAGAGTAACGCCTTAAGCAAGATGACATGATGTAGAGGGATAAACTCAAGCAATATGATGTAAACCCCATCTTTTTATCCTCGATGGCAACAATACAATACGTGCCTTGCTGCCCCTACTATCACTGGGAAAGGACACCGCAAGATTGAACCCAAAGCCAAGCACTTCTCCCATTGCAAGAACTATAGATCTAGTAGGCCAAACCAAACCAATAATTCGAAGAGACTTGCAAGGATATTATGAGCACACATAAAAAGTTCAGAGAAGAACCAAATATCTTTCATAGATAACCTTGATCATAAACTCACAATTCATCGGATCTCGACAAACACACCGCAAAAAGAGATTACATCGAATAGATCTCCTCGAAGACCGAGGAGAACTTTGTATTGAGATCCATAGAGAGAGAAGAAGCCATCTAGATACTAGCTATGGACCCGAAGGTCTATGGTAAACTACTCACAACTCATGGTGAGGGCGATGATGATGATGATGACGGCCTTCGTGATGGATCTCCTCCGGTGGAGTTTCGGAACAGGCTCCAAGATGGGATCTCCACGGGAACAGAAACTACGGTGGTGGAATTAGGGTTGTCTCTCTGTTCACGGAGTTTCTGGGGTACATGGACTTATATAGGAAGAAGGAGGGCACCGGGGGACGCTCGAGTGGGCCTCGAGGCAGAGGGGCGCGCCCTGGGAAGGGGGGGGGGGCGCCCCCCACCCTCGAGGGCCACTCGAGGCTCCCCTGACGTGGTTCTCAAGTTCCTCAGGCGTGATTTTATCCAAAAATATCTCTCGCGAAGGTTTCATTCCATTTGGACTCCGTTTGATATTCCTTTTCTGCAAAACCCTGAAATAGGCGAAAACAGCAATCTGGACTGGGCCTTTGGGTTAGTAGGTTAGTCCCAAAAATGATATAAAAGTGAATGATAAAGCCCATTAAACATCTAAGACTTCATAAATAATAGCATGGAACAATCAAAAATCATAGATACGTTGGAGACGTATCACTCGCCATGGACGACGCCCTCGATACCGCCGCCGCCGGCCTCGCCTCCGCCCCTCCGGCAAAGACAAGCCCCGCGCCCGTCGGAAGGCCGCATCGCCACCCAAGAAGAAGCTGACGCCGGAGGAGCAGGTCATGCAGTCGACCAAGAGGAAGGGCCGGAGGCATGCAACGGATGCAAGGGAAGAAGCAGCGGCCACCGCCACCCTCACTGCCGTCATGCAGCAGCAGGACACCAATGGCCACGTCACGGCGGCAACGAGGGAGGCCCTGTTCTACCTAGGGTTAAACCCTGGCTAACACGGGGTCGTCGATGCTGCTGTGGCCGCGACAAGTACCGGCTTGTCCGCGTTCCATCGGATGGTGTTGTCAGAGTCGCCGCCCGCGTCGGTGACGCACCCGATCCTCGGCTTCCACGCCTCCCTGCAAGCCTTTTGACTCTCCAGGGAATGCTCGCCAGAGGTGAGCGTGGTGGCTCCTTCCACCCCCGAGCCCGCGCCCATCGACCTCAACGCCATGGGTGTGGCCATTTCCTCGTCATCCGAAGGGACCAGGAAACGCGTGCGGGAGATGCCAGCCAACGTGCTCCCGGTGCGCGCAACCTGTTCGACAGAATAACCGCGGACACCGACGACGAGACGGACAAATGTTTCATGGAGAACATCATCTTCCAGGATGGTGTGGCGGCCGCTGGTGGGGCCACTGCAGCTGGCTATGATCCGGTGAGACCCAAAGCTAGGACGGCCGAGGGCCGTTCACGCTGGTGACCTATGATGCTGGCATGCATGATGCCTTCATGCAAGATCAGGTCAGCATGGACCTAGACGGCTTCCCGCTCGACCACGAGTTTCCGAAGGACTACAACCTCAAGGAAGATGATGAGTTGAACATCGACAGGGAGCCTTTGTTCGAGGATGAGCTCGCCAACCAAGCCATCAGGTCGAAGCCGAAGTGCAAAAGCAGGCGCACAAAGGCATACACTGCGGCTGAGGACAAGCTCTTTTGTGAGTGTTGGAGGGAAATTGGGAAGACCCCAAGGTTGGCGCCGAACAAAAGGCATCAACCTTTTGGATTCATGTCCACCGTGAGTACCATGAGCGCAATAAGTTTGCGTTGTACCAAATGCAAAGCACGCGCGGGTGGGTGTCCATTTCGAAGCGATGGAGAGTGGTCCAATAAGAGTGCAACAAGTTTTGTGCCACTCTTGAGAGCATCAAGGCACGCCCCGTGAGCGGCATCAGCACACAAAACATGGTATGTGATACGTCTCCAATGTATCTATAATTTATGAAGTATCCATGCCAAGTTACAACAATTTTATATGATTTTGGAATAATTTGATTAGAACTAACCCAGACTAATGTTGTTTTAAGCAAAACTACCATGGTGTCGTTTTTTGTGCAAAAAAAAGTTCTCGGAATGGGCTGAAAATTTATGGAGGATATTTTTGGAAAATATAAAAAATACTGGAGCAAAAGATACCAGAGGGGGCCACCAGAGGCCACAAGCCTAGGGGCGCGCCCCCCCTAGGGCATTCCCCCTAGCTTATGGACTCCTCGGAACCCTCCTAACGTGAGACCGACGCCAAAAACTCCTATAAATACTAAAAACCCCAGAAAGAAACCTAGATCGGAAGTTCCACCGCCGCAAGCCTCTGTAGCCACAAAAGTTCAATCTAGGCCCTCTCCGGCATCCTACCAGAGGGGGGCATCATCACCGGAGGCCATGGAGGAGGACGCCGGAGGGGTCTATTATCACCATGGAGGCCAAGGACCAGAGGGAGAACCTCTCCCCATCTAGGAGGAAGGCCATGGAGGAGGAAGCACAAGGAGGAGACTCTCTCCCCATCTCTCTCGATGGCGTCGGAGTGCCGCCGGGGGAACCATCGCCCTAGTGTTCGTCTTCATCAACATCACCATCTTCATCACCTTCCCCATATCTTTTAAGCGGTCCCCTCTCACGCACTCCGTTGTAATCCCCTACTTGAACATGGTGCTTTATGCCACATATTATGATCCAATGATGTGTTGCCATCCTATGATGTTTTGAGTAGATTTCTTTTGTTTTTTGGGTTGATTGATGATCTAGATTGGTTGGAGTTGTATGTTTTATTTTGGTACCATCCTATGGTGCCTTCCGTGCCGCGCACACGTGAAGGATTCCTGATATAGGGTGTTGCAATACGTTCATGATTCGCTTATAGTGGGTTGCTAGAGTGACAGAAGCTTAACCCCGAGTAAGGGTGTTGTTGCGTATGGGATAAAGGGACTTGATACTTTAATGCTATGGTTGGGTTTTACCTTAATGATTTTAGTAGTTACAGATGCTTGCTAGAGTTCCACTCATAAGTGCATATGATCTAAGTAGAGAAAGTGTGTTAGCTTATGCCTCTCCCTCATATAAAATTGCAATAACGATTACGGGCCTTGTTAACAATTGCCTAGGACAATTCCGCACACTGATCCATCATAGTTCCACACTCGCTATCTATAATATATAGTAACATATTCTAACTTTATGATAACAACACCTATTTTTATATTTTAGTTCTCCAAAATCACATGCAAAGCTATCCTCTTCATACTCACAATGTAGTTTTATTTCTTGTTTCTAGATGGAAGCAAACGTTCGGTGTACGTAGAGTCGTATGGCAGATAGGACTCGAGAGAATATTGATCTTACCTTTAGATCCTTGTGGGTTCGACACTCCATACTTATCACTTCCATCTTTGGAAATTGCTACGATGATTCCTTGCACTTGGGGATTATTAGTATGCATGCGACTCTCTTCGTTTTCATTCCGTTTTGCATGCCCACTTGCATACCCATTTGCCCATATGCTTGCATGTTATCCATTTGTAGGCGTTCCAAGCTTTGGAGGCTTTCAAGTTCCAACATGACGGCAAGTCCTTTAACCTATCCCATTGTTGGAGGGTCATCAACGGAGAGGAGAAGTTCAAGGCGCAATATGCCGCCCTCATGGTGCGTGGGGGGGGGGGGACAGGG
>LR738715.1:241231876-241370289 GCA_902687465.1 Secale cereale | reverse complement strand
CAACGGAGAGGAGAAGTTCAAGGCGCAATATGCCGCCCTCATGGTGCGTGGGGGGGGGGGGACATGGAAGAGGTTGGGGAGGGCGAGAAGCCACAGCCGCGGGGGAAGACCAACTCCAAGAAGGAGGACAAGCGGGATGTGGCTTCCAACGCCTTGATCGCTACCATGGAGGGCACGATGACCAAGAAGGACTCAAGGGAGGAGAAGCGCCGACAAGATAAGGAAGAGCAAATGAACGCCTTCATGGAGATCAAAAGGAGGAGACTTGAGATGGAGGCAGAGAAGCAAGTGAGGATGCTTGAGATGGAGAAGGAGAAGCAAGCGATGATGCTCGAGATCGAGGTCGTCAATGCCAAGACCAAGGCGAAAGAAGTAACTCTCGCTAGCATGATGACGAGGGTGGAGATCATGAATATGGACCTTAACACCGTGTCGCCGAGTAAGAGGCCATGATTCGAGAAGATGCAGGCCGACATGCTCAACTTCGACGACGAGTGATCTATGGCGATAGGCGCAATCATTTTTTGTATGCCAGCAAGTGTGCTGGTATGACCACGACCGAGATGGCGTGGTCGAACTCTCGACCTTTTTGTGTGCTGGCATGTGTGTCGGCCGCTGGCAAGCACGTCAGCAAGGCTGTGTGATGATCTTTTTGGATGCTGGTATTGTATGCCGGCCGCTGGCATGATGCCAGCATGAAATTTGGGTGATGGCATGACCGCTAGCATGATCTATGACCGTGGGCCTTTTAAATTAGCACGCGGATATGAAATGGATCACTTGCGTTGGGTGACGGCGAGCGACAAAAAAAATAACTGAGCAGACAGCGGACAAAATCGCCTTCAATTTTGGTCCGCGCGTGGGAGTTGCTCCAACATAAAGATATGAAATTCCATACTACTAGTCTCAGTACTGTACGATGATGGATAATTGGGGAAATTTGACGGGGACTCCCTGTGACTTTGCAATTATTGGATCCAAATCACCTTGGCGTGATCGTGCCCCCTCTTCAACACAAAATATCAGCGCCCTGTCCGACTGCCATCATGGCCCACAAGACAAGACCGAAAGATTGCAAAAGAAAAGAAGTGACAAGAGCCAGAGTCCAGGCCCCGCACTCCAGTCCAGCGTCCAGATCTAGATCCCCGGCGGCCCCCATCCCGGGGCCCACGCTAGCGTCCAGCCACCTCACCAGCAACCAAAAATCCTACTCGCCCCCAACTCTGCGGGTTCCCAGATTTAGCCCTCTCACGACGTCGGCAGGCGGGCAGGACGGGAGCGCGTACTCCCTACGTGCGTGCAGTCGTGCGCCTCCCCCGACCTCTCGCTCCCAGCCTCTCTCTCTACCTACGTCCGTCCGTCTCGCGCACGCCTCGCATCCCCACCTTTCCCCTCCTCCGACCCCAATCAGACCAATCCGCTTCCGACCCCAACCCATGCCCTCTTCCATCGCCACCCACCTCCTCAAAGCCGCCGCCGCAAAGCCCCTCTTCTCCCCCCGCGCGGCCCAGATCCCCGCGCTCCCCCGCCCGCCCGCCGCCCGCCGCCAGCCCGCGCCGACCAGCGCCGCCTGCCGCTGGTTCCGGTGGCCGTCGCCCGCGAGGGGGCTCTGCTCCTCGCCGCATTCCGGCCCTGCCGACGGGATGGGATCTGACGGGACGGGGGCCAGGAGGCGGCTGCCGCCAGCCAACGGCGTGTCCAAGGAAGGGGCGCCGCTGCCGCAGCCCGTCCCGCCCAGGCTGCTCACGCTGCCCACCGTGCTCACCATTGGCCGCGTCGCCGCCGTCCCCTTCCTCATAAGCAGTAAGCGCCAACCAAGCTTTCCTTTGCTTTCTTGTAGTACTAACTTATTAGTGTATACTTTACTGTTGGACACATGTTGCACAAGATCGATGCGAAGTTTGAGATTTCCTTTACTGATCACTCGATCACGCACCCTAGTAGGCTAAAGGTGGCTGCTGAAAGCACTGCGTGGTTGTAGGATTTCCTCTGGCCTGGCAGTGGTTAGTCGGATTTCGTTATTTTCCGCGAGCAATCTTAGAAGAAGAGTGTGCAAAGTGGTTTGCTTTCCCTGTCTCGCCACGTTCCGGTATCTTGCACAAACAGCTTTCTTAGGCTGCCTAACTCTTAAGGAAAATTAAGTCAGCAACAGAGGAAACTTGAAATCTCATCATATAATCCCTTAATCACTGCAGCATGGACAACTAGTCAACTACTACTACTACCGCACATGGCAAGAGCAAATGATCAATACACAACTCTTCCTAAGCAATTAAGCATCGCTGTGTAGTTTCTGATACTGCATCGTTTCTACTATCCCTAGTTACATAGTTTCAAACTGGGGTCATGCTGTCAGTAGTTAACGTACAGGGCTCCCTATGCAATCCCAATCCTCTATGCTTTTGTTTGATCCAAGCTAATTCAGTTTACAGACTATCACAGTTACTAGACTTGGGAGATGCAACTTCTATATCCTGCAGCACGCACTGATGTGCATAGTCTGCTTAATCTCTTTTGTCCAAATCTTCACAAAGTCATATTGTATTCCCGGGTTTCCTTTTGTATTCTCAATCTGCGCTTCCTCTCCATCGGTGAAACTAAGTACTTCTCAAGAAATATATCCTTTATGAAGATTATGGCCGTTTCAAAAGATCCATCATATTTTATTAAACATTGTCTTCATCATGTGGGAACTGTAACAAGCTGCAATTTGACGTATCCTATCACCATAACTGAGTTATGATCTCCCAGCATTGCATTCTTTAGCCATTAGGGCAAATTGTATGCCAACAGTTTAGCTGAGTGTTCTGTAGCTAACAGGTGTAAAGCTTTTGAGTTTCTTTACTTCAGCTGAAAGCCTAAAATTTACTACTCCCTCTGTCCCATAATATAAGAGCGTTTTTGACACTACACTAGTGTCAAAAACACTCTTATATTATGGGACGGAGGGAGTACTCCCTCCGTCCCAAAATTCTTGTCTTCGATTTGTCTAAATACGGGTGTATCTAGTCACATTTTAGTGTTAGATACTTCCCTATCTAGATGAATCTAAGACAAGAATTTTGGGACGGAGGGAGTACTATATTGCCCATGGCTTCATTGAACTGACCGATAACATACTTTTGCTGGTAATTATCTATGCCAATGGTTAAATGGATTGCTCACGTGTGATCGATTGAAATGTTGAAATAGTGCATGTTTGTTTACTGGTGGCCAAATAGCATTTCTTCACAAGAATCAACAGCTTAATTTCCATGCAGTTCTCTGTTGGTTGATACTTTACTTCCTCCGTCTGGAATTAGTTGTTACGCAAATGGATGTATCTAGGCGTATTTCAGTGCTAGATACATCTGTTTGAGCGTCAACTAATTCCGGACGGAAGGAGTATCTAATATGCATTTGGCACCCTTTTTTTAATTTGCTATGTTTGACATATAATCTTAGTGCTATGGAAATATCCCTTTTTGTGTCATTAATTATTTGCTTGTTATCTCTACTGGTACCAGCTTTCTACATGGAAGGGCCTTGGGCAGCAACTGCCACAACTGGCATCTTCCTTGCTGCAGCAATCACTGATTGGCTAGATGGTTATATTGCGAGAAAGGTATGTCACGAATATTTGCTGAATGATATGCTAGATTGGATTATTCTATACTTGTTTTTTCCTTGTGTTATTGTCTCCTGACATAATTTACTATGCAGATGCATTTGGGAACACCTTTTGGTGCATTTCTTGATCCTGTGGCCGACAAGGTTGCTTTCTATTTTTCGGCTCTGATTCTTAAATTTCCCTTCACACCGTTGTCTACGCTCTTATCTGTCTGTAGACTCTCAGTTTCCAAAGTGTGAGCTACTCTAGGGAACTAACTTGGTCGCTGTTATTCTCTACTGCAGCTTATGGTAGCTGCGACACTAGTGTTGCTGTGCACCAAACCTTTGGAAACTTCACTGCTCACGAATGGACCATGGCTTCTGACAGTTCCTTCCATTGCCATCATTGGGAGAGAGGTAGTTACGCCAATCTACATCATCATTTCCCACAATGCAAAGAAAAACCATTTTCTAGTTAATCTATCTATAATTATGGAAACATTAAGATGGTACTTTTGACTTCTTTCCTTGGTAATTTTGACCTTATGCTGATATAAATATGTATATGTTTGTTTCCGTTGCAAGTGTGAGATCTTGCCTTCCTGTGGGAATAGGGTGTTCATGTATTTGTCATGGTTATCTGATCTTATCTCTAGATAAGTCTGTCAAGCCAACATGATAAGTTAGCAACTATCAATTATACCCTGGCTATTCTCTTTCTGGTTGTAATATACTCCCTCCGTCCCAAAATAAGTGTCCCAAAATAGGCTGTTTCCTACTTCGGCAGAAACATATATATCCATGGGATGGAAACACTTTGCTTCTTCAGTTAGATTGAGTGACTCTACCATATGGCTTGTTTTGGTGAAAACTGGAGCATTTATCAAATAAAAAAAAGGTCTTTATGCTTCGAGATTTTTTAGAAGCTAAGAATTATTTTTATTATGTGTGCTGCCCAAAAAGTTTTGCTAAAGTACCAAATTTGACCGTCAAATTTTCAATTCCATGGAGTGGTTGGAGCAACTTTACTTCACTTTTCTAGTGAGCCCAGCCATATGCGTGCTATGCTTGTCACGAGCTAATGTTCTGGCGTATCTTTCTTGTAGATCACAATGTCAGCCGTGAGGGAGTGGGCTGCGTCTCAGAATACCCAAGTTCTTGAGGTTCCTTCTGTTCTCTGTTATCCTGACATTGCCTTAATTAGATGTTCAAATACTGAATTTGTACTTCCTACAAACAACAGGCTGTGGCAGTTAACAATTTAGGGAAGTGGAAGACAGCGACACAGATGACAGCATTGACTATGCTCCTTGCAAGCAGAGATCCAAGGTACTTGCATTTTGTTTGGTTTAGCGTAAAGCCTCGTTATTGTTGTAATCATTTTGCATGCTCATCGGGGGTTTGTTTTTTCGCCCTTTTTTTGTGTGTGCAGTTTACCTGTACAAGGTGCTTTGGTTGCTCCTGGTGTTGCGTTGCTTTATGCATCCGCTGGACTTGCCATATGGTCCCTAGTGGTGTACATCAGAAATATATGGCGGATACTTCTAAAATAGTGTTAGCACATAGTGTAATAGAAGAAACAGGACCAAAGGCGACGATATTCCATTCAAGATGATGCAGTTTTTTTGGAAGATTGTTGAGTTGATCCATGGGGCCTAGATCTTGTTGAGATCCTCGTGTGACCTGTGTCAATCGTGCTTGGCGGATTAGCCGCCAAAGTTTGTTGAGCATGCGAGGATCTCTTTAGAAGCAAAATATATAGCTCGTAGCCTGTGATGCCAAGGTGATCTACTTTCACGGAAGGTAGCCACAGCTTCGAGTGTTGGACACCGTGTGTAATGATCTGCAGGACTGGAGACGATGCAGACGATTGTAACCGTATACAAGCACAGACCAGGCGGCTGGCCTGTGCGTGTGGAGTTCCTGCCACTGTAATTTTACCCATATCATATTGCCAGGGAGCACAAAATTATTCTTTCAATGTGTTTCACTCGCTTCTTGCTGTTCTTGTTTTGCATATGCAGCACGTGTTTTAACTGAGAATATCAGTGAATAGAGTACTTAGGGCATCTCCAAGGGAGCCTCTCAAACCCTTCCCATATGTTATGGATGGACAGCTTGGACATTTCCCGACAAAAAACATGCCTCCAACGGTAGCCCCGCAAACTCGAGCCAAATATGGGGCGGATTTGAGGCCGACCTTGTTTGGGAAGGTTTTAAAACAAGAGGATGATGACGCATTTGAGTGTGTTCTTCTTTGGGCTTGTTTGGTTCCATGGGATCTGGAGGGGATTAAGAGGTAAAGTCAGCTGGCTGAGACGTGGCGACCACAATACGGCATATTTCCATCAGTTTGCATCTATTAGGAGAAGGCGGAATCTAATAAAGAAGCTAAAGAATGATGCAAATGGATGGGTAGAAGGCAATGAAGATTTAAAACCGTTGATTGGCGACTATTTTAGTAAGCTACTAGCAAAAGAGCCCGTGCGTTGCAACGGGATAGAAAAAAACACACGTTCTTAACCTAATAACCACGACTCGAGACCCTGGTAGGTAGATGTTCTTTATTTTAAAATGGCATCACATTTGTGTTCCCGATGGTGGTCTCAAACGTATTTGAATATGGTCAGTCCTAAGGCGTCTCTCTCTCACACACACGTACGCGCACTCGCACGCACACAATCGCTCAGAATAAGATGAGAAAAATGTTATTTTTTTCCCGTGAGGTTTTTCAGAGTTGTGCGTGCGTGGTTATCAATATATTTTTTTCCTCTCAATCTGGTTTTAATTTAATGTGTGTTTATTTGCAATTTGGATCGCCACCGGTGCGAAAGAAAAACGAACCGTGCACTATAGATTAAGTTTGCACCCAAATTAATAGTTTAGAAAAATTTAAAAGCTAAAAGTAACAGTTTATTTAGATTCTACACATTTTTCTAATCAAATTTCATATATAATATGTTAAAATCGGAGTTACGGTTTAAAAGATAAGGATATTTTTGTTTTAGATAAACTGCAGATTAATTAACCAAAAGGTTAGGGGTTTTTCTGTTAAAACACAAAAAAACGATTCGGCTGACTTAAGTATGGATGGCGGGTTGATTACATGAAACCTGAGGGGTTTTTATGCGAAAATGCCAAAAAACGGTTCGGTATGACTTAAACGTGTAGTGCGGGTTAATTTACAGAAAACAAAGGGGCTTTTCTGCAAAATGACATGACGGACGGGCTGAAACCCAACTTTCTTTATTATTAGGTAAAGATAAAGATTTTCTTCATAGGTAGAGGAGATTGACCCCTCCTTAATTCTGTGAAGACCCTTGTTATCAGCGACGTGAATAATATGCTTATTGAGGAGTACACCAGGGAGGAGGTGCGTAAAGCACTATTCCAAATAGGTGATATGAAGGCACTCGGCCCGGATGGCCTCTATGCTGTTTTTTTTCAAGCGATTCTGGCATATATTAGGGGGAGGGCTAACCGATGAGGTTCTTGATGCAATTAACAACCAAAAAATTCCCTCAGGTTGGAATTCAACAAATAATGTGCTCATCCCAAAGGTTGAGAGCCCGGAGGTAATCACTCAGACCCATCAGTCTTTATAATGTTGTTTACATGATTATATCATTGCTTGCTAACAGATTGAAAATAATACTCCCAAAAGTCATTTCCCCAACACAGAGCGCGTTTGTGCCTGGCAGGTTGATCACAGATAATGTGTTGGTGGCGTATGAGTGCTTTCATGCAATAAAGAAAAGGACCCATGGGTCTACTGGATATTGTGTTGTTAAACTTGATATGAATAAGGCCTATGATCGCGTCGAGTGGCGTTTCCTGGAGAAAATGATGCTTAAGATGTGATTTCATGTGCAGTGGGTATAGTTGATTATGGAGTGTTCGTCTTATGTCTGCTAGAGAGTGCGCTTTAATAATATAGAGACAGATGAATTTATACCCATCAGGGTCCTGAGACAGGAGATCCCTTGTCCCCCTATTTATTTCGGTTATGTTCGGAAGGCCTATCTAGCATGTTAGCCAATGAGGAGGAAATTGGAGGGCCGGAGGGGATTAAGGTGTGTTGCAGTGCACCTTCTATTTCACACCTATTATTTGATGATGACTCCTTGGTATTGATGAAAGCAGATGCCCATAATTCAAGCACTCTTAAGGTGTTGGATGTTTATTGTGGTAGTTCTAGACAATTTGTAAGTACTGCAAAATCCAGTATATATTTCAGCCCCAATACTAATGTCAGTGTGAGGGAACATATTTGCATGGAGCTGAATATTGTGACTGAGGCTCTATCAGATACTTATCTAGGCCTTCCCACAATGATGGGTGTGGACAAAAGTGATAGTTTCCAGCATTTGATTGATAGAGTTTGCCAGAGGCTGAAAGGATGAAAAAAAACTATCCATGCAAGGTAAAGAGATCAGAGTGAAACCAATAGCACAAGCAATTCCCTTATATGCTATGTCTGTTTTAAATTACCAAAGGGAGTTTGCAAGGCTATCATAGATGAAATTTCTGGTTTTTGGTGGGGAGACAATGAGGAGAAAAGAAAAAGCATTGGTTTGCATGGTGGAAGTTGTGCATTCGAAAGAAAAAAAAGGGGGATTGGGCTTTAAGGACCTACACAACTTTAATCTTACTATATTAGCAAAGCAATGTTAGCGACTAATCCAGAACCCTGATTCTTTGTGCGCGCAAATTCCGAGCGCAAAATTTTATCCTCATTGTGATGTTCTAAAAGCAGGTCCTAAGAATGGCTCGTCCTATACGTGGCAACGTATTGTTGCAGGCATACAAACCTTTCAGACGGGGTGTATTTGGCGTATTGGAACGGGTTCCAAAGTGAACATTTGGCCAGATCCATGTATTCATTCAAGTCCATCACAACGAGTTATCTCTCCAAGAGGAGGAACCATGTTGTCAAAAGTTGAAGAGTTAATTGATCCGCATAGACAATGGGATGAGAATCTTACACGTTTGTGGATGTTGAAAGAATCCTTAGAATACCACTAAATGTTCATATGAGCGAATCTTTCATCGGTTGGAACTAACTCGGTCGGGTACTTTCTCTGTGAGATTGGCATGCCACAGAGAGTTTGAGCATCAAATCAGCTCTAAATGGACAAGAACGGCAAGGCAGTGTTCACATCAATCAAGTTTGGAAGGATGTGTGGCGGCTATGGATTCCATGGAAAGTGAAGCACTTTGTATGGGATGTACTACATGGTGTTCTTCCTTGTTTTTGTGTGCTTGCTGGGCGTCATATCCCCTATTCACCTCAATGTCCGGTGTGCTTAGTTGGGGTAGAGGATATACAACACTGTTTGTTTCATTGTCATAGAGCGAAAGAAATTTGGATGCAGCTTGGCCTAATGGAAGCAGTCTAGAGGACGATAGTTGTTGATAGATCCAGATCAATTACCATGGAAATACTGATGAGATTACCAGATGGATCAGCTGAAATCCCAAATGCCGAGTTGGTAGCCGTCGCTGCATGGTACATCTGGTGGCAACATCATCAACATATCAAGGGTATTGAAGTTCAAACACCAGAAAGGACAACTTTGTCGATCAGGGTCCCGACGACTAATTATATCAGGTCGGTATCACCTAATATGCCAAGCATGAAGAATGATTGCATACGGAAGAAGCCAAGTCGCGGTGTGGTGAAAATAAATGTGGACGCATCGTTCCATGTAGATACTTTGTGAGGTGCTTCTGGAGCCATAGCTCGTGATGACAAAGGAGATTTTATTGCTACTGCAAATTGGCTTATCCCACATATAAAAGACATTGATGCTGCTGAACTTACTACTATCAGGAACGGTCTTTTTCTAGCGGCCATCATTGGGTGCAATTCAATAGAGGTTGATTCAGATTGTATATTTGCTGTGGACACCTTAAACTCCATGGATTATTTGGGTCCTCATGTGGCAATACTGGTTGATTCCAATTAACTAGCATTGGAGTTTGGAAGCTTTTCTTTCAAGCATTGCTACCGTGAGGCAAATCAAGTGGCAAATGAGTTAGCGAAGAATTATTTTATCAGTAGATCCTCTAGTTCTTGGGAATATGTGATTCCAGATTTTATTTCTCATTCTCTTGTAAACGGCATGTCCATCATTTTAGAAATAAAGTCTTTTACCCGTAAAAAAAGGGGGATTAAATCCGTACATGTCAAAATCCTCCCCAATCCCCTCCAATCCCGGAGTAGATTAAGCACAAGCACTTGTGAGTTTCTGTTAATAGTAATGTGTGATGTCATTTGTATGTGTAGTGTATGAAGAACAACATCATCTGGCCCACCACGGACCCCAGAACCGCTCAAACCCAAGCTGGAAAGCCTAGCCCTCACTCTCTTCACTCCTCCCCTTCCAATCCGCCAGCACCTCTCCTTTTTGGTCATGTCTCAGTGGTCCCACACCGCCATGTACGGCTCTAGGGAGGAGGGGTATCCAATCATTCGGGACATGCTCGCCACGAAGGATGATGATGACCTCGCCATCCATCGATCGTGTGGCTTGTCTAGTCGGGTCTCGTTCCCATCGTCCTTGTCGGGTTCCTCCAGCTCCACGCCCTCTCGGTGGTCTAGCGGGGATTTTGCAGCTCAGGGTCGGCCCCTCCACGGCGATCGTCATGCCTCCCTCATCCGTGTAGGAGCAGCTAGTCTACGGCATCCTATCCCGGTCCTTACCCAGTAGGGAGACTGATGCCCATCGCTGGTGTTGGAAGAATGCAGAGACGTTGAAGGAGGGATCGAGGTGTCGAAGCACCTCACAAAGGATCACCCCCAACAACGACACCCACGTCGTCTTCGAGCTTTACATAAGGGCAAGGGAAAACGCTGGTGAAGATATTTCCCCTTTTATAACGTGTATAGTATGCCCAGGACAATGCAATGTCCTTTTGTTATTGAACTATGGTATGCCCTCTATCATTTGTAGTATGCTATATATGAACTGTTGGAAATATGCCCTAGAGGCAATAATAAAGTGGTTATTATTATATTTCCTTAATCATGATAAATATTTAATATTCATGTTAGAATTGTATTGACCGCAAACTTAAATACATGTGTGGATACATAAACAAATGCCGTGTCCCTAGTGAGCCTCTTCTATACTAGCTCGTTGATCAAATAATTTTTAAGGTTTCCTAACCATAGACATGTGTTGTCACTTGATAACGAGATCACATCATTAGGAGAATGATGTGATGGACAAGACCCATCCGTTAGCATAGCATATGATCGTTTAGTTTTTGTTACGGTTTTCTTAAATGTCAAATACATATTCCCTCGACCACGAGATCATGCAACTCCCGGATACCGAAGGAATACCTTGTGTCCTATATCAAACGTAAAAAACATAACTGGGTGATCATAAAGGTGCTCTACAAGTATCTCCGAAGGTGTCTGTTGAGTTAACGTAAATCGAGATTGGGATTTGTCACTCCGTATGACGGAGAGGTATCTCTGGGCCCTCTCGGTAATACACATCACAAGAAGCTTGCAAGCAAAGTGACTAAGGAGTTATTTGCAAGATGAGGTATTACAGAACGAGTAAAGAGACTTGCCGGTGACAACATTGAACTAGGTATGGAGATACCGACGATCGAATCTCGGGCAAGTAACATACCGACAAACAAAGGGAATTACATATGTTGTCATAAAGATCCGACCGATAAAGATCTTCGTAGGATAGGTAAGAACCAATATGGGCATCTAGGTCCCACTATTGGTTATTGACCGGAGAAGCATCTCGCTCATGTCTACATCATTCTTGAACTCATAGAGTCCACACGCTTAACGTTCGTTGACGATACAATATTATATGAGTTATGTGAATTGGAGACTGAATTTTGTTCGGAGTCCCGGATAAGATCACGGACATGACCAGGAGCTCCAGAATGGTCCGGAGGTAAAGATTGATTTATAGGACGATGCTATTTGGTCTCCGAAAAGGTTTTGGAATGCACCGGAGTTTTATCGAGTGCCGGATGTTGGGGAACGTTGCATGGAAAATAAAAAAAATCTACGCACACACAAGATCTATCCATGGAGATGCATAGCAACGAGAGGGGGAGATCATCTACATACCCTTGTAGATCGCTAAGCGGAAACGTTTATCATGCGGTTGATGTAGTCGTACTCTTCGCGATCCGATCACGATCCAACCGATCTAGTGCCGAACGGACGTCACCTCCGAGTTTAGCACACGTGTGGCTCGATGAAATCTCCTCCTTCTTGATGTAGCAAGCAGGAGAGGAGAAGTAGCTGGGATCACAACCAACAAGACGACGTGGTGGTGATGGTGGTGGTGGAGCACCGACAGCGCTTCGCTAAGAGTCGACATGACGAGGCGGTGGAACTACAAAGTAACGAGAGAGAGAGAGAGAGAGAGAGGGGCACCAAGGGCTTGGTGTGTCTTCTTGGGGCGCCCCTCCCCTCTATATATATGTGGATGGGCATGGGAAACAGCCCTTCCCGGGTAGCAAAACTATCAAAGCCTTGGGTGTGGTACAAGGCTGAAAACAAGGTTGCAGCAGCGCTAGCACTAGCTTACGTGTTTAGAGCGAGAAGAGAAAGTGCCAACGATCGTCAAAGTGATCACAAAGTGATCCTAACTAAGCACGTCAAACATAACCCCACCGTCTTCACTTCCCGAACCCCTTCGGAAAACGACCGTCACGGTTACTCACGCTGGTAGTGTACTATGAACATGGTGTCAAGTTTTCTACAACCGTATATTAACAAATTCCCATCTGCCACATAACCGCGGGCACGACTTTCGAAAGATCAAACCCTGCAGGGGTGTCCCAACTTAGCCCATCACAAGCTCACGATCTGCGGAGTCGCAACTCCAAGGTGGGAAGACCCGAGTATTCTCGGAATTCGTGCTCAAGATATTCCGACATAGGTAAAACTAATCCAGCAAGACCTTCCGGCGTGCCGACACCCTGATAGTAGCCGCGCGTATCTCGTCTCAGGCCACGACCGGATGGGACATCCTACATGTTTTTACCAGCCCTTGAGTTTCCTCGAGGTGGCCCCGCAACCTGCCCAGTTTGGACCAACACTCATGTGGAGCACTGGCCCAGGGTTGTTAATTAAGAACTCGGGTTTGCAACACCCTTATGCAAGTTTTAGTTATTAGGAAAATGTAAAACCAAAGTTGGGCCTTGCTGGAAAAGCTTTAGCACTAAGCGGGTTATCAAGGGGGGCCCATAAACCCCAACCGTGTTAGGGACGCAAAATCAAGGAACATAACACCGGTTTAAACGGTTCCTAGGGTGGCATGAGTGTAACAAAACACCAAGCAAGAGGCTTAGCCTTCCACCCATTGCCAAATATATAGATGATTTAGTTTAACAGATTATATATTGTGATATCCCAACAATAACTTCATCATGAAGCCAGAATCTTCAAATCTTCACCTGCAACTAACAACGCTATAAGAGGGGCTGAGCGATGCTTATGTAGCCAATCAATGGTTTGCTAGGTGGGTGGTTAGAGAGGTTCATGGCAACAATAGGAGGCTGACAAACAAACATAGGCATCGAGGCAATAAGCTAAAGAGCGAGACATCTAGCATAGGCAAAGATAGTAGTGATATCCGAGTAAGGTCATCTTGCCTGTTGATTCCACGGAGGGATCGTAACCTTGCTCCTCACACTCAACCTCGGTAGAAACCTCGTACTCCGTATCTTCACTGGGCTCTAACCAAACACAACAATGCAACAACGGAACAAAATCAATCAACATGCAGTGCTCAACCACATGATGCATGAACATGATGAACAAGGACAAGAGTAGATATGATGCATGGCCTAGGGTTACAAGAGTGCGGCAACAACTATCAGGCCCAAGATGCGATTCTATCCCGATCACATGACACTTACGTGATTGGGATAGAATCGCATCTTGGGCCTGACAAGTTGGTATCAGAGCCTCGACCGACCATAGGAGCCCCCTTGATTGATCGTAGCTTGGCCGTTGTCGAGTCTAGCAGAAAACTTTTTCGGAGTCTAGTTATATCGGAGAGTAGGGATTATTTTTACTTCCCTGCCCCTTCGTCGCTCTGGTGAGGAATCTTGACTAGGTGTTTTGAATTACTCCTCTTCCCCTTCAATTTTTTTTAGGATCTCGTGGTTAGCTTTCGTGTGTTGCGTTGTCGGTTCTTTCATCTGGTGCATCTCTCGTCAAGTGGATTCAACCTCTTCTTCCTTGCAAGTTCAACCCCAGTTCTTTTCCAACCGACAGTGTTTTCCCGTCCGATGTGGTCTTTTCTTTTTCCCACCCTCCCACCCTTTTGCTCCTCGGAGCCGGAGTCCTTAATCGAGTATCCTTCCTACTCATGTGACCCTCTGCATTCTTCCTCGGTTATTTCAACTGGTGAATTCTCGTCTAGTTCGTCATTCTTCATCTCTTTTCTTCTCCGGTGGATCCAATTCAATTTGTTCTCGGTGTTCATCATATTCTTTTCCCTCGGCTCAGATGTTCCTCTTGCTCGTTCGTCTCTTGCCATTTAATTATTCCGGAGTTCCAAAGACATTCCAGGAGGTTCATCTATCTTCCAATTAATTCGAGGTTGTCACCTCATTCGAGTCTCTTAATCGTTCCGGTGCATTATCTCCTTTTCATTCCTTTTCAACGGTATTTTTCTTCGGTGGGCTCATAACCCACAGGTTTTTCCCAGGATCTTACCCGACTCTCTAATTTCCCGGAGTATTCTTATATTCTTTTCAAATGTGACGTAAGTATGGATTCCATCAGTCATATGCCTTCTCCGAGATCGCTTTTAATTCTTTTCATCGTTGGTTAACCTTTCTTCGTTTCATTCGTCCGGAGCATTTCATCAATTCTTTTCTTTGTGTTCCTCCGAAGGCCATCTTTTCAGAAGATTTCTTCGTTCTCAGTTTTCAACTTCTTCCTTTAAATATTCTTCTTTCATGTCTCTTCGTTCGTCTCAGATTCATCCGGTGCTTCGTTCAACTATTCTTCAATCAGTTCGCGATCTCTTCGTTCTCGTCATTCTAATTTCCTCAAATGCTTTATTCTTCCGGTGATTCATTCTCTTGTGTTCACTCGATTTTAATTCTTCCCGGTGGTTCGTTCATTTTTCTTCACTCGGCTTTAATTCTTTACGGTGGTTCGCTCAAGAGTTCTTTTCCGGTGTTAACATATCAATCCATTCTTTTATTCCAATCCTACCGGTGTTTCATGAAGATTCTTGCAAGTCCGTGATATATCCCTCTTTAATCATTTCAAGGAGAATAAGTAGTGTGCGAATCCATTGCTTCGCATCAATTTAATTGGTGGAGGATAAGCATAATATAATTCTTATTCTTTTCATCAAGTTGTTTAATCCTTTCCTTCGAGTTTATTCTTGATGAATAAATTCTAGTCCCAAGGGCTTTAATCTTTTCTTTCCGGAGTTCAAGTTTTCTCGGCCATCTCGTCGGAACCCCGTTTAATCATTGCAAGGCGTTAATCTTATTCTTTTCATCCGTCATTTCTATATCATCATCCTTTCGTTACCGGAGTTCTTCATGGTGGTTCTTCATCATTTAATTCATTCTTCTAGTGTTCATCAAATTCTTTTGGTTCAAGCTCAAGCATTCTTATTTCTTGCCTCTCGAGTGCAAATAAATTCTCCTTATTCCTTCGAAGTGGAGTTTTGCATTTCTTATTCTCAGCTAATCCATCTTTTCGTTGTGGCGGTTTTTTTCACCACAAGTTTTGAGACGATTTACATAAGTCCACAACAAGTTAATTCTTTTCGTTGTTGATTTTTCAACGACTCCGTTCACCCTTCGTCGCAAGGATGCTCTTTCAAATTCATTCATGATGGAAGTTGTCATCTTCTTCTCCATTCTTTTAATTCCATCATTTCAATTCTTCCGGAGGCATTGTGTTGTTGCTCTCGTCGAGTATCATCTCATCTTTTCGAATTCTTGTTCCATTCCATTCATATTCAACCGGTGTGCTATTTCTTTCAGTTTCAGCCGGAGTGCTGACCGAATTACTTCGTTCAAATCCCTTATCTATCCCTTTTTAACCGGAGTGGTTTTGAATTCATTCTTGTTCCTTCAACTCTTATTTCGTGCCTTTCAAACCCCTTGGTTCTCATGTGTCCCTTGTTCCTCTGTTGTAATGGAGCTTCTCTTCTCGTTCATATGCATTCTATTCTTCTTTCGAAGTGGCTCAACCTCTCAATATTCTTTGGTTTCACTCTTTTGTCATCGAAGAACTTCGTTCTTCCTTTTTTCTCTTCCGTCTCGTTCCTAAGATCTCGGGACGAGATCTCTTGTTAGTAGGGGAGTGTTGTGACACCCCGAGACCGGTGCGCTAGGTGTCAGCCAGTTATTCGTCGTCGTTGCCATGTCATATGCTTGCGTGTTGCATCTTGCCATGTCATCATATGTGTTGCATCAGCATGTTTTCAAAAACTTGCATCTGTCCGAGTTCCCTCGTCCTCTCCGTTGTCCGTTCCGAGCCCAGACACACTTGCACGCGCCCGCGGTGCCTCCGAATATTTATTTTGTGAGTGGCCGGAAAATGTTCTCAGAATGGGATGTAACTTGGCGTGTGGTCTTATTATAGTGTAGACAGGCCGCCTGTCAAGTTTCATCGCATTCAGAGCTCGTTTGATAGCCCAACGGATATATATAGCGGCACTAGTCGCCGGTTATTTCGTCGGACGTTTTTGGTCCCCGAAAACCTCCGCGGGCCTCTCCCTCTCTTCTTTTCCCTAAGCCCAAGGCCCCTCCACCACAGCCCAATACCTCCTCTAGGCCCAACCTAGACTCCCCTCGCGATCGGATCCGTCGGATCGCGATCGGAGGGCTCAAAAACCCCTCCAAACTCCAAACCCTAGCCCTCCTACTATAAATGGACTGCCCTAGTCCATTTTTGGCCTCCACCTACCCCTCCTCCTCAATTTATGCGCCTCCAACCCACCTCAACCGCCGGAGCCGCCGCTCCCCTCCATTTCCGCCCCCAGCCGCCCATGCCCCGCCACGTGGCGCGTCTCCATTCGCCCCGCCGCCACCTGGGCTGGTTCCAGCCACTCAGGGAGTGCCACTTGGCATCTCCACGTCGCCCCCTCAGCCTTCCACCGCCGCCAGCCCTTAGGGCCCAGCCGCGGCCCGCCCGTGGGCCGAACCGGGCCCGAAGCGCCGCCGCCCCGCAGCGTCTCCCTCGTCCCCGAGCTTCCCGCCCGAGACCTCGAGCTCCTCCCGAGCTCCTGTGGGGCCCTGACGCGCCGGCCACCGGAGGCCCAGGCCGCCCTTGCCGGAGCACCGCGGCCGGCCTCGCCGGATCCGACCCCGCGCGCTCCCAGGCCTCGCCCCGCCCAGCTCCCGCTCGCTCCCTCGCCGTTCTTCCAACCGAGCACCAGCGCCGCCGCCAGCCATGGATGCCGCCGCCTCGAGCCCTTCCCTAGCGCCGGAATGGGTCCCCTAGGCCCAAATCCGCCCGGATCCGGCCCCGGCGCACCTCCCCAGCGCCTCCACGCGACGTGCCGCCGCCGGCGTTGCCCAGCCGCCGCTCCCGGCTCCGTCCTCTGCGTCGGCCAGAGGACGAGGACGACCGCCCCAGCGCCTCGTGGCCTGCAGCCACCGCGCGGCCCAGCCCCGCCAAGGCCCACGACCCACCTGCTTTCTCTCCCCTTCATGGGCCCGGCCCAGTGGTGAGAAGCCATGTTCCCCGCCCTATGCACCTTATAGCAATTTTGCGCTCATTTTTTTTGTTTTGGAGAAAATGTCTAAGCCCTCGGATTTGCTTTTTATATGTGCATGTTTGCATAGTGATAACTTTTTGTGTGCTTATCCAAATTGAGTGTATGATATGTCAAAATGATTGTGGTGATGTGCTCTACACTTTGTTCCATTGTGCCATGCTTGTTTGACTTCATCTAGATGCTATAATCTCTGTTGCAAGAGTGCTACTTGTTATAAACTGCTGCTACTTGTCATTTTCATGCCATGTTCGAGATATGATAACTTGGTGCATGTTTATCCAAATGATGCATATGATATGTCAAAATGTTCATTATGAAGTGTACTACATGATGGTTGCTGTAGCTTGCTTGTTTGAGTCCACCTTGCCATGTTAATCTTTGTTGCAAAAGTGCATTTGGCTGTTATGTGCTGAAACTTGTTATGAGATGCTGATTTCACTTGATCATTGCTATTGATGTGGTTGTCCTCATGCCACATGTCTAGATGTTTTAGAAGCACCATTATATAGTCTTTGATGTGGTGCAATCATCTTTCCATGTTATGCCTTGTGTTGACTTAAACATGCTTGTAAACATGTCATGTTGTTATTGCTGTTTTAACACTTAGTGAAATTTCACGAAGTCTGGAATCTGTCATATCCTGATGCTATGTTTGCTTGATGCCCTAGGCAAATCCATGTTAGTTTTGGGGTGGCCATTGACCATTCCTTGTTGTATATGTTGTTGTCTATCCATCCATGCCCTCACTTGCTCATATGGCTTGCTGTAGCTTATTTAATTCTTGCTCCCAAGTTGCTATAAAATATTACTGTCAGGTTTTTAGTGTCATGATCAAAATGTTGTAGCTTGTTGCTATTGATCCATGCCTCCTATGGATATGCTCCAATGGAGTTGTTTGCTGTAGGATATGTCTACTTCATGTCCATGCTTCTTGTCACCATGTTTGAGTGTTGTAGAGTATATATTTCTTGCTCCAAAGTTGCTATGTGGCTGTTGACTTCAGCTTGTTGTTATATCTTGTTTCATGTGTATCTTTTAGCCCGTTGCTCCGTTTTGGGTGTGCCTTATATGAAACTTGTGTGATTTTGCATGTAGAATCATAATAACATCTTGTTTACATGTTTGGAGTATGTTTGTTTGATGTTTGGGTTCATCTTGCACCGTTGCCTTGCTTGTCTTGTTTTGCTCATATCTTCTAGGCCATAGCTCCGAATTAAACAAACTTTATATGAAACTTGACTAGTTTTTCGTGTAGATCATCATGGTGCATTTTAACTTGCTGTTTAACAACTTGAACACAAGGTTTGTTCAGTTCTGGACTAATTTCAAACTATGCATATGGGGACTTGCCGGATTTGTAATAGGTAGTTTCCGGCCTCATTTAAACTTGTTGACTTGTGTTGTTTTTCTGTGCTTCCTACCTTGCCATGTATTGCATCATATATAGACTTGTCTTGCATCATACTTGCTTGAGCATATTGTCATGATCTTGTGTTGTTTTCCTATGCTTCCTACCTTGCCATGTATTGCTTCCTGTATAGACTTGTCTTGCATCATACATTGCCATGTATTGCATCATATATAGACTTGTGTTGTTTTTATGTGCTTCCTACCTTGCCATGTTTTGCTTCCTGTATAGACTTGCTGTGCATCATATGTAGACTTGTTTTGCATCATACTTGTCTGAGCATATTGTTATGTTCTTGTGTTGTGTGTTTACCGTATTGCTTGCTTCTTCTCGTTAGTGCTTGTTCTGTTGCGTTCGTGAGTATTCGTTCGTCTACCCGTGGTTCTTCTTCAAGGCTTCTTCTTTGTCTTCTTCATGGATCCGTTCTTCTTCCTTGCGGGATCTCAGGCAAGATGACCATACCCTTGGATACCTTTACTATCTTTGCCTTTGCTTAGTTGTCTCGATGCTATCGTTATATGTCGCGCTACCCATCTTATGGTCATCCCCTCTCCTTGTTGCCATGAAACCTCTAACCTTTGACACCTTCCTAGCAAAAACCATTGTTTGGCGATGTTACCCGCTTGCTCAGCCCCTCTTATAGCGTTGTTAGTTGCAGGTGAAGATGAATGTCGTTCGAGGAGGGAACTTGTTGTTGGAATATCACAATATGTTATATATATAACAACACACCTATATACTAGGCATGGGTGGAAGGCTTGGCCTTTTGCTCGGTGTTTTGTTCCACTCATGCCACCTTAGGCGTCGATAAACCGGCATTATGTTCCTTGATTTTGCGTTCCTTACACGGTTGGGTATATGGGGACCCCTTGACACTTCGTCTTTGAATAAAACTCCTCCAGCAAGGCCCAACATTGGTTTTAATTTTCTCATAATAACAACTTAATTAATTAATTAATTGCATAGGGGGTCATGTCCCCGGGTTCTTAATTCTACATAACAGGGGGGGGGGGCAGTGCTGATGGTGTTGGTCCCAAACAGGGGTTATCCGGGGCCACCACGGGGAAACTCGAGGATTGGTTTTACCTGTAGGATCGCCCATCCGGTCGTGGCCTGAGACGAGATACGAGCGACTACTATCAGGGTGTCGGCACGCTGGGAGGTCTTGCTGGACTTGTTTTACCATTGTCGAAATGTCTTGTGCACCGGGATACCGAGCCTGATCGGATTTCCCTAAGATAAGGGGTGATAATTATTATTACTTCCGCTGATCGTGAGAGCTTTTGATGGGCTAAGTTGGGACACCCCTGCAGGGTTATGATCTTTCGAAAGCCGCGCTCGCGGTTATGTGGCAGATTGGAATTTGTTAATGTCCGGTTGTAGAAAACTTGTCAGAGGATCCGAAATAAAACACACAACTGTGTGAGTAATCGTGACTGTCTCTTTTCACTTTGAGAAGAGAACACGGTGGGGTTATGTTTGACTCGTAGGTAGTTCAGGATCTTTAGCGATCACTACTAGTATGCGACCGCTTGCGTAGATGCTCATCTTATTCTTGTACTCGTAAGTTAGCCACCATACTTTTGCTTAGTCGCTGCTGCAACCTCACCACTTTACCTCTTCCTACCCATTAAGCTTTGATAGTCTTGTTACCCATGGTTATGGGATTACTGAGTCCTCGTGGCTCACAGATACTACAACAACAGTTGCAGGTACAGGTTTCCGATGTCTTGACGTGAGAGCGATGTCGTTGTGTTGGAGTTCTTTCTTCTTCTTCTTCTTCTTCTTCTTCTTCTTCTTCTTCGTCTTCTTCTTCTTCTTCTTCTTCTTCAGTCTTGGGTTAGGTTCCGGGTCGGCAGCCTGGGATAGCAGATGGATGTCGTTGTCCTTTTCATGTTTGCATATGTAGTCAGATGCTTTGTATTCATGTTGTTGTATTCATGTGACTTGTATGTATTGTTGTATCCCCCATGTATGTATGTAATGGTACGATGTAATGATATCCATCTTGAAGGAAATATGCCCTAGAGGCAATAATAAAGTTGTTATTTATATTTCCTTATATCATGATAAATGTTTATTATTCATGCTAGAATTGTATTAACCGGAAACTTAGTACATGTGTGAATACATAGACAAAACAATATGTCCCTAGTATGCCTCTACTAGACTAGCTCATTGATCAAAGATGGTTATGTTTCCTAGCCATAGACATGAGTTGTCATTTGATCAACGGGATCTCATCATTAGGAGAATGATGTGATGGACTAGACCCATCCGTTAGCATAGCACTATGATCGTTTAGTCTTACTGCTATTGCTTTCTTCATGACTTATACATGTTCCTATGACTATGAGATTATGCAACTCCCGAATACCGTAGGAACACCTTGTGTGCTATCAAACGTCACAACGTAACTGGGTGATCATAAAGATGCTCTACAGGTGTCTCCGAAAGTATTCGTGGTGTTGGCATAGATCAAGATTAGGATTTGTCACTCCGAGTGTCGGAGAGGTATCTCTGGGCCCTCTCGATAATGCACATCATAATAAGCCTTGCAAGCAAATGACTAATGAGTTAGTCATGAGATGATGTATTAAGGAACGAGTAAAGAGACTTGCCGGTAACGAGATTGAACTAGGTATTGAGATACCGACGATCGAATCTCGGGCAAGTAACATACCGATGACAAAGGGAACAACGTATGTTGTTATGCGGTTTGACCGATAAAGATTTTCGTAGAATATGTAGGAGCCAATATGAGCATCCAGGTTCCGCTATTGGTTATTCACCGGAGATGAGTCTCGGTCATGTCTACATAGTTCTCGAACCCGTAGGGTCCGCACGCTTAACGTTTGATGACGATCGGTATTATGAGTTTATGAGTTTTGATGTACCGAAGGTAGTTCAGAGTCTAGGATGAGATCACGGACATGACGAGGAGTCTCGGAATGTCCGAGACATAAAGATTGATATATTGGATGACTATATTCGGACACCGGAAGTGTTCTGGAAAGTTTCGGAATTTACCGGAGTACAGGGGGGGTTACCGGAACCCCCCGGGGGAATGATTGGCCCTGGTGGGCCATAGGGGAGAGAGAGGGCAGCAGCCAGGAGGTGGCGCACCCCCTCCCTAGGAGGAGTCCGAATAGGACTAGGGGAGGGGGGCGCGGCCCCTCTTTCCCTCTCCCTCTCCATCTCTTTCCTTCCCCCCCTTCCTTCATTGGTGGACTCCTACTAGGAATAGGATTGCAATCCTATTCCTAGTAGGATTGCTCCCTAGCCACACAATAGGAGGGCCGGCCGGCCTCCCCCTTGCTCCTTTATATACGGGGGCAGGGGGCACCCAAAGACACACAAGTTGAATTGTTCTAGCCGTGTGCGGTGCCCCCCTCCACAGAAACACACCTCGGTCATACCGTCGCAGTGCTTAGGCGAAGCCCTGCGCCGGTAGATACATCATATCCGTCACCACGCCGTCGTGCTGACGAAACTCTCCCATGAATCTCAACTGGATCAAGAGCTCGTGGGACGTCATCAAGCTGAACGTGTGCTGAACGCGGAGGTGCCGTACGTTCGGTACTTGATCGGTTGGATCGCGAAGAAGTTCGACTACATCAACCGCGTCACTTGACGCTTCCGCTTCCGGTCTACGAGGGTACGTAGACACACTCTTCCCTCTCGTTGCTATGCATCTGGTAGATAGATCTTGCGTGATCGTAGGAAATTTTTAAAATACTACGTTCCCCAACAGTGGCATCATGAGCCAGGTCTATGCGTAGATGATATGCACGAGTAGAACACAATGAGTTGTGGGCGATACTAGTCATACTGCTTACCAGCATGTCATACTTTGCTTCGGCGGTATTGTGAGATGAAGCGGCACGGACCGACATTACGCGTACGCTTACGCGAGACTGGTTTCACCGTTATGAGCACTCGTTGCTTAAAGGTGACTGGTGGGTGTCTGTCTCTCTCACTTTAGCTGAATCAAGTGTGGCTACGCCCGGTCCTTGTGAAGGTTAAAACAGCACATACTTGACGAAACATCGTTGTGGTTTTGTATGCGTAGGTAAGAACGGTTCTTGCTAAGCCCGTAGCAGCCACGTAAAACTTGCAACAACAAAGTAGAGGACGTCTAACTTGTTTTTGCAGGGCATGTTGTGATGTGATATGGTCAAGACATGATGAGATATACGGTTTTGTATGAGATGATCATGTTTTGTAAAGTTATCGGCAACTGGCAGGAGCCATATGGTTGTCGCTTTATTGTATGAAATGCAATCGCCATGTAATTGCTTTACTTTATCACTAAGCGGTAGCGATAGTCGTAGAAGCAATAGTTGGCGAGACGACAACGATGCTACGATGGAGATCAAGGTGTCGCGCCGGTGACGAAGGTGATCATGACGGTGCTTTGGAGATGGAGATCAAAAGCACAAGATGATGATGGCCATATCATGTCACATATTTTGATTGCATGTGATGTTTATCTTATTATGCTTCTTATTTTGCTTAGTTCGACGGTAGCATTATAAGATAATCCCTTACTAAATTTCAAGGTATAAGTGTTCTCCCTGAGTATGCACCGTTGCGAAAGTTTGTCGTGCCGAGACACCACGTGATGACCGGGTGTGATAAGCTCTACGTTCAAATACAACGGGTGTAAGCCAGTTTTGCACACGCAGAATACTCAGGTTAAACTTGATGAGCCTAGCATATGCAGATATGGCCTCGGAACACTAGAGACCGAAAGGTCGAGCGTGAATCATATAGTTGATATGATCAACATAAGATGTTCACCATTGAAACTACTCCATCTCACGTGATGATCGGACATGGTTTAGTTGATTTGGATCACATGATCATTTAGATGGCTAGAGGGTTGTCTATCTAAGTGGGAGTTCTTAAGTAATATGATTAAATTGAACTTTAATTTATCATGAACTTAGTCCTCGTAGTATTCACATATCTATGTTGTAGACGTTATGAACGTTTTGACAAAAGCTCGGTATGATGACTACTTGATAGTTTAAGTGCACCATGCTTTACGGCTTAGAACCGGGACTTCAAAAACGTTTTGAACACCACAGAGCATATAAGATGTTCCTAGAGTTGAAATTAGTATTTCATACTCATGCCCGTGTCGAGAGGTATAAGACTTCTGACAGTACTTTGCCTACAAGATGGAGGAGAATAGCTCAACCAGTGAGCATGTGCTCAGATTGTCTGGGTACTACAATTACTTGAATCAAGTGGGAGTTAATCTTCTAGATAAGATAGTAATTGACAAAGTTCTCTAGTCACTATCACCAAGTTAGTAGAACTTCGTGATAAACTATAATATGCAAGGGATGACGAAAGGAATTCCCGAGCTCTTCACGATGCTGAAGTCGGCGAAGGTAGAAATCATGAAAAAGCATCAAGTGTTGATGGTTAACAAGACCACTTGTTTCAAGTAAAGGGCAAAGGGATAGAAGGGGAACTTCAAGAAGAATGACAAGCAAGTTGTCACTCCCGTGAAGAAACCCAAAGCTAAAACTCAAGCCTGAAACTAAGTGCTTCTACTGCAAAGGAAATGGTCACTGGAAGTGGAACTGCCCTAGATACTTGGCGGATAAGAAGGATGGCAAAGTGAACAAAGGTATATTTTGATATACAGATTATTGATTTGTACTTTACTAGTGTTCATAGCAACCCCTGGGTATTTGATACCGGTTCAGTTGCTAAAATTAGTAACTCGAAACGAGAATTGCAGAATGAACAGAGACTAGTTAAAGGTGAAGTGACGATGTGTGTTGGAAGTGGTTCCAAGATTGATATGATCATCATCGCACACTCCCTATACTTTCGGGATTAGTGTAAAACCTAAATAAATGTTATTTGGCATTTGCGTTGAGCATGAATATGGTTTGATCATATTTGTTGCAATACGGTTATTCATTTAAAGTCATAGAGTAATTGTTATTCTGTTTACATGAATAAAACCTTCGATGGTCATGCACACAATGAAAATAGTTTGTTGGATCTCGATCGTGGTGATACACATATTCATAATATTGAAGCCAAAAGATGCAAGGTTAATAATGATAGTGCAACTTATTTGTGGCACTGCTGTTTAGGTCATAATGGTGTAAAGCGCATGAAGAAACTCCATAGTGATGGACTTTTGGAATCACTTGATTATGAATCACTTGGTGCTTGCGAACCATGCCTCATGGGCAAGATGACTAAAACTCCGTTCTCCGGAACAATGGAGCGAGCAACAGATTTGTTGGAGATCATACATACAGATGTATGTGGACCAATGAGTGTTGAAGCTCGCGGCGGGTATCGTTATTTTCTGACCTTCACTAATGATTTGAGCAGATATGGGTATATCTACTTAATGAAGCACAAGTCTGAAATATTTGAAAATTTCAAAGAATTTCAGAGTGAAGTGGAGAATCATCGTAACAAGAAAATAAGAGTTTCTACGATATGATCGTAGAGGTAAAATATTTGAGTTAGCGAGTTTTGCCTTCAGTAAAAACAGTGTGAAATAGTTTCACTACTCACGCCACTTGGAACACCACAGTGTAATGGTGTGTCCGAACATCATAACCGTACTTTATTAGATATGGTGCGATCGATGATGTCTCTTACCGATCTACCACTATCGCTTTTGGGGTTATGCATTAGAGACAGCTACATTCACGTTAAATAGGGCACCATCTAAATCCGTGGAGATGACACCGTATGAACTGTGGTTTGACGAGAAACCTAAGCTGTCATTTTTTAAGTTTGGGACTGCGATGCTTATGTGAAAAAGTTTCAACATGATAAAGCTCGAACCCAAATCGGAGACGTAAATCTTCATAGGATACCCAAAAGAAACTGTTGGGTACACCTTCTATCACAGATCCGAAGGCAAGGTCTTTGTTGCTAAGAGTGGATCCTTTCTAGAGAAGGAGTTTCTCTTGAAAGAAGTGAGTGGGAGGAAAGTAGAACTTGATGAGGTAATTGTACCTTCTCCTGAATTGGAAAGTAAGTACATCATAGAAAATTGTTCCAGTGATTCCTACACCAATCAGTGAGGAAGCTAATGATGATGATCATGAAACTTCGGATCAAGTTTCTGCCGAACTTCGTAGATCAACCAGAGTTCGTTCCGCATCAGAGTGGTACGGCAACCCGGTTCTGGAAGTCATGTTACTGGACCATGATGAACCTACGAACTATGAGGAAGCGATGATGAGCCCGGATTCCGCAAAATGGCTTGAGGCCATGAAATCTGAGATGGGATCCATGTATGAGAACAAAATGTGGACTTTGGTTGACTTGCCCGATGATCGGCAAGCCATCGAAAATAAATGGATCTTCAAGAGGAAGACCGACGCAGACGGTAATGTTACTGTTTACAAAGCTCAACTTGTTGCGAAAGGGTTTCGACAAGTTCAAGGAGTTGACTACGATGAGACTTTTTCACCCGTAGCGATGCTTAAGTCTGTCCGAATCATGTTAGCAATTGCCGCATTTTATGATTATGAAATCTGGCAAATGGATGTCAAAACTGCATTCCTAAATGGATATCTCAAAGAAGAGTTGTATATGATACAACCAGAAGGTTTTGTCGATCCAAAAGGTGCTAACAAAGTGTGCAAGCTCCAGCGATCCATCTATGGACTGGTGCAAGCATCTCGGAGTTGGAATATACGCTTTGATGAGGTGATCAAAGCATATAGATTTATACAGACTTGCGGTGAAGCCTGTATTTACAAGAAGTGAGTGGGAGCACTACAACCTTTCTGATAAGTATATGTGAATGACATATTGTCGATCGGAAATGATGTAGAATTTTCTGGAAATCATAAAGGAGTGTTTGAAAGGAGTTTTTCAAAGAAAGACCTTGGTGAAGCTGCTTACATATTGGGCATCAAGATTTATAGAGATAGATCAAGACACTTGATAAGACTTTCGATGAGTACATACCTTGATAAGATTTTGAAGTAGTTCAAAATGGATCAGTCAAATAAGGAGTTCTTGCATGACTTGTAAGGTGTGAAGTTGAGTAAGACTCAAAGCCAGACCACGGCAGAAAAATATAGAGAGAATGAAAGTCATTCCCTATGCCTCAGCCATAGGTTCTATAAAGTATGCCATGCTGTGTACCAAACATGTTGTGTACCTTGCCATGAGTTTGTCAAGGGGGTACAATAGTGATCCAGGAGTAGATCACAGTACAACAGTCAAAATTATCCTTAGTAACTAGATGACTAAGGAAATGTTTCTCGATTATGGAGGTGATAAAGAGTTCGTCATAAAGGGTTACGCCGATGCAAGCTTTGACACTAAATCCAGATGACTCTAAGTATCAATCTGGATGTGTATTGAAAGTGGGAGCAATTAGCTAGAGTAGCTCTATGCAGAGCATTGTAGACATAGAAATTTGCAAAATACATACGGATCTGAATGTGGCAGACCCGTTGACTAAACTTCTCTCACAAGCAAAACATGATCACACCTTATTACTCTTAGGGTATTAATCACATAGTGATGTGAACTAGATTATTGACTCTAGTAAACCCTTTGGGTGTTGGTCACATGGCGATGTGAACTATGGGTGTTATTCACATAATGATGTGAACTATCGGTATTAAATCACATGGCGATGTGATCTAGATTATTGACTCTAGTGCAAGTGGGAGACTGAAGGAAATATGCCCTAGAGGCAATAATAAAGTTGTTATTTATATTTCCTTATATCATGATAAATGTTTATTATTCATGCTAGAATTGTATTAACCAGAAACTTAGTACATGTGTGGATACATAGACAAAACAGTATGTCCCTAGTATGCCTCTACTAGACTAGCTCATTGAGCAAAGATGGTTATGTTTCCTAGCCATATACATGAGTTGTCATTTGATCAACGGGATCACATCATTAGGAGAATGATGTGATGGACTAGACCCATCCGTTAGCATAGCACTATGATCATTTAGTTTTACTGCTATTGCTTTCTTCATGACTTATACATGTTCGTATGACTATGAGATTATGCAACTCCCGAATACCGTAGGAACACCTTGTGTGCTATCAAACGTCACAACGTAACTGGGTGATCATAAAGATGCTCTACAGGTGTCTCCGAAAGTATTCGTGGTGTTGGCATAGATCAAGATTAGGATTTGTCACTCCGAGTGTCGGAGAGGTATCTCTGGGCCCTCTCGGTAATGCACATCATAATAAGCCTTGCAAGCAAATGACTAATGAGTTAGTCATGAGATGATGTATTACGGAACGAGTAAAGAGACTTGCCGGTAACGATATTGAACTAGGTATTGAGATACCGACGATCGAATCTCGGGCATGTAATATACCGATGACAAATGGAACAACGTATGTTGTTATGCGGTTTGACCGATAAAGATTTTCGTAGAATATGTAGGAGCCAATATGAGCATCCAGGTTCCGCTATTGGTTATTGACCAGAGATGAGTCTCGGTCATGTCTACATAGTTCTCGAACCCGTAGGGTCCGCATGCTTAACGTTTGATGACGATCGGTATTATGAGTTTATGAGTTTTGATGTACCGAAGGTAGTTCGGATTCCCGGATGAGATCACGGACATGACGAGGAGTCTCGGAATGTCCGAGACATAAAGATTGATATATTGGACGACTATATTCGGACACCGGAAGTGTTCTGGAAAGTTTCGGAATTTACCGGAGTACCGGGGGTTTTACCGGAACCCCCCGGGGGAATGATGGGCCCTGGTGGGCCATAGGGGAGAGAGAGGGCAGCAGCCAGGAGGTGGCACGCCCCTCCCTTGGAGGAGTCCGAATAGGGCTAGGGGAGGGGGGCGCGGCCCCTCTTTCCCTCTCCCTCTCCCTCTCTTTCCTTCCCCCCTTCCTTCATTGGTGAACTCCTACTAGGAATAGGATTGCAATCCTATTCCTAGTAGGATTGCTCCCTAGCCGCACCATAGGAGGGCCGGCCGGCCTCCCCCCTTGCTCCTTTATATACGGGGGCAGGGGGGCACCCAAAGACACACAAGTTGAATTGTTCTAGCCGTGTGCGTTGCCCCCCTCCACAGAAACACACCTCGGTCATACCGTCGCAGTGCTTAGGCGAAGCCCTGCACCGGTAGATACATCATATCCGTCACCACGCCGTCGTGCTGACGAAACTCTCCCGTGAAGCTCAACTGGATCAAGAGCTCGTGGGACGTCATCAAGCTGAACGTGTGCTGAACGCGGAGGTGCCGTACGTTCGGTACTTGATCGGTTAGATCGCGAAGAAGTTCGACTACATCAACTGCGTCACTTGACGCTTCCGCTTCCGGTCTACGAGGGTACATAGACACACTCTTCCCTCTCGTTGCTATGCATCTGGTAGATAGATCTTGCGTGATCGTAGGAAATTTTTAAAATACTACGTTCCCCAACACATCTTGCTAAGCGCCCGAAATGCGGTTGTGCCCCAATCAGGTAAGTGTCACATGATCGGGATAGAATCGCATCTTGGGCCTGACAACAACACATCCACAAGATCACTCACATGAAAGAAACAAGCATAAGAACAACTAACAAGCTAATGTAGTTGTTCCAACAAGCATCCAACAAGTTTTAAGGAGTTGGTTAACATGGCAAGGGTGCAACTAACATTACAGCAACATGCTAGCACATTTAAATGGGCTGGAAATAAATAACAACAATATCCAGAAACTCCCATATTAATATATATGCATTTGGGACAGATTTGGAAACTTCTGTGATGAAGTTGTCAAACATGCTAAACAACAACACCAAAATATTCTACACCTTTTTCTACCCCAAATGCATATAAAGTTTGTTAAATTTGGAGTTGTAGATATTTAGTTATGAATTTTACAAGTTTAAGCATATTTAAAACAAGTTTAAATTCAAACAGCATTTTAAATGTTTTTAAACATGGCAACAAACATCATATTCATAATCTACATAAAATTCTAAGCACTTTTCATACATAACTCATATTCATGAGAAACATATTTAAACATATATTAATTAAACAAGAAAGACAGAAAAAGAAAAAGAAAACACAAAACAGAAAAAAAAACAATACAAGCGCCAGGGTCGAGAGTGACCCAGGCTCAACTAGCCCAAGCCACTGACAAGAGGGCCCGACCTCGCTGACCTGGCGCCAGCGGGTGCGCGCGGGGGCTGGGAAGCAGCTGAGTGGCAGGCAGGTGGGGCCTGCCTGTCAGCCACACAAGAAAAACAAAAAGGGGGTGAAATCACCTGCCCCGCAAGGAATCGAACTCGGGAGCTCTCGCTTAACTGACGGAGCACAAACCAATGCGCTACTGAACGAAACTTGACAGATAACATGCACTATGTCTGAAGAAGTATCTGCATAAGCAGATGATTAAGAAACCAGAGGCTCGTCGGAGCTGCTCCGGCGACCAAACGAGATGGCGGAGATGTGCGGGATGCTCCTGGAGGAGTTCCGCACCCAAACGACGCACTAGCAACACCTAAGGAGCACTACAGCGCCGACGACGAGCAACAACAGAACGCGACGGAGCAACGGCGAGGCGATGCAGAGGCCTAGGCGGCACGACAACTGCACCGGCAGCTCCCACATGACGAGGCGAAGCGAACGGACAGAAGAACACGACCTAGAGGGGTCGGAACACTAGCCGGCGACGAGGTTCGACGGCGATGCGCTCGGGCGCTCGATGAACTAGGGCCTAGAGGGCGCGCAGGAAGGGGAAAAAGGCATGGGGAGAAAGAGGAGCTCACCACGAGCACGGAGAAGTGCTCGGCAGGCCCAGTCCTGGACGGAGTCGACGGGGGCGGGTCTCGAACATCTACGGCCACCGGAGATGAAGAAGAGGAAGAAGTCGTCGGCGTGGAGGCGATCGGGTCCGCGTAGACGAAGTAGTCGAAGGAGTCGACGTCGTGGAAGCAGAAGGACATGATTGGCGAGGCTGAGGTCGACGGAGGGCTCGCCGGCGATGAGGTGGCGCTCTCAGATGCGCTCGGGTATCGACTGGGGCGGAGGATCTAGTGGTGCTTGGCTCTCCAGGCGGCGACGAGGAGGAAGGGGAAACCTAGAGAGAGGGGCTGGACAGGGTGCGGGTTTAAATTGATGGCTCGGATCATGAGCCCTCGACGTCTGTGAGTTCACGGCGCGACGGTGAGCGTGCTCTGCTCTGCTTTTGCGCTGACGGAGGAAGACGGAGGCGCGTCCTCTGAGACAGACAGGTGTGGCCAAGGGGTTAAAAGCCACGGCGCGACTGCGAGCGCTGGCTGGGCCTGCGGGAGAGAGAGATGGGCCGCGCGCTGTGGAGGGAAAAGATGGGCCTGGGGGAGAGAGAGATGGATGAGGCCGAGGCTACTGCTGGAGCTGCTTTTCTTTTCCTTTTTCTTTATTTCTTCAGACAGAAAGAAAAAAAAACACAGGCTAAAAGAAAATGAGTTAGGGAAAAAGAAAAATATCCCCATGCTGAGTGATTTATGCCCTATTTAATAAAATTGACTTGGACATTTTTAGAGGCAGAAAAATAAAAGGAGTTTGAATATGGTTCAAACTCTTGGTATTTTAAAACCCAACCAAATCATTTTCAAATAGGGTGATATTTGGTGGAGAGGTTGTAGGCATGGTGCAAGAATTTTAGGAAAAGAAAGAACAATAAAAGGGCTTGGTTAGGTGGCTTGCACAATGGAGCAAAGAAAGGACAGAAAAGAAAAAGAAAGAATAAGAAGAAGAAGAAGAAGAAGAAGAAGAAGAAGAAGAAGGGGGGGGGGGTTAGGGTTTAGCTAGGCATAGCTAGAACCACACACACAACATACACAAGGTCTCACACACACTCATCAACAAAAGTAAACTATGATGCCATGATGCTATGATGATTAAGCTATGCAAGTATGCAAAATAATAAATGAAATGGCAATGCAAGAATAAAATGACAAGAACCCCCAAGGATAATGACAAGGATCAAATTGAGAAAGCTTTATTGCCATTATTGGAAAGTATTACATCCGGGGCATTACAAACTCTCCTACACTACAAAAAGATCTCGTCCCTGAGATCTAGGACTGGAAGAAGGAAGGATACTCGGAACGAAGGTGATCTTCTCGTTCCCACGTAGCTTCTCGGTCGGTATGGTGTGACCACTTTACTTTCAAGAACTTGATTGACTTGTTGCGGGTTTTTCGCTCAGTTTCCTCAAGAATAACAACAGGGTGCTCACGATAAGACAAGTCTTGTTGAAGATCAATCTCCTCGAACGGAATGGTGCGTTCAGGTGTCTTGAAGCACTTGCGGAGTTGAGACACGTGAAACACATCATGAACATTTGCAAAGTTGGAGGGAAGCTCGAGTTGGTAGGCTAGATCGCCTCTTTTGCCAAGAATCTTGAAAGGGCCCACGTATCTCGGAGCAAGCTTTCCTTTGATACCAAATCTTTGGGTTCCTTTCATAGGAGAAACACGGAGATAGACATGATCTCCAATGTCGAAAGCCAAATTATGATGCTTGTCATCATAGTAACTCTTTTGACGCGATTGAGCGGCTTTGAGATTCTCACGTATGACTTTGCACACTCTTCAGCTCCTGAGATCAAATCATTGCCAAGAAGTTGACATTCACCAGTCTCGGACCAGTTGAGAGGGGTACGACACTTTCTGCCATAGAGGATTTCAAAAGGAGCTTTGCCGACACTTGCTTGGAAAATGTTGTTGTAAGGGAATTTGGCAAACGGGAGACAATCTTCCCACTTCATGCCAAAAGAGATGACACAAGCTCTCAGCATGTCTTCCAGGATCTGGTTCACTCTTTCGACTTGATCACTAGTATGAGGGTGAAACGCAGTGCTGAAACGAATCTTAGTGCCCATGGCTGACTGAAAGGAGTCCCAAAACTTGGATGTGAACAAACTTCCACGGTCTGAGGAGATGACTTGAGGAATGCCATGCAACGAAACAATTCTGGAGGTGTACAGCTCTGCCAACTGAGCTGCGTTGATGGATTCTTTGACGGGAAGGAAATGAGCTACTTTAGTTAGCTTGTCAATCACTACAAAGATAGCATCATTCCCCTTCTTGGACTTAGGAAACCTAGTGACGAAGTCCATTTCAATGTGATCGAACTTCCACTCAGGAATAGGTAGAGGTTGGAGGAGACCGGCTGGACGTTGATGCTCTACCTTCACTCTTCTGTAGACATCACATTCATTCATGAATTGGGCAATCTCCCTTTTCATTCGAGTCCACCAGTAAGATTGCTTGAGATCTTGGTACATCTTGGAACTTACGGGATGAATCGAGAGGAGGGAGTCATGTGCTTCGTTCATTATGAGTTTTCTGAGATCACCCTTAGGAACAACAATTCTGTCCTCAAAGAACAAGGTGTCTTTCTCATCAATGCGATAGCACTTGTACTTGGGAGTACCCTTAGCAATACCATGTTTCACTTTCTGCACCATAGCATCACTTAGTTGGGCCTCACGGATCTGATCTTCCAAGGTAGGAGCAACTTGAAGATTTGCAAGAAAGCCTTGCAGAACAACTTGGAGGTTGAGCTTCCTGAATGACTCACAAAGTTCAGGCTAGAATGGTTTGAGAAGGAGACTGTTGCAATATGCCTTTCTGCTTAAGGCATCTGCAATGACATTGGCCTTGCCAGCTGTGTACTCAATGCTTGGATCATCTCAACCCAACGAGTCTGGCGAAGGTTCAGGTTTGGATGTGTGAAGATGTACTTTAAGCTCTTGTGATCGGTGAAGATGTCCACTTTTCTGCCCAATAGAAGGTGTCTCCACGTGATCAAGGCATGTACAACTGCTGCTAGCTCGAGATCATGTGTGGGGTAATTCCTCTCATTTGGCTTCAACTGACGAGAAGTGTATGCCACAATCTTCTTGTCTTGCATGAGAACACCACCAAGTCCTTGCAAAGAAGCATCACAAAAGACTTCATAGGGCTTGGACTCATCCGGAGGAGTAAGAACCAGAGCAGAAATGAGCTTCTCTTTGAGTGTTTTGAATGCCACATCACAATCAGGAGTCCAGGAGTACTTGACATTCTTCTGCAACAGGTTGGCAAGAGGCTTGGCAATCTTGGAGAAGTTCTCAACGAACCTTCTGCAATAGCTAGCGAGACCAAGGAAGCTTCGGAGTTGCTTGACATTCTGTGGGGGTTCCCAGTTGACAATAGCTTCAACTTTCTCAGGGTTCACAGAAATACCCTCAGTAGAGATGATATGACCAAGATATAAGACCTTATCCAGCCAGAATTCACATTTGGAGAATTTCGCATAAAACTTGTGTTCACGGAGCCTGTCCAGGACCAAACAGAGGTGCTTGGCATGGTTTTCTTCATTCTTGGAGAATACCAAGATGTCATCCAGATAGACAAGAACAAATTCATTGGTGTAGGGGTTGAATATGAAGTGCATCATCCTCGAGAAGGTGGGTGGAGCATTTGCGAGGCCAAAAGACATGACCGTGTATTCATAAGAGCCAAAACTCGTTCTGAATGCGGTCTTGGGAATATCTTCTTCACGAATACGGATCTGGTGGTAACCCATCCGGAGATCGAGCTTTGAGAACACCTTTGCTCCTTTGAGCTGCTCGAGCAATTCATTGATATTGGGGAGCGGATACTTGTTCTTTATTGTCTTCTTGTTCAATGGCCGGTAATCAACGCAAAGGCGTTCTGTGCCATCCTTCTTCTTGACGAATAGAACACCACAGCCCCAAGGAGAAGTACTAGGCCTAATTAGACCCATACGCTCTTGCTCATTGAGTTATTTCTTCAGCTCCTTCAACTCATCAGGGAAAAGCTTGTACGGACGCTGACATGCTGGCTCGGTATCAGGCTCGAGTTCAACGATGAATTCAACTTGACGATGCAGAGGCATGCCTGGAAGCTCTTCAGGGAAAACATCTTCATATGCATTGACCACCGGAATCTGAGAGATGACATTAATGTCACCCTTGTCATTGAGAGAGAATAGCCTTATTGTGTTATCTCAAGAGGCGAAGATAATCACGTCTTCGTCAGGATGAGTAAGCTTGACTTCCTTATTAGCACAATCAATGTTTGCATCATGCTTGGAGAGCCAATCCATCCCAAGAATAAGATCAATGTCGGAGTTGCCGAGAATAACCAGAGAAACCAGAAAACCGTAATCACCCATATGAATAGATATATCCGGAGCCACCATACTAGAAGTCATTAGTTTCCCCGGAGAAGTAACTTGCAACTTTTGGGGTAATGCCACTGTGCTCACATTATGCTTGGATGCAAATGGATATGACATGAAGGAACATGATGCACCAGAATCAAACAAAACTTTAGCAGGTTTAAGATTGACTGGAAGGTTACCAAGTATCACATCTGAAGAATTCTCTGCTTGAGCTGCATTCATCAGATTCACTCTTGCTTTCTTAGGATTGTGCTTGACAATAGCAGTGCCGACAGGTGGAGGATGCGGAAGGCGCCTTGGGTTGGGACACTTGTTAGCATAGTGACCCTTATGAGTGCACTTGTTGCAAACCACTTCTGAGAGAGGACGGTGATAAGGACCACTTGATCTTGAAGCTTGAAACTGAGGCTTGGACTGATTGCTTGGGTTGGGTGTGTGGGAGAAACCACATCCACCTGAGTGCTTGTTGTTGTTTGGAGGACGGAGCACTGGAGGAGGCGGAAGCCAGAACTTCTTCTGCTTGGCAACCACTTGGGAAGAAGAGGAGGAGTGAACAACATCTCTGATCCTCTTTTTGGAAGCTTCAATCTTGAGCTGGGCTGCCTCTTGCTTAAGAGCCATATTGTAGAATTGGTCAAATTCATCCGGCTCGAACAAGGTGAGAGCTAGTTGGAGTTCATCCTTTAGACCACCACGGAACTGATAAATCTTGATCTTGGCATCTGGGATGTCTTGCTTGGCATAGCGAGCGAGATTCTCGAACTTGACATTGTATTGATAGACGGACATGGTGCCTTACTTCAGGTTGTGGAATTGCTCACGCCTTCCTTCAATGACACTAGTTGGAATGTGGTGAGAGCGGAAATCCTTGCTGAAGTCAGTCCACGAGATCTCACGTCCACAATCACCTCTGGAATCTTTGTACTGTTGCCACCAATCAGCAGCTTGATCCTTGAGTTGGAAGGCGGCAAACTTGACATAATCTTCAGGTCTCACGTTACTGCATTCAAAGTGCCTTTTGATGTCTGTTATCCAGTCTTCAGCATCTAGCGGATCCACACAGTAACTGAAAGACTTCGGTTGGTTTGCCAGGAATTGGTTGAGGGTTGCAAAGTGAGGTTGATTGAACAGATTGCCTTGGCCTTGGTTCCCATGACCACCTTGATTTGCTTGGTTGGCTTGAATGTTCTGCATCATTTGCATAAGCATCTGGGTGTTCTGGTTTGTCGCTTGCATAATTGCTCTCCAGGCCTTAGACGGAAGAGGATGGGAAGGAGGACGTTCAGGAACACGCTCTTCTTCACCCTCTGGGTTAGCATTGGGAACCTTCTTAGGAGCCATCCTGAATGAGATGACAACTATTAGCCATTGATTGAAAATATATAGCTGAATCAACGACTAGAACTTGCAACATAAGTCTTCACAAGAACATTTGAACAAAATGAACGAATGTAATCCACAGTTCAATGGTACAACAATCTTCTCGAGAAGCCACTTGGGAGAACAAAAGGTAAATAAAAACAACAAGGAGCAGATAGAACAAATACAAGATAGAAGTTTCGTCCCACATGTTCGTGCTGAAAGCTCATGGAACGTGTTACAAAAGGGTTTTGCAATCCCCGGATCAGCATAGCCAAGGACCCTTTAAGATGCAACTCCCGATTGGATCAACGCTCATAAAACCTCTTCACTCAATGTTGAACCCCGAACTCCATATCATGCACTTGTTGGAAGAATGCCTACGAGCTACTAGATGAACCCACCTATTAATTTCTGAAGGTTTCCGGTTATGCAATCGGGTGTTGGGGATACAGGGGAAGCACCGCGCACTCAACTCTAATCCTACATCCAGCTGTATCCATCCTTCAACACATAACCAGTCATTTTCGGAAACCATTTACCTCGGACCTTCGAAACGCATATGCTATACAAGCTATGGCAATACTCCCGAACTACCTCCCCAGTAATGGGTGATGTCGGGGTTATCTTCCCACTAACCGCATAGAAGAGTTTTCGATGTCGGCCGTCTTAAGTATTCTAGAATCGCTGTGATAGATTTGTGATGACAAAACCTCGGAGCTCAACTCCCCGGGACACTGCCACAACCCCTAAATGACATGAGGCATCGAGAACAATGTTCTGGTCACAAAGATATCGCAACAATCCAAACAATACTCGCGTGATCCTAATTTTTTTTAGTGAATTTTTGAGAGTAGAAGAGATAAACATCGTCAGGATTCCTCACCAGAGTGATAAAGGGATGAGAGTAAAAGAAATCCCACTCTCCGATATATATATAGGACTTATAAACATGTTCAAGTGTGTGCCTAGACTCAACCATCAACGATTCGATCAATCAGGGGGCTCCTAGGTCGGAGAAGGCTCTGATACCAACTTGTAATGCCCAGTATGAGACTATACCTCCCAAGTGTCGAGGACGACTTAAAGGCATAATCTCATACTAGAATGATCTCAAGTATGGTATCTTTGCAAAACTCATGTAAAAGAGGGGATGAAAATGTAAAAGAGTAGTTGGCTTACACTCGCCACGTCACACAATGAAATACATTAACATACATCATCCAATAACATCAGAGTCCGAGTACGGACGAAGATCCAAATGAAAGATACCATAAATAAAGCAACACAAGGTCCCGATCATCCTAGTAAGAGCCCTACTGATCCTCTGGGTAAGACACGTAGTATCGCCCACGCTCTTCATCGAATTCCCAATACAACTCTGAACCACCAGCTATGTAGTTCTCAACGGTACCTGCATCTGGTGTTGTGTAGAATCTGTGAGCCACGGAGGACTCAGCAATGCCGTTCTCGGGTAGCAAAACTATCAAAGCCTTGGGTGTGGAACAAGGCTGAAAACAAGGTTGCAGCAGCACTAGAACTATCTTACGTGTTTAGAGCGAGAAGAGAAATTGCCAACGATCGTCAAAGTGATCACGAAGTGATCCTAACTAAGCACGTCAAACATAACCCCACCGTGTTCACTTCCCGAACCCCTTCGGAAAACGACCGTCACGGTTACTCACGCTGGTAGTGTATTATGAACATGGTGTCAAGTTTTCTACAACCGGATATTAACAAATTCCCATCTGCCACATAACCGCGGGCACGGATTTCGAAAGATCAAACCCTGCAGGGGTGTCCCAACTTAGCCCATCACAAGCTCACGATCTATGGAGTCGCAACTCCAAGGTGGGAAGACCCGAGTATTCTCGGAATCCCGTGCTCAAGATATTCCGACATAGGTAAAACTAATCCAGCAAGACCTCCCGGCGTGCCGACACCCTGATAGTAGCCACACATATCTCGTCTCAGGCCACGACCGGATGGGACATCCTACAGGTTTTTACCAGCCTTTGAGTTTCCTCGAGGTGGCCCCGCAGCCTGCCCAGTTTGGACCAACACTCATGTGGAGCACTGGCCCAGGGTTATTAATTAAGAACTCAGGTTTGCAACGCCCTTATGCAAGTTTTAGGTATTAGGCAAATGTAAAACCAAAGTTGGGCCTTGCTGGAAAAGCTGTAGCACTAAGCTGGTTATCAAGGGGGGCCCATAAACCCCAACCGTGTTAGGGACGCAAAATCAAGGAACATAACACCGGTTTAAACGGTTCCTAGGGTGGCATGAGTGGAACAAAACACCAAGCAAGAGCCTTAGCCTTCCACCCATTTCCAAATATATAGATGATTTAGTTTAACAGATTATATATTGTGATATCCCAACAATAACTTCATCATGAAGCCAGAATCTTCAAATCTTCACCTGCAACTAACAACGCTATAAGAGGGGCTGAGCGATGCTTACGTAGCCAATCAATGGTTTGCTAGGTGGGTGGTTAGAGAGGTTCATGGCAACAATAGGAGGCTGACAAACAGACATAGGCATCGAGGCAATAAGCTAAAGAGCGATACATCTAGCATAGGCAAAGATAGTAGTGATATCCAGGTGAGGTCATCTTGCCTGTTGATTCCACGGAGGGATCATAACCTTGCTCCTCACACTCAACCTCGGTAGAAACCTCATACTCGTATCTTCACCGGGCTCTAACCAAACACAACAATGCAACAACAGAACAAAATCAATCAACATGCAGTGCTCAACCACATGATGCATGAACATGATGAACAAGGACAAGAGTAGATATGATGCATGGCCTAGGGTCACAAGAGTGCAACAACAACACATCCAACAAGATCACTCACATGAAAGAAACAAGCATAAGAACAACTAACAAGTTCATGTAGTTGTTCCAACAAGCATCCAACAAGTTTTAAGGAGTTGGTTAACATGGCAAGGGTGCAACTAACATTACAACAACATGCTAGCACATTTAAATGGGCTGGAAATAAATAACAACAATATCCAAAAACTCCCATATTAATATATATGCATTTGGGACAGATCTGGAAACTTCTATGATAAAGTTGTCAAACATGCTAAACAACACCACCAAAATATTCTACACATTTTTCTACCCCAAATGCATATAAAGTTTGTTAAATTTGGAGTTGTAGATAATTAGTTATGAATTTTACAAGTTTAAGCATATTTAAAACAAGTTTAAATTCAAATAGCATTTTAAATGTTTTTAAACATGGCAACAAACAGCATATTCATAATCTACATAAAATTCTAAGCACTTTTCATACATAAATCATATTCATCAGAAACATATTTAAACATATATTAATTAAACAAGAAAGACAGAAAACGAAAAAGAAAACACAAAACAGAAAAAAATACAACCGCCAGGGTCTAGAGTGACCCAGGCTCAACTAGCCCAAGCCACTAACAAGAGGGCCTGGCCTCGCTGACCTGGCGCCAGCGGGTGCGCGCGGGGGCTGGGAAGCAGCTGAGTGGCTGGTAGATGGGGCCTGCCTGTCAGCCACATAAGAAAAACAAAAGGGGGGCGAAATCACCTGCCCCGCAAGGAATCGAACTCGCGACCTCTCGCTTAACCGACGGAGCACAAACCACTGCGCTACTGAACGAAACTTGACAGATAACAGGCACTATGTCTGAAGAAGTATCTGCAGAAGCAGATGACTGAAGAAACTAGAGGCTCGTCGGAGCTGCTCGTCAGAGCTGCTCCGGCGACCAAACGAGATGGTGGAGATGTGCGGGATGCTCCTGGAGGATTCCCGCACCCAAACGATGCACTAGCAGCACCTAAGGAGCACTACAGCGCCGGCGACGAGCAACGACAGAACGGCGGCGGCGGAGCAACGGCGAGGCGATGCAGAGGCCTAGGCGGCACGGCGACTGCACCGGAAGCTCCCACATGACGAGGTGAAGCGAACGGACAGAAGAACACGGCCTAGAGTGGTCGGAACAATCGCGGGGGACGAGGTCCGACGGCGATGCGCTCGGGCGCTCGATGAACTAGGGCCTAGAGGGCGCGCAGGAAGGGGAAAAAGGCATGTGGAGAAAGAGGAGCTCACCACGAGCACAGAGAAGTGCTCGGCTGGCCCAGTCGTGGATGGAGTCGACGGCGGCGGGTCTCGAACAGCTACGGCCACCTGAGATGAAGAAGAGGAAGAAGTCGTCGGCGTGGAGGCGATCGGGTCCGTGTAGACAAAGTAGTCGAAGGAGTCGACGTCGTGGAAGCAGAAGGACATGATTGGCGAGGCTGAGGTCGACGGAGGGCTCGCCGGCGACGAGGTGGCGCTCTCAGATGCGCTCGGGTATCGACTGGGGCGGCGGATCTGGTGGTGCTTGGCTCTTCAAGCGGCGACGAGGAGGAAGGGGAAACCTAGAGAGAGGGGCTGGACAGGGTACGGGTTTAAATCGATGTCTCGGATCACGAGCCCTCGACGTCCGTGAGTTCATGGCACGACGGTGAGCGCACTCTGATCTGCTTTTGCGCTGATGGAGGAAGACGGAGGCGCGACCTGTGAGACAGACATGTGGGGCCAAGGGGGGAAAAGCCACGATGCGACTGCGAGCGCTGGCTGGGCCTGCAGGAGAGAGAGATGGGCCGCACGCTGTGGAGGGAAAAGATGGGCCCGGGGGAGAGAGAGATGGAGGAGGCCCAGGCCACTGCTGGAGCTGCTTTTCTTTTCCTTTTTCTTTATTTCTTCAGACAAAAATAAAAATAAAAACACAGGCTAAAAGAAAATGAGTTAGGGAAAAAGAAAAATATCCCCATGCTCAGTGATTTATGCCCTATTTAATAAAATTGACTTGGACATTTTTAGAGGCAGAAAAATAAAAGGAGTTTGAATATGGTTCAAACTCTTGGTATTTTAAAACCCAACCAAATCATTTTCAAATAGGGTGATATTTGGTGGAGAGGTTGTAGGCATGGTGCAAGAATTTTAGGAAAAGAACGAACAATAAAAGGGCTTTGTTAGGTGGCTTGCACAATGGAGCAAAGAAAGGACATAAGAAAAAGAAAGAAGAAGAAGAAGAAGAAGAAGGGGGGGGTTAGGCTTTAGCTAGGCATAGCTAGAACCACACACACAACATACACAAGGTCTCACACACACTCATCAACAAAAGTAAACTATGATGCCATGATGCTATGATGATGAAGCAATGCAAGTATGCAAAATAATAAATGAAATGGCAATGCAAGAATAAAATGACAAGAACCCCCAAGGATAATGACGAGGATCAAATTGACAAAGCTTTGCCATTACTGGAAAGTATTACATCTGGGGCATTACAAGCATCAACGAACGTTAAGTGTGCGAACCTTCGGGTTCAGGAATTATGTAGGCATGACCGAGACACCTCTCCGGTCAACAACCAATAGCAGGACCTGGATGCCCATATTGATTCCTACATATTCCACAAAAATCTTTTATTAGTTGAACCTTTATGAAAACATATGTAATTCCCTTTGTCTGTCAGTATGTTATTTGCCCGAGATTCGATCGTCGGTATCTCTATACCTAGTTCAATCTTGTTACCGGCAAGTTTATTTACTTGTTCCGTAATACATTATCTTACAACTAACTCCTTAGTCACTTTTCTTGCAAGCTTCTTGTGATGTGTATTACCGAGAGGGCCCAGAGATACCTCTCCATCATACGGAGTGACAAATCCCAATCTCGGTTCACGCCAACTCAACAGACACCTTCGGAGATACATGTACATCATCTTTATGATCACCCATTAATGTTGTGATGTTTGATAGCACATAAGGTATTCCTCCGGTATCTGATGGAAATATGCCCCAGAGGAAATAATAAAATGGTTATTATTATATTTCCTTAATCATGATAAAGGTTTATTATTCATGCTAGAATTGTATTGACTGGAAACCTAAATACATGTGTGAATACATAAACAAATACCATGTCCCTAGTTAGCCTCTACTAGATAGCTCATTAATCAAAGATGGTTAAGGTTTCCTAACCATGGACATGAGTTGTCATTTGATAATGGGATCACATCATTGTGAGAATGATGTGATGGACAAGATCCATTGTCGGTGTCAAAACCGGCAGATCTCGGGTAGGGGGTCCCGAACTATGCGTCTGAGGATCGATGGTAACATGAGACAAGGGACATGATGTTTACCCAGGTTCAGGCCCTCTCGATCGAGGTAATACCCTACTTCTTGCTTGATTGATCTTGATGAATATGGTTACAAGAGTTGATCTACCTCGAGATCGTAATAGCTAAACCCTAAAAGTCTACCCTATGAGATTGCTATGATTCTGTTGTCGTCTCTACGGACTAAACCCTTCGGTTTATATATGCACCGGAGGGGCCTAGGGTTGTACATGATCACCTTGCAGCGGAACGAAAGTATTACACTCGGACTCTAAACTTGCTAGTTTACACATGGGAGTCCTGTCCGGATACGGGATATAGTCTTCATCGATAATCTTCACGGCCCACCAGTCCGGCCCATAACGAATGATCCGGTCAACTGAGGCCCCCTAATCTAGGATTCCCTCTGTAGCCCCTGAACCAGTCTTCGATGACGACGAGTTCGACCAACACACTATCTTTGGCATTGCAAGGCGGGTTCCTCCTTCCGAACATATTGAAGAAATATTCCCTACAAAAGGTATTGTGTCCGGCTCTGCATGGTTAGTACTACCCTTAGCCTTGAAGGCAAGGTGTAAAAAAACGGATACCGTGTCTTTACTGACAATCTTTCAATGAAGCGTCACGTCTGTCCCTTTTAATACATATCGAACCGTTTTCTTGGCCTTGGTTTTGCATTTCGAGGTATAACCTCATTGGCACGTCTTGTCAAAACGGAGATTGTGCCCGCTTATTACGGGATCCTTATCGACGTGACGTGAGCATATTAACCACACCTTACGCACGACCTCGTTGGGAACCGGCGAGGTTTACGACTGGTGTGGGTGGCGTTTAGCATTCACCGCTTATAAAAGGACCCAAAGTTTTACCCTTTATCCCCATGCTCTCCTCAAGCCCTAGCTCGCCAATCTCCTCAGCCCCAGCGCCCACATCTCTTGCGCCCTCAATCCTCAACTCCTCCACCACCGCTGCCGTATCCAGCAATGGTTGGCTCTGGCTCGAAAGGCAAATGGGGGCATCTTAGCACGGGCTCTCTCACCGATGATGTGGCGCATTGAGTCCCCGAGAGGGACCAAGTGATCCCTGTCCCTAAGGAGGGTGAGAGGGTTGTATTCCTCTCGCACTTCATTCGAGGGCTGGGATTTCCTCTCCACCCCTTTGTATGGGGCATTTTATTTTTCTACGGGTTAGATTTCCATGACCTAGCCCCAAATTCAATCCTCCACATATCCTCTTTCATAGTGGTGTGTGAAGCATTCCTCCCAATCCCCCCAACACTTCGGCCTCTGGCTCAAAACCTTCAACATGAAGCCGAAGGTGGTCGACGGGCAGCACGCTGAGTGCGGGGGTGCTATGATAAGCAAACTCCCCAATGCCACCTGGCCAAAGGGGGTGTTCGTGGAGACGAACAAAATTTGGCAGCATGAGTGGTTTTACATCACTGAGCCCCGCGACACCAAGTGGGTGGCAGCTCCTGCATTCAGATCTGGACTCCTAGAGAGGCTAACCTCCTGGACCGACAAGGGTCTGAATAGGGGGTCTCAGACGGAGGTGCTAGCCCTCCAGACACGCATATATGACATGATCTCCAAGGGCACCTAACTCACTAACGTGGTCCAGGTAATGCTTGCCCGTCTCGTCCTCCCCTGCCAACACCGGGACTCCTATCTATGGGAGTTCAATCCGGAAGGGTCCCGGCCCTTGAAGCACTTCTTCGGATCTTCGCATGAAGACATTTGGAAGCACCTATTCAAGGCCCAGAAGGGGTGGCCAGCGGAGACTGAGGACAATGACTTCAGTACTGTGCTCCCTGCATCAGAGGTATTTGAGAATTCTGCTGAACATATATTCCTTCCCTGTTTTAATTATAACATGAGTTGGAGGTTTTGCGTTCAATCCAGGCCTGGATGAAAAAGGCGTAGCGGATCAAGTGTCCGGCTCCCCCTACCAAAAGACCCAGAGATGCCTCGGGTGATGGCGATGTTGATTCCGGCGCCGTACAAGGCGCCGGAGAAGAAGGCCAAGAAGAAGGGCAAGTAGGTCAAGAGCGACCCCTGCCCTGCCGGCCCTATGTACACAAGGTCTGAGGAAACATGCTCCCAACTCTCTCAAAGAAGAAGAAGAGGAGGAGGAAGAAGAAGAAGAAGAAGACTCCCCCGTCCTGGCTAAGGGGAGAAAAAGAGCGGCCCTTGCTGACGCAGGCATGACCGTGCCCAGGAAGAAGCTAACTCTTTCTGTTAGTTCGGACTCATCGTCCGAACATAGCCATCGGGTTCAGCCCATGATCAAGCCCCTGGCCAAATCGTAAGTATCTAAACTGCTTATATTTGGATATCTTCCCTGTCACGCCCCGGACACACCCGCCGGTGGTCGTTACTCCTGGCGGGATTTAGACTGGCCCCACATATCAATACTAGTCTTTTCTGCGCACTTTGTCCTCACTCGTGCGCACCCGGGAGCAACTTCCCGGTCGGTCACCCATCCTGAAACTACCCCAAGCTGAGTACGCTTAACTTTGGAGTTCTATCCGAATGGGCTCCCGGAAAAGAAGGAATTCCTTATTGATATGAGTAGTCTATCATCCCTAATAAGCTAGGCCATCACATACACCCTCACTCAGAGGAACCGACGTCCTCGTCGGGCCACAGGAACGTTCCCTCTTGGCACAACCGTCCGCGCTTCCAGGACAGCACATGTGCCATGCCGTGTGCCACGGCGGGTCACAAACGTCATGCACAACATGACTGCAAACTATCTGCAAACATCCGTGTAACCACGAGGGCCGGCTCTGATACCAACTTGTAACGCCCCGATCACACCCGCCGGTGGTCGTTACTCCTGGCGGGATCTAAACTGGCCACACGGATCAATACTAGTCTTTTCTGCGCACTTTGTCCTCACTCGTGCGCACCCGGGAGCAACTTCCCGGTCGGTCACCCATCCTGAAACTACTCCAAGCTGAGCATGCTTAACTTTGGAGTTCTATCCGAATGGGCTCCCAGAAAAGAAGTAATTCCTTATTGATATGAGTAGTCTATCATCCCTAATAAGCCAGGCCATCACATTCCCTTTGCAGCATCTAATATTTATTTTATCTTTATGTGGTCCTCCGCGCGACATCCCCGTGGCTTCACTGTCCTCGGGGAATTCCTTGGCATCCGGAGAGATGGAGAGCGATACGCCTCTGCGGGGCTCGTCGCCCACTGTGGAGGATACCAAGGTATCCTCTCTACAAACTCCCCCTGTTCCAGCAAGTGAGAGTGGGGCTGACGAAAGGGCGGCCGAGGTTAATCCTTCGGCCGCGGTCGACCAGGGGGGAGCGATCCCCATGGCGACCGAAGACGGGGGGGAGGGGGCAAACAATTCGAGGCCCCGCTGAACACTGTTCCAGAGTCTAGTGCGGCTCCGGAATCAAGGGACCAGTCCCCCCATAATGGGGAGGGAGCAACTTCTCCTACGGTGCCTACCATCAATCCGGAGGCGCCGAAAACTCTGGAGGGAGCACTGCAAAGTGCTTCCATCATGGAGGAACACCGCACTCTGATGAGTGCTGTCATGGGGAAGATTCAGTACGTCAAAGGCGGACTGAACGAAGCCTTCAATAGCCTACTAACAGGCTTTGAGGTATGCGATGTAATGTTCTGTAACAGAATCAGACAAAGCATCCATGTTATAGCATATGATAGAGCTGAACTGTGAATTTGGTGCTTGAGCAGGTGATACGTCTCCAACGTATCTATAATTTTTGATTGTTCCATGCTATTATTTATGATGTTTTGGATGTTTAATGGGCTTTGTCATACAATTTTATATTATTTTTGGGACTAACCTACTAACCCAAAGCCCAGTCCAGATTGCTGTTTTTTGCCTATTTCAGGGTTTTGCAGAAAAGGAATATCAAACGGAGTCCAAACGGAATGAAACCTTTGAGAGAGATATTTTAGGAGAAAATCATGCATGTGAGACTTGAGAACCATGGAGTAGGGGCCACGAGGTGCCCATGACGGTGGGGGGTGCGCCCCCTAGGGCGCGCCCCCTGCCTCGTGGACCCCTCGTGAGGCCCCCGGTGTCCTCCTTCCTCCTATATAAGCCTACGTACCCCGAAACCATCAGAGCAACACAGCAAACCCTAGTTCCACCACCGTAACCTTCTGTTCCCGTGAGATCCCATCTTGGGGCCTGTTCCGGAGCTCCGCCGTAGGGGGGATCTACCACGGAGTGCTTCTACATCATCATCATCGCCTCACCATGAGTTGTGAGTAGTTTACCATAGACCTTCAGGTCCATAGCTAGTATCTAGATGGCTTCTTTTCTCTCTTTGGATCTCAATACAAAGTTCTCCTCGGTCATCGAGGAGATCTATTCGATGTAATCTCATTTTGCGGTGTGTTTGTCGAGATCCGATGAATTGTGGGTTTATGATCAAGATTATCTACGAGAAATATTTGGTTCTTCTCTGAACTCTTTATGTGTGCTCATAATATCCTTGCAAGTCTCTTCGAATTATTGGTTTGGTTTGGCCTACTAGATCTAGAGTTCTTGCATTGGGAGAAGTGCTTGGCTTTGGGTTCAGTCTTGCGGTGTCCTTTCCCAGTGACAGTAGGGGAAGCAAGGCACATATTTTATTGTTGCCATCAAGGATAAAAAGATGGGGTTTATATCATATTTCTTGAGTTTATCTCTACATCATGTCATCTTGCTTATGGCGTTACTCTATTCTTATGAACTCAATACACTAGATGCATGCTGGATAGCGGTCGATGTGTGGAGTAATACTAGTAGATGCAGGCAGGAGTCGGTCTACTTGGTCTCCGACGTGATGCCTATATACAATGATCATGCCTAGATAGTCTCATAATTATTCGCTTTTCTATCAATTGCTCGACAGTAATTCGTTTACCTGCCGTAGAATATCGCTATCATGAGAGAAGCCACTAGAGAACACTATGGCCCCCGGGTCTATTCTCAACATATCAATCTACCTATACTTTAGTTTTTCCGCTTTTACTTTCTGTTCTTATAATTAAAAATACCAAAAATATAAACTATCATCTCTATCAGATCTCACGTTTGTAAGTGACTGTGAAGGGATTAACAACCCCTTATCGTGTTGGCTGCGAAGTTCTTATTTGTTTGTGCAGGTGCGAGGGACTCGCGCGTGGTCTCCTACTGGATTGATACCTTGGTTCTCAAAAACTGAGGGAAATACTTATGCTACTGTGCTGCATCTCCCTTTCCTCTTCGAGGGAATACAACGCAAGCTCGAGAAGTAGCAAGAAGAATTTCTGGCGCCGTTGCCGGGGAGGCTTACGCAAAAGTCATATACCAAGTACAAATCACAAACCCTTATCCTTCGCATTACATTTTTGCCTCTCGTTTTCCTCTCCCCCACTTCACCCTTGCCGTTTTATTTGCCTTTCTTCTGCCGTGTGTTTATCGTTCGCTTGCTTCTTGTTTGCTTGTGTGTGTTGGATTACTTGCTTATCACTATGGCTCAGAACAATACCAAATTGTGTGACTTCTCTAATACCAACAATAATGATTTCATTAGCACTCCGATTGCTCCTATTACCGATACTGAATCTTGTGAGATCAATGCAGCTTTGTTGAATCTTGTCATGAAAGATCAATTCTCCGGCCTTCCTATTGAAGATACCGCTACCAATCTAAACAACTTTGTTGATTTGTGTGATATGCAAAAGAAAAGGGATACATATATCGATATTGTTAAATTGAAGTTATTTCTGTTTTCACTTAGAGATCGTGCTAAAACTTGGTTTTCTTCTTTGCCTAGAAATAGTATTGATTCTTGGATAAGTCCAAAGATGCTTTTATCTCTAAGTATTTCCCTCCTGCTAAGATCATCTCTCTTAGAAACGATATTATGCTTTTTAAGCAACTAGATCATGAGCATGTTGCACAAGCTTGGGAGAGAATGAAATTAATGATACGTAATTGCCCTACACATGGTTCGAATCTGTGGATCATTATTCAGAACTTTTATGCTGGCTTGAATTTTGCTTCTAGAAATCTTTTAGATTCGGCCGCAGGAGGCACTTTCATGGAAACTACCTCAGGAGAAGCTACCAAACTCCTAGATAATATTATGGTTAATTATTCTCAATGGCACACCGAAAGATCTACTAGTAAAAAAGTGCATGCTATTGAAGAAATTAGTGTTTTGAGTGGAAAGATGGATGAACTTATGAAATTATTTGCTGCTAAGAGTGCTTCTTCTGATCCTAATGATATGCCTTTGTCCACTTTGATTGAAAATAACAATGAATCTTTGGATGTAAATTTTGTTGGTAGGAATAATTTTGGTAAGAATGCTTATAGAGGGAACTTCAATCCTAAGCCTTTTCCTAGTAATTCCTCTAATAATGATGGTAATTCCTGCAACAACTCTTATGGAAAGATGCCTTCTGAATTTGAAACTAGTGTTAAGGAGTTTATGATTTCACAAAAGAATTTTAATGCTTTGCTTGAAGAAAAATTGCTTAAGATTGATGAATTGGCTAGAAGTATGGATAGAATTACTCTTGATGTTGATTCTTTGAAACTTAGATCTATCCCACCTAAGCATGATATCAATGAGTCTCTCAAAGCCATGAGAATTTCCATTGATGAATGCAAAGAAAGAACCGCTAGGATGCGTGCTAAAAGAGAAAATTATATAAGAGCGTGTTCTTCTAGTTATCATGAAAATAAAGATGAAGATATGAAAGTTATTGATATGTCTCCTATTAGATCCTTGTTTTCTAGTATAAATCTTGATGAAGATATGATTGGAGATGATTCTACTTTAAGGTGGCCCAATGATTCCGAGTTTTTAGATCTTGATGCTAAATTTGTTAAAAGTGGGAGTGAAGAGATTAAAACTTTCCATAGTGATGAACCCACTACTTTGGATTTCAAGATTGATTGTATTTCCTTGTTGCAATCCGTACTAAACTCTCCGCATGCTTATAATCAAAATAAAGCTTACACTAAACACATAGTTGATGCTTTGATGCAATCTTATGAAGAAAAACTTGGGTTAGAAGTTTCTATCCCTAGAAAGCTTTATGATGAGTGGGAACCTACTATCAAAATAAAAATTAAAGATCATGAATGCTATGCTTTGTGTGATTTGGGTGCAAGTGTCTCAACTATCCCAAAAACTTTGTGTGATTTGCTAGATTTCCATGAGCTTGATGATTGTTCTTTAAATTTGCATCTTGCGGATTCCACTATTAAGAAACCTATAGGAAGAATTAATGATGTTCTTATTGTTGCCAATAGGAATTATGTGCCCGTAGATTTCATTATTCTTGATATAGATTGCGATCCTTCATGTCTTATTATTCTCGGTAGACCTTTCCTTAGAATGATTGGTGCAATTATTGATATGAAGGAAGGAAATATTAGATTCCAATTTCGGTTAAGGAAAGACATGGAACACTTTCCTAGAAAGAAAATCAAATTACCATATGAATCTATTATGAGAGCCACTTATGGATTGCCTTCCAAAGATGGCAATACCTAGATCTATCATGTATCGTGCCTAGCTAGGGGCGTGAAACGATAGCGCTTGTTGGGAGGCAACCCAATTTTTTATTTTTTATTTTTGCCGCTGTTAGGGAATAAATATTGCATCTAGCTTCTGTTTAGATGTGGTTTTGTGTTTTGCTTAGTGTTTGTGCCAAGTAGAACCTTTGGAAAGACTTGTGTGAAGTTTATGTGATCTTGCTGTGAAAAACAGAATCGTTAGCGCTCGCTAGAATGGTCATCAGATTTTACTGGAGCGTGCTATTTAGTTGATTCTTTTTGCAGATGATTAATAGACAAACTCCTCACGTTTACCAATTTATTTTGAATTTTTTGGAGTTGCAGAAGTATGCGAAACCTGCAGATTACTACAGACTGTTCTGTTTTTGACAGATTCTGTTTTTCGTGTGTTGTTTGCTTATTTCAATGCATCTATGAGTAATATTGGGAGGTATGAACCATATATAAGTTGGAATACAGTAGGTTTAACACCAATATAAACAAATAATGAATTCATTGTAGTACCTTTGAGTAATGGTTTGCTTTCTTATACTAACGGAGCTCACGAGATTTTTGTCTAAGTTTTGTGTTGTGAAGTTTTCAAGTTTTGAGTATTGCTTTGATGGACTATGGAACAAAGAGTAGAAAGGGCCTAAGCTTGTGTATGCCCAAGGAACCCCAAGTAAAATTCAAGGACAATCAAAAGCCTAAGCTTGGGGATGCCCCGGGAAGGCATCCCCTCTTTCGTCTTCATCCATCGGTAACTATACTCGGAGCTATATTTTTATTCACCACATGATATGTGTTTTGCTTGGAGCGTCTTGTATAATTTGAGTCTTTGCTTGTTAGTTTGCCACAATTATCCTTGCTGGACACGCCTATTTGAGAGAGTTAAATATGGCCTAGGAATTGTTAGAACTTAGAACACTCTATGTGCTTCACTTATATCTTTTGAGTTGAATAGTTTTTGCTCTAGTGCTTCACTTATATCTTTTCGAGCACGGTGGTGAGAATATTTTGAAGAAATTGTTGAACTCTCATGCTTCACTAATATCTATTTGAGAGTCTATTAAAACATCATGGTAATGTTTTTAGGCTATAAAACTAGTCTTCACATGATAGATATCCTATATCAATGTAGTAAAAACTTTCACACTAAGTGCATTGAATATGATGAGAAGTTGGATGCTTGATAATTGTTTTGAGATATGAGGATAGTGATATTAGAGTCATGCTAGTGGAGTTATTATGAAATTGAGAAATACTTGTGTTGTTGTTAGTGATTCCCGTAGCATGCACGTATGGTGAACCACTATGTGACGAAGTTAGAGCATGAGGTATTTGTAAAGTGTCAACCTTTGTGTGGAGGTCGGGGGCGCGCGATGGTTAACTCCTACCAACCAACCCCATAGGAGCATGTGTTGATTGCTTTGTTTTGATGACTCGTTGATTTTTGCAATAAGTATATGAGTTCTTATGACTAATGTTGAGTCCATGGATATTACGCACTCTCACCCTTCCACCATTGCTAGCCTCTCTTGTATCGCGCAACTTTCGCCGGTACCATACACCCACTATATATCCTTCCTCAAAATAGCCACCATATTCCTCAAAACAGCCACCATACCTACCTATAATGGCATTTCCATAGCCATTCCGAGATATATTGCCATGCAACTTTCCACCGTTCCGTTCATAAGACACGCTTCATATTGTCATATTGCCATGCATGATCATGTAGTTGACATCGTATTTGTGGCAAGGCCACCATGCATAATTTTTCATACATGTCACTCTTGTTTCATTGCACATCCCGATACACCACCGGAGGCATTCATATAAAGTCATACTTTGTTGTAGTATCGAGTTGTAATATCGACTTGTAATGAAAGTGTGATGATCATCATTATTAGAGCATTGTCCCATGGGAGGAAAGGCTAGATCAATAAAGCCCCTCCACAAAAAAAGAAAAAAAGGAAGAAGAAAGGCCAAAGAAAAAAAGAAAGGCCAAAAAAAAAGGAAAATAAAAGAAAAAGGGACAATTGCTACTATCTTTTTTCCACACTTGTGCTTCAAAGTAGCATCATGTTCTTCATGATAGAGAGTCTCATACTTAGTCACTTTCATATACTAGTGGGAATTTTCATTATAGAACTTGGCTTGTATATTCCAACGATGGGCTTCCTCAAATGCCCGAGGTCTTCGTGAGCAAGCAAGTTGGATGCACACCCACTAGTTTCTTTTGTTGAGCTTTCATACATATTTAGCTCTAGTGCATCCGTTGCATGGAAATCCCTACTCACTCACATTGATATCTATTGATGGGCATCTCCATAGCCCGTTGATACGCCTAGTCGATGTGAGACTATCTCCCTCCTTTTTGTCTTCTCCACAACCACCTCTCTATTCCACCCATAGTGCTATGTCCATGGCTCACGCTCATGCATTACGTGAAAGTTGAAAGGTTTGAAAGAATAGAGTATGAAAACAAGTGCTTGGCTGAAATAGGGGTTGTGCATGCTATGAATATTTTGTGTGATGAAGATGGAGCATATCCAGACTATATGATTTTGTAGGGATAACTTTCTTTAGCCATAGTATTTTGAGAAGACATGATTGCTTTGTTAGTATGCTTGAAGTATTATTATTTCTTATGTCAATATAGACTTTTGTCTTGAATCTTTCAGATCTGAACATTCATGCCACAATTAAGAGAATTACATTGAAAAACTATGTTGGTTAGCATTCCACATCAAAAATTCTGTTTTTAACATTTACCTACTCGAGGACGAGCAGGAATTAAGCTTGGGGATGCTTGATACTTCTCCAACGTATCTATAATTTTTTTATTGTTCCATGCTATTATTTATGATGTTTTGGTTGTTTAATGGGATTTGTCATACACTTTTCTATTATTTTTGGGACTAACCTACTAACCCAAAGGCCCAGTCCAAATTGCTGTTTTTTGCCTGTTTCAGGGTTTTGCAGAAAAGGAATATCAAACGGAGTCCAAACGGAATGAAACCTTCGGGAGAGATATTTTTGGAGAAAATCACGCACAGGAGACTTGAGAACCACGGAGTAGGGGCCATGAGGTGCCCACGAGGGTGGGGGGCGCCCCCTGTCTCGTGGACCCCTCGCGAGGCCCCCGGTGTCCTCCTTCCTCCTATATAAGCCTACGTACCCCGAAACCATCAGAGCAATAGAGAAAACCCTAGTTCCACCGCCGTAACCTTCTGTTCCCGTGAGATCCCATCTTGGGGCCTGTTCTGGAGCTCCGCCGGAGGGCGGATCTACCACGGAGTGCTTCTACATCATCATCATCGCCTCACCATGAGTTGTGAGTAGTCTACCACAGACCTTCGGGTCCATATCTAGTATCTAGATGACTACTTCTCTCTCTTTGGATCTCAATACAAAGTTCTCCTCGGTCTTCAAGGAGATCTATTCGATGTAATCTCTTTTTGCGGTGTGTTTGTCGAGATTCGATGAATTGTGGGTTTATGATCAAGATTATCTATAAGAAATATTTGGTTCTTCTCTGAACTCTTTATGTGTGCTCATAATATCATTGCAAGTCTCTTCGAATTATTGGTTTGGTTTGGCCTACTAGATATATAGTTCCTGCAATGGGAGAAGTGCTTGGCTTTGGGTTCAATCTTGCGGTGTCCTTTGCTAGTGACAGTAGGGGCAGCAAGGCACGTATTGTATTGTTGCCATCGAGGATAAAAAGATGGGGTTCATATCATATTGCTTGAGTTTATCCCTCTACATCATGTCATCTTGCTTAAGGCGTTACTCTGTTCTTATGAACTCAATACACTAGATGCATGCTGGATAGCGGTCGATGTGTGGAGTAATAGTAGTAGATGCAGGCAGGAGTTGGTCTACTTGTCTCGGACGTGATGCATATATACAATGATCATGCCTAGATAGTCTCATAATTATTCGCTTTTCTATCAATTGCTCGACAGTAATTTGTTTACCCGCCATAGAATATCGCTATCATGAGAGAAGCCACTAGAGAACACTATGGCCCCCGGGTCTATTCTCAACATATCAATCTACATCTACTTTACTTTTTCGGCTTTTACTTTCTGTTCTTATAATTAAAAATACCAAAAATATAAACTATCATCTCTATCAGATCTCACTTTCGTAAGTGATCGTAAAGGGATTGACGACCCCTTATCGCGTTGGCTGCGAAGTTCTTATTTATTTGTGCATGTGCGAGGGACTCACGCGTGTCTCCTACTGGATTGATACCTTGGTTCTCAAAAACTGAGGGAAATACTTACGCTACTGTGCTGCATCTCCCTTTCCTCTTCGAGGGAATACAATGCGAGCTCGAGAAGTAGAAGCAGGCTGCGCTAGTTATGGCATCCGCCCACGCCGTAGAGGTTTCCGCGTTAAATCAGAAACTTAGACTAGCTGATGAAGATATCGATCACATCAACAAGCGTTTTGATGAAACGCAAGGTATGCGGGTTTAGGAAATCTAAATTTTAACGCACTATATGTCCGAACATGAGCTAATACATGTTATATATTTTTTGTGAAACAGCTGACGCAACTGCGGTCGAGGCTCTGAAGGGCGAACTTGCCACAACCAAGGAGGAGGCCAGAGCGAGCAAGGTAGCCGCTGATAAAGCGGCTGCCGACCTGGAGGCTGAGAAGGCCCTACGTCAACAGCATGAGACTCAGGTGACCAAAGTCGAGGCCGACCTTCAAAATGCGATTCGCTAATGCGACACCTTGGAGAAGGCGAATTCGGAGCAAGTGGCCGAACTTGCTACGACAGTTAATGCTGCCAAGGAGGCGCGAACTAAATCGCGCAATGCTCAGGAGGAGATAAAACAAGCGCGTCAGATAGCAACTGGTAAGGTTTTCCTCTTGCAGAGCATCTTCGGAGGTCAGAGGTATCTTGGGATGACACGATTGTGGAATTTTCCAGGTGTGTTTGTGGATCTCCCAAGGAGCATCGCCGACGCCGCCCAATACTTCCGAGCTCAAGAGGGGAACTACACGAAGAAGTTGTTTTGGTCGCAGTTCCTTGCGCCCAGCCATCCAGTGCCCCTCAATGACCAAATGAAGCACCTGGTCGAGCTGCGCAACATGGAGAGTTCGGCCATGAAGGACTTGATAGTCCGGCTATGGCGCGCTGATCCGATCCTGAGTAGTTACTTCCGATTGGTGAAGAGGCTCGTCGATGCGAGTCCGCGGGTCGACGCTATCAAGCGCTTGGCCTGCATAGAGGGTGCTCGGATGGCCTTTGCCCGCGTGAAGGTGCATTGGGTGAAGATGAAAGCCGCGTAAATAGCCACTGTTGGCCCTCCAGAAGGCAAGGATCATCGCAGACCGAAAAGGTACTTTGACGATGTCCTAGAAGGAGCCCGCCTTGTAGAGGGCCAATGCTCAAAGGATATAGTCTTTGAGTGATTCGTATTCGGGTTGTAAGGACTAAGCCAATGTGCCGATGTATATAAATTTTGCGCTTTTATATTAATGAGCGACTTTTCCCTCCTGTGCGGCTGTTTATGTAATTTTGAAAGTTTCCAGTCGTCGGCTTCAGCCCCCATGTAATTATTATAGGGGTGTTCGGTAACACGCAGGAACACTCTTTAACCAACGTCTTGGTCCGTATAGGAGGTGTTTGCACAGCTAACCAGGCAATCATACTAGCAGCTTTGTTGCTTTCACTTAGCCATAAGAGCTTGACTAGTGGGGCTAAGTACTAGCCCCTGGTGCGTACCAGTCTTTTTGAAATATAGTGCCTTTTTGACGTGGCTGGGCGAAGACCAGCCCCTCGTATAACACAGAGTGGATCGCTATCGATCATTGGATAACACTAGGTCACCAAATCGCTTGACCAACTCTCGCCTCATCATGACAGTCAGTTTTTGGCTTTCTCTACTAAGGTACTTGACCGGACGAACTAGAAGTACAATAGCAGTAGTTCTCCCTTTACTACCTTAGCCAAACAATGTGGAACATAAGGTAGCAAGCACAGGAGCCAGGCAACCCAACTATTGACCAAAGACATGATTCGAAGCCGATGCATATAACACGATATCTGGGACGCCGAACAGTTCCCCATAGGTGTTCGGAATTTTTGTAGGCGTGCCAGGCTCAGTACAGCCCCCTGTATAAAGTCCAGGTATTAGGGCATACGTGGCAATCTGTCCTGGGGATAGAGAATACAGGTGGTGTAAAATAAACAATGGCCCAAACAAATTGGAACAAAACTGCTTCTTTTATATCCCATTTAATACGGCGAACCGTGAGGTTACATATAATACCGATAACAGCCTCGAGCATTTGACATGCCAACAAATAAAATAGAAAAAAGAAAAGAGTAAAGGGGTTTACACAGAGCCCTACTCTACAGGAAAGAAATTTTAACCAGTGGCCCTGCTGCACGTCTGCGCCTTTTTCTCCATGGTAATTTGTCCTTGGGAAGGAGAATTGTAATGGCCGTCTATAATAAAAAAGAAGGAAGAGAGCAGGATTTTGGAAAAGAGTACCTGATACGTCCATTTTGCATCATGCTTATATGTTGATATTTATTGCATTATGGGCTGTTATTACGCGTTATGCCACAATACTTATGCCTTTTCTCTCTTATTTTACAAGGTTTAAATGAAGAGGGAGAATGCCGACAACTGGAATTCTGGGCTAGAAAAGGAGGAAACTCTGGAAACCTATTTTGCACAGCTCAAAAAGCCTCGAAACTTCACAGGACACCATTTCAGAAAATATAAAAAATATCTGGCGAAAGAAGATCACCAGGGGGCCACCAGTTGTCCACGAGGGTGGGGGCCGCGCCCCCCTCTCTGGGCACCCCCTGCCTCGTGGGCCCCCCAATGGCCCCCCGATGCCCATCTTCTCCTATATGAGATGTTTTGACCTGAATAATCATAAGGAGGCTTTCGGGACCAGACGCCGCCGTCTCGAGGCGGAACCTTGGCGGAAACCAATCTAGGGCTTCAGCAGAGCTGTTCTGCTAGGGATACTTCCCTCCGGGAGGGGGAAATTGTCACCACCGTCATCACCAACAACTCTCCCATCTTGGGGAGGGCTATCTTCATCAACATCTTCACGAGCACCATCTCCTCTCAAACCATAGTTCATCTCTTGTATCCAATCTTTGTACCCAAACCTCAGATTGGTACCTATGGGTTGCTAGTAGTGTTGATTACTCCTTGTAGTTGATGCTAGTTGGTTTATTTGGTGGAAGATCATATGTTCAGATCCATTATGCATATTAATACCCCTCTGATCATGAACAATATTATGTCTTGTGAGTAGTTACTTTTCTTCCTGAGGACATGGGAGAAGTCTTGCTATTAGTAGTCATGTGAATTTGGTATTCGTTTGATATTTTGATGAGATGTATGTTGTCTTTCCTCTAGTGGTGTCATGTGAGCATCGACTACATGACACTTCACCATTATTCGGGTCTAGAGGAAGGCATTGGGAAGTAATAAGTAGATGATGGGTTGCTAGAGTGACATAAGCTTAAACCCTAGTTTATGCGTTGCTTCGTAAGGGGCTGATTTGGATCCACTTGTTTCATGCTATGGTTAGGTTTACCTTAATACTTCTTTGGTAGTTGCGGATGCTTGCATTAGAAGTTAATCATAAGTGGGAGGCTTGTCCAAGTAAGGACATCACCCAAGCACCGGTCCACCCACATACCAAATTATCAAAGTACCGAACGCGAATCAGATGATCGTGATGAAAACTAGCTTGACGCTAATTCCCATGTGTCCTCGGGAGCGCTTTCCTTCATATAAGAGTTTGTCCAGGCTTGTCCTTTTCTACAAAAAGGATTGGGCCACCTTGCTGTACCTTATTTATGTTGGAAATATGCCCTAGAGGCAATAATAAAAGAGTTATTATTATATTTCCTTGTTCATGATAATCGTTTATTATCCATGCTATAATTGTATTGATTGGAAACTCAAATACATGTGTGGATAAATAGACAGACTTTGTGTCCCTAGTGAGCCTCTACAGGACTAGCTCGTTGATCAAAGATGACCGCGGTTTCCAGGTCATAGACATGAGTTGTCATTTGATAACGGGATCACATCATTAGGAGAATGATGTGATGGACGAGACCCAAACGTTAAACATAGCTTTTGATCGTGTCAGTTATCGCTATAGTTTTCTGCATGTCAAGTATAAGTTCCTATGACCATGAGATCATGTAACTCACTGACACAGTAGGAGTGCTTTGTGTGTGCCAAACGTCACAACGTAACTGGGTGACTATAAAGGTACTCTACAGGTATCTCCGAGGGTGTCTGTTGAGTTGACATGGATCGAGACTGGGATTTGTCACTCCGTGTGACGGAGAGGTATCTCCGGGCCCACTCGGTAATACGTCATCTCAATGAGCTCAAAGTGACTAAGTAGTTGGTCACGGGATTATGTATTACGGTAACGAGTAAAGAGACTTGACGGTAACGAGATTGAACTAGGTATAGAGATACCGACGATCGAATCTCGGGCAAGTAACATACCGACGAGACAAAGGGAACTGTATACGGGATTGCCTGAATCCTTGACATCGTGGTTCATCCGATGAGATCATCGAGAAACATGTGGGAACCAATATGGGTATCCAGATCCCGCTATTGGTTATTGACCTGGGAGTGTCTCGGTCATGTCTACATGGTTTCCGAACCCGCAGGGTCTACACACTTAACGTTCGGTGACGCTAGGGTTGTTAGAGAGAAAAGTGTATGGTTACCGAAGGTTGTTCGGAGTCCCGGATGAGATCCCGGACATGACGAGGGTCTCCGGAATGGTCCGGAGACGAAGATTGATATATAGGATGAAAGGTTTCGGAGTCCGGAAGTGTTCCGGGGGGCATCGGGAAATCGGCGGAGTACCGGAAAGGGTTTCGGGGGGTCCGGAAGTAGTTCTGGGCCTAATGGGCCACAAGGGGGAACACCACAGCCCTCAGGGGGCTGTGCGCCCCCCCTGGGCCCTCTCCTCATGCGGCTAAGGGGGTGGGACCCCCTAGGGCAGCCGCACCCCTTTGGAGTGGGGGGCAAGGCACCTAGGGGGGAAACCCTAGGGCCTGGCCTTTGGCCGCCGCCCCCCCTGCCTTGGCCGCCGCCCCCTCCCCTTGCCCTGGCTGCCGGCCCCTAGGGGAAACCCTAGGGCGCCCCTCACCTCTCCACCCCCCTATATATAGTGAGGCAAAGGGAGGGCAGCAAACACAAGTTCGTGCCTCGGTGCTGCCCTCCCTCTCCCACAACATCTTCTTGTCCCGCGGTGCTTAGGCGAAGCCCTGCTGGAATTCTCCTCCACCATCACCACCACGCCGTCGTGCTGCCGGTTCTCCATCAACCTCTCCTCCACCCCTTGCTGGATCAAGAAGGAGGAGACGTCCCCGAGCCGTACGTGTGAAGAACGCGGAGGCACCGTTGCTTCGGTGCTAGGATCTTCGGCGATCTGAATCGCGGCGAGTACGACTCCATCATCCGCGTTCATAACGCTTCCGCTTAGCGATCTACAAGGGTATGTGGATCCTACTCTCCCCTCGTAGTTGCATCTACTAGATTGATCTTGGTGAACGTAGAGAATTTTTTTTTTGTTTTCCATGCAACGTTCCCCAACAGTGGCATCATGAGCTAGGATCTTGCGTAGATGCTTTCTCGAGTAGAACACAAAAGGGTTTGTGGCGTTGATGTTTAAATTGCTGCCCTCCTTAGTCTTTCTTGATTCAGCGGTATTATAGGATGAAGCGGCCCGGACCAACTTTACATGTCCACGTACATGAGACCGGTTCCATCGACAGACATGTGACTTTTGTTGCATAAGATGGCTGGCGGGTGTCTGTCTCTCCTATCTTAGTTGAATCGGAATAGAACAAGGCGGTCCTTGTAGAAGGTTAAATAGCAACTTGAATATCACCGTTGTGGTTTTGCGTAGGTAAGAAGCGTTCTTGCTAGATACCCATAGCAGCCACGTAAAACATGCAACAACAAATTAGAGGACGTCTAACTTGTTTTTGCAGGGTATGCATGTGATATGATATGGCCAATGACATGATGAATTATATTTGATGTATGATATGATCATGTTGTAATAGTTAATATCGACTTGCATGTCGATGCATACGGCAACCGGCAGGAGCCATAGGGTTGTCTTTAATTTTTGTATGACCTGCGTGTCAATCATTAAGCGCTTTGTAATGCTTTACTTTATCGCTAAACGGTAGCAATAGTAGTAAGAGCATGGTGGGCGCCGACAACCCCGATGGCGACACGATGATGGAGATCATGATGATGGAGATCATGGTGTGGCGCCGGTGACGATGGAGATCATGCCGGTGCTTTGAAGATGGAGATCAAAAGCACGAGTTGATGGCCATATCATGTCACTTATGATTTGCATGTGATGTTAATCCTTTTATGCATCTTATCTTGCTTAGGACGACGGTAGCATTATAAGATGATCCTTCACTAAAATTTCAAGATAAAATTGTGTTCCCCCCGAGTGTGCGCCGTTGCGAAGGTTCGTCGTTTCGAAGCACCACGTGATGATCGGGTGTGATAGACTCTACGTTCGCATACAACGGGTGCAAGCCAGTTTTGCACATGCAGAACACTCGGGTTAGACTTGACGAGCCTAGCATGTACAGACATGGCCTCGGAACACGGAGGACCGAAAGGTCGAGCATGAGTCATATAGTAGATATGATCAACATGTTGATGTTCACCATTGACACCACCTCATCTCACGTGATGATCGGACTTGGGTTAGTGAATTTGGATCATGTCACGCTCGAATGACCGGAGGGATGTCAATTTGAGTGGGAGTTATAAATAATTTGATTAGGTAATAACTCACTTATCATGAACAATAGTCTAAAATGTCTTTGCAAATTTTTGGTTGTAGATGGCTCGCGCAGTAGCTCCCCTGAATTTTAATGCGTTCCTAGAGAAAGCTAAACTGAAAGATGACGGGAGCAACTTTGTGGACTGGCTCCGCAATCTGAGGATCATCCTCACAGCTGCCCAAAAGGTTTATGTCCTAAATGCACCACTAGGTGACCCCCCCGCTCCTGGAGCCTCTGCGGACGTTATGAACGTTTGGCAGACGCGTTCGGATGACTATTCGATAGTGCAGTGTGCCATGTTGTACGGCTTGGAAGGAGGACTTCAAAGGCGTTTTGAACGTCATGGTGCATATGAGATGTACACGGAGTTGAAGTTCATCTTTGAGAAGAATGCTAAGATCGAGAGGTATGAGACCACCGATAAATTCTTCGCTTGCAAGATGGAGGAGAATTCGTCTGTCAGTGAGCACTTACTGAAGATGTCTGGGTACTATACCCGCATAACTGATCTGGGACTTGTGTTCCCGGATGAGGCTATCATTGACAGAATTCTCCAGTCACTCCCTCCAAGCTACAAGAGCTTCGTGCAGCAGTATAACATGCAAGGGATGAACAAGACCATCGCCGAGCTGTTTTCAATGCTGAAAGTCGCTGAGGCAGACATCCAGAAGGAGTATCAAGTGTTGATGGTCAATAAGACCACCAGTTTCAAGAAGAATGGCAAGGGCAAGAAGGGTAACTCTAAGAAGGGTGGCAAAGCAGTTGCTAATCCAGTGAAGAAACCCAAGGCTGGGCCCAAGCCAGAGACTGAGTGTTTCTATTGCAAGGGGAATGGCCACTCGAAGCGGAACTGCCCCAAGTATCTGGCGGACAAGAAGGGGGCCAACAACAAAGGTATATGTGATATGCATGTTATTGATGTGTACCTTACCAACTCTCGTTGTAGTGCCTGGGTATTTGATACCGGTTCGGTTGCTCACATTTGCAACTCTAAACAGGAACTGCGGAATAAACGGAGGCTGGCGAAGGACGAAGTGACGATGCGCGTGGGAAATGGTTCCAAGGTTGATGTGATCGCCGTCGGCACGCTCGCTCTTCGATTACCATCGGGATTAGTTATGAACCTGAATAATTGTTATTTAGTGCCTGCGTTAAGCATGAACATTATATCTGGATCTTGTTTATTGCGAGACGGTTACTCATTTAAGTCAGAGAATAATGGTTGTTCTATTTATATGAGTAATATCTTTTATGGTCGTGCACCCGAAGTTAGGGGTTTATTCTTATTGAATCTCGATAGTGATGATACACATGTTCATAACATTGATGCCAAAAGATGTAGAGTAGATAATGATAATACCACTTTCTTGTGGCACTGCCGTCTCGGTCATATCGGCGTGAAACGCATGAGGAAGCTCCATGCTGATGGACTTTTGGAGTCTCTTGATTTTGAATCACTTGACACGTGCGAGCCGTGCCTCATGGGCAAGATGACAAGGACCCCGTTTTCAGGGACAATGGAACGGGCAAGTGACTTATTGGAAATCATACATACTGATGTGTGCGGTCCGATGAGTGTAACGGCGCGCGGTGGATATCGTTATTTTCTCACCTTCACTGACGACTTAAGTAGATATGGGTATATTTACTTGATGAAGCATAAGTCTGAAACTTTTGAAAAGTTCAAGCAATTTCAGAGTGAAGTTGAAAATCATCGTAACAAGAAGATCAAGTTCCTACGATCTGATCGAGGGGGAGAATATCTGAGTTATGAGTTTGGTGATCACTTAAGAAAATGTGGAATTGTTTCACAGTTGACGCCACCTGGAACACCACAGCATAATGGTGTGTCCGAACGTCGTAATCGAACCCTATTAGATATGGTACGTTCTATGATGTCTCTTGCCGATTTGCCACTATCGTTTTGGGGATATGCGTTAGAGACAGCTGCATTCACTTTAAATAGGGCTCCATCTAAGTCCGTTGAGACAACACCGTATGAACTATGGTTTGGTAAGAAACCGAAGTTGTCTTTTCTCAAGATTTGGGGTTGCGATGCTTATGTCAAAAGGCTTCAGCCAGAAAAGCTCGAACCCAAAGCGGACAAATGTGTCTTCATAGGATACCCAAAAGAAACAGTTGGGTACACCTTCTATCTCAGATCCGAGGGCAAAGTGTTTGTCGCTAAGAACGGGTCCTTTCTCGAGAAAGAGTTTCTCTCGAAAGAATTGAGTGGGAGGAAGGTAGAACTTGATGAGGTTATAGAACCTCTGCTTCAACCAGAGAGTAGCACAGCACAAAAAGATGTTTTTGTGGAGCCTGCAGAGGTTGAAGAGGAAGCAAATGATGATGATCAAGAAGCTTCTGATCAAGTTACTACCGAACCTCGTAGGTCGACAAGGGTACGCACTGCACCTGAGTGGTACGGTAACCCTGTCTTGGAGGTCATGTTGTTAGACAACGGTGAACCTACGAGCTATGGAGAAGCGATGGTGGGCCCGGATTCCGACAAATGGTTAGAGGCCATGAAATCCGAGATGGGATCCATGTATGAAAACAAAGTATGGACTTTGGAAGTATTACCTGAAGGGCCGAAGGCCATTCAGAATAAATGGATTTTTAAGAGGAAGACGGACGCTGACGGTAATGTCACCGTGTATAAAGCTCGACTTGTGGCAAAGGGTTTTTCACAAGTTCAAGGGATTGACTACGATGAGACTTTCTCACCCGTAGCGATGCTTAAATCCGTCCGAATCATGTTAGCAATGTATGCAATGCTGTGCACGAGACCAGATGTCAGCCTTGCCATAAGTATGGCCGGAAGGTTTCAAAGTAATCCTGGTATGGATCACTGGACAGCGGTCAAGAATATCCTAAAGTACCTGAAAAGGACTAAGGATATGTTTCTCGTTTATGGAGGTGATCAAGAGCTCGTCGTAAAGGGTTACGTCGATGCAAGCTTTGACACTGATCCGGATGACTCTAAGTCTCAAACCGGATACGTATATATTCTCAACGGGGGAGCGGTAAGCTGGTGCAGTTCCAAGCAGAGCGTGGTAGCTGATTCTACATGTGAAGCGGAGTATATAGCTGCCTCGGAGGCGGCAAAGGAAGGTGTCTGGATGAAGGAGTTCATGACAGATCTTGGAGTTGTGCCTAGTGCACTGAACCCAATGACTCTGTTCTGTGACAACACTGGTGCCATTGCTCTAGCCAAGGAACCAAGGTTTCACAAAAGGACCAGACACATAAAGCGACGCTTCAATTCCATCCGCGATTCGGTCAAGGAGGAGGACATAAACATTTGCAAAGTACACACGGATTTGAATGTTGCGGATCCGTTGACTAAGCCTCTTCCACGGGCTAAGCACGATCAACACCAAGACTCTATGGGTGTTAGATTCATTACCTTGTAATGCTAGATTATTGACTCTAGTGCAAGTGGGAGACTGTTGGAAATATGCCCTAGAGGCAATAATAAAAGAGTTATTATTATATTTCCTTGTTCATGATAATCGTTTATTATCCATGCTATAATTGTATTGATTGGAAACTCAAATACATGTGTGGATGAATAGACAGACTTTGTGTCCCTAGTGAGCCTCTACAGGACTAGCTCGTTGATCAAAGATGACCGCGGTTTCCAGGTCATAGACATGAGTTGTCATTTGATAACGGGATCACATCATTAGGAGAATGATGTGATGGACGAGACCCAAACGTTAAACATAGCTTTTGATCGTGGCAGTTATCGCTATAGTTTTCTGCATGTCAAGTATAAGTTCCTATGACCATGAGATCATGTAACTCACTGACACCGTAGGAGTGCTTTGTGTGTGCCAAACGTCACAACGTAACTGGGTGACTATAAAGGTACTCTACAGGTATCTCCAAGGGTGTCTGTTGAGTTGACATGGATCGAGACTGGGATTTGTCACTCCGTGTGACGGAGAGGTATCTCCGGGCCCACTCGGTAATACGTCATCTCAATGAGCTCAAAGTGACTAAGTAGTTGGTCACGGGATTATGTATTACGGTAACGAGTAAAGAGACTTGCCGGTAACGAGATTGAACTAGGTATAGAGATACCGACGATCGAATCTCGGGCAAGTAACATACCGACGAGACAAAGGGAACTGTATACGGGATTGCCTGAATCCTTGACATCGTGGTTCATCCGATGAGATCATCGAGAAACATGTAGGAGCCAATATGGGTATCCAGATCCCGCTATTGGTTATTGACCTGGGAGTGTCTCGGTCATGTCTACATGGTTTCCGAACCCGCAGGGTCTACACACTTAACGTTCGGTGACGCTAGGGTTATTAGTGAGAAGAGTGCATGGTTACCGAAGGTTGTTCGGAGTCCCGGATGAGATCCCGGACATGACGAGGGTCTCCGGAATGGTCCGGAGACGAAGATTGATATATAGGATGAAAGGTTTCGGAGTACCGGAAGTGTTCCGGGGAGCATCGGGGAATCGGCGGAGTACCGGGAAGGTTTTCGGGGGGTCCGGAAGGTGTTCTGGGCCTATTGGGCCACAAGGGGGGACACCACAGCCCTCAGGGGGCTGTGCGCCCCCCCTGGGCCCTCTCCCCATGCGGCTAAGGGGGTGGGACCCCCTAGGGCTGGCCGCACCCCTTGGGACTTGGGGGGCAAGGCACCTAGGGGGGAAACCCTAGGGCCTGGGCGCCTCCCCCTGCCCTGGCCGCCGCCCCCCTCCCCTTGCCCTGGCCGCCGGCCCCTAGGGGGAAACCCTAGGGCGCCCTAGCCTCTCCTCCCCCCCTATATATAGTGGGGCAAAGGGAGGGCAGACAACACAGTTCGTGCCTCGGTGCTGCCCTCCCTCTCCCGTCATATCTTCTTCTCCCGCGGTGCTTAGGCGAAGCCCTGCTGGAGTTCTTCTCCACCATCACCACCACGCCGTCGTGCTGCCGGTTCTCCATCAACCTCTCCTCCACCCCTTGCTGGATCAAGAAGGAGGAGACGTCCCCGAGCCGTACGTGTGAAGAACGCGGAGGCACCGTTGCTTCGGTGCTAGGTCTTCGGCGATCTGAATCGCGACGAGTACGACTCCATCATCCGCGTTCATAACGCTTCCGCTTAGCGATCTACAAGGGTACGTAGATCACACTCCTTCCTCGTAGTTGCATCTACTAGATTGATCTTGGTGAACGGTAGGAAAAATTTTTGTTTCCCATGCAACGTTCCCCAACAGAACTGTTGGAAATATGCCCTAGAGGCAATAATAAAAGAGTTATTATTATATTTCCTTGTTCATGATAATCGTTTATTATCCATGCTATAACTGTATTGATTGGAAACTCAGATACACGTGTGGATGAATAGACAGACTTTGTGTCCCTAGTGTGCCTCTACAGGACTAGCTCGTTAATCAAAGATGACCGCGGTTTCCAGGTCATAAGACATGAGTTGTCATTTGATAACGGGATCACATCATTAGGAGAATGATGTGATGGACGAGACCCAAACGTTAACATAGCTTTTGATCGTGTCAGTTATCGCTATAGTTTTCTGCATGTCAAGTATAAGTTCCTATGACCATGAGATCATGTAACTCACTGACACCGTAGGAGTGCTTTGTGTGTGCCAAACGTCGCAACGTAACTGGGTGACTATAAAGGTACTCTACAGGTATCTCCGAGGGTGTCTGTTGAGTTGACATGGATCGAGACTGGGATTTGTCACTCCGTGTGACGGAGAGGTATCTCCGGGCCCACTCGGTAATACGTCATCTCAATGAGCTCAAAGTGACTAAGTAGTTGGTCACGGGATTATGTATTACGGTAACGAGTAAAGAGACTTGACGGTAACGAGATTGAACTAGGTATAGAGATACCGACGATCGAATCTCGGGCAAGTAACATACCGACGAGACAAAGGGAACTGTATACGGGATTGCCTGAATCCTTGACATCGTGGTTCATCCGATGAGATCATCGAGAAACATGTGGGAACCAATATGGGTATCCAGATCCCGCTATTGGTTATTGCCCTGGGAGTGTCTCGGTCATGTCTACATGGTTTCCGAACCCGCAGGGTCTACACACTTAACGTTCGGTGACGCTAGGGTTGTTAGAGAGAAAAGTGTATGGTTACCGAAGGTTGTTCGGAGTCCCGGATGAGATCCCGGACATGACGAGGGTCTCCGGAATGGTCCGGAGACGAAGATTGATATATAGGATGAAAGGTTTCGGAGTCCGGAAGTGTTCCGGGGGCATCGGGAAATCGGCGGAGTACCGGAAAGGGTTTCGGGGGGTCCGGAAGTAGTTCTGGGCCTAATGGGCCACAAGGGGGAACACCACAGCCCTCAGGGGGCTGTGCGCCCCCCCTGGGCCCTCTCCTCATGCGGCTAAGGGGGTGGGACCCCCTAGGGCAGCCGCACCCCTTTGGAGTGGGGGGCAAGGCACCTAGGGGGGGAAACCCTAGGGCCTGGCCTTTGGCCGCCACCCCCCTGCCTTGGCCGCCGCCCCCTCCCCTTGCCCTGGCCGCCGGCCCCTAGGGGAAACCCTAGGGCGCCCCTCACCTCTCCACCCCCCCTATATATAGTGAGGCAAAGGGAGGGCAGCAAACACAAGTTCGTGCCTCGGTGCTGCCCTCCCTCTCCCACAACATCTTCTTGTCCCGCGGTGCTTAGGCGAAGCCCTGCTGGAATTCTCCTCCACCATCACCACCACGCCGTCGTGCTGCCGGTTCTCCATCAACCTCTCCTCCACCCCTTGCTGGATCAAGAAGGAGGAGACGTCCCCGAGCCGTACGTGTGAAGAACGCGGAGGCACCGTTGCTTCGGTGCTAGGATCTTCGGCGATCTGAATCGCGGCGAGTACGACTCCATCATCCGCGTTCATAACGCTTCCGCTTAGCGATCTACAAGGGTATGTGGATCCTACTCTCCCCTCGTAGTTGCATCTACTAGATTGATCTTGGTGAACGTAGAGAAATTTTTTTTTGTTTTCCATGCAACGTTCCCCAACAATTTACTTTTACCTTTTGTCACTTGCTACCAATTACCTTATCACAAAACTATTTGTTACCTATAATTTCAGTGCTTGCAGACAACACCTTACTGAAAACTGCCTATCATTTCCTTCTGCTCCTCGTTGGATTCGACACTCTTACTTATCGAAAGGACTACGATAGATCCCCTACACTTGTGGGTCATCAAGACTCTTTTATGGCACCGTTGCCGGGGAATGAAGCACCTTTGGTAAGTGGAATTTGGTAAGGAAAAATTTATATACTGTGCTGAAATTTATTGTCACTTGTTACTATGGCTCATAATCCTTTGAGGGGCTTGTTCGGGGTATCTTCACCCCGACCAGAAGAGCAGAGAGTTGCTCCTCAACCTACCGCACCTACTGAAAATGTTTGCTTTGAAATTCCTTCGGGTATGATAGAGAAACTGCTAATCCCTTTACAGGAGACGGAACACTGCATCCCGATTTACACCTAATCTATGTGGATGAAGTTTGTGGATTGTTTAAGCTTGTAGGTATGCCCGAGGATGTTATCAAGAAGAAGGTCTTCCCTTTATCTTTGAAGGGAGATGCATTGACATGGTTTAGGCTCTGTGATGATATTGGATCATGGAACTATAATCGTTTGAAGTTGGAATTTCATCAGAAGTTCTACCCTATGCACCAGGTACATCGTGATCGTAATTATATCTATAATTTTTGGCCTCGCGAAGGAGAAAGCATCGCTCAAGCTTGGGGGAGGCTTAAGTCAATGTTATATTCATGCCCCAATCATGAGCTCTCAAGAGAAATGATCATTCAAAATTTTTATGCTCGGCTTTCTCTCAATAATCGCTCCATGCTCGATACTTCTTGTTCTGGTTCTTTTATGATGAAGACTATTGAATTCAAATGGGATTTATTGGAAATAATTAAACGCAACTCTGAAGATTGGGATCTCGACGAAGGTAAGGAGTCAGGTATGACCCCTAAGTTTGATTGTGTTAAAGCTTTTATGGATACCAATGTTTTTCGTGAGTTTAGCACTAAATATGGACTTGACTCTGAGATAGTAGCTTCTTTCTGTGAATTATTTGCTACTCATGTTGATCTTCCCAAGGAGAAGTGGTTTAAATACCATTCTCCCATTGAAGTAAAAGTAGCTGAACCTGTTAAAGTTGAAGAAAAGACTATTACTTATAATGTTGATCCTATTGTTCCTACTGCTTATAATGAGAAACCACCTTTCCCTGTTAGGATAAATGATCATGCTAAAGCTTCAACTATAGTTCGTAAGAGTAATACTAGAACACCTACACCCTCTGAGAAAATTAAAGTTGAACCTAGTGTTGCTATGTTTACAGATCTCTTGGTAGAAGATTTAGATGGACATGTTATTTACCTCCAAGAGGAATCTGCTAGAATAGCCAAACCCGATGCTAGGAATAAACATAGACCTATTGTCGGCTTGCCTGTTATCTCCGTTAAAACAGGAGATCATTGCTATCATGGTTTATGTGATGTGGGTGCCAGTGCGAGTATTATCCCTCATACCTTATATCAAGAAATTATGCATGACATTGCACCTGTTGAGTTAGAAGGGATTGATGTTACTATTAAACTCGCTAATAGAGACACTATGTCACCCGTTGGGATTGTTAGAGATGTTGAAGTTTTGTGTGGGAAAGTTAAATACCCTGCTGATTTCCTTATTCTTAGTTCCCCACAAGATGACTTTTGTCCCATTATATTTGGTAGACCCTTCTTGAACATTGTTAATGGTAAGATAGACTGCGTGAAAGACATCGTTAATTTTGGTTTAGGGGATATGTCTCATGATTTTAACTTTGCTAAATTTCGTAGACAACCCCTTGATACAGAATTACCTAGTAAGGATGAAATTATTGGTCTTTCTTCTATTGCTGTGCCTCCTAATGATCCTTTAGAACAATACTTGCTAGATCATGAAAATGATATGCATATGAATGAGAGAAGGGAAATAGATGAAATATTCTTTAATCAGGGACCCGTATTGAAAAACAACTTGCCTGTTGAAATCCTAGGGGGTCCTCCTCCACCTAAGGGTGGCCCCGTGTTTGAACTTAAACCTTTACCTGATAATCGTAAGTATGTTTATCTTGATGAAAAGAAGATATATCCTGTTATTATTAGTGCTAATCTTGTTGGGGAACGTAGTATTTTAAAATTTTCCTACGATCACGAAAGATCTTTCTACTAGATGCATAGCAACGAGAGGGGAGAGTGTGTCTACGTACCCTCGTAGACCGGGAGCGGAAGCGTCAAGTGACGCGGTTGATGTAGTCGAACTTCTTCGCGATCCAACCGATCAAGCACCGAACGTACGACACCTCCGCGTTCAGCACACATTCAGCTTGATGACGTCCCACGAGCTCTTGATCCAGTTGAGCTTCATGGGAGAGTTTCGTCAGCACGACGGCGTGGTGACGGATATGATGTATCTACCAGCGCAGGGCTTCGCCTAAGCACTGCAACGGTATGACCGAGGTGTGTTTCTGTGGAGGGGGGCACCGCACATGGCTAAAACAATTCAACTTGTGTGTCTTTGGGTGCCCCCTGCCCTCGTATATAAAGGAGCAAGGGGGGGGGGAGGCCGGCCGACCCTCTATGGTGCGGCTAGAGAGGCAATCCTACTAGGAATAGGATTACAATCCTATTCCTAGTAGGAGTCCACCAAGAAGGAGAGGGGGAAGGAAGGAGAGGGAGAGGGAGAGGGAAAGAGGGTCCGCGCCCCCTCCCCTAGTCCTATTCGGACTGCCCCTAGGGAGGGGGTGCGCCACCTCCTGGCTGCTGCCCTCTCTCTCCCCTATGGCCCACCAGGGCCCATCATTCCCCCGAGGGGTTCCGGTAACTCCTTCGGCACTCCGGTAAATTCCGAAACTTTCCAGAACACTTCCGGTGTCCGAATATAGTCGTCCAATATATCAATCTTTACGTCTCGGACATTCCGAGACTCCTCGTCATGTCCGTGATCTCATCTGGGACTCCGAACTACCTTCGGTACATCAAAACTCATAAACTCATAATACCGATCGTCATCAAACATTAAGCGTGGGGACCCTACGGGTTCGAGAACTATGTAGACATGACCGAGAATAATCTCCGGTCACTAACCAATAGCGGAACCTGGATGCTCATATTAGCTCCTACATATTCTACGAAGATCTTTATCGGTCAAACCGCATAACAACATACGTTGTTCCTTTTGTCATTGGTATGTTACTTGCCCGAGATTCGATCGTCGGTATCTCTATACCTAGTTCAATCTCGTTACCGGCAAGTCTCTTTACTCATTCCGTAATACATCATCTCGTGACTAACTCATTAGTCTTTTGCTTGCAAGGCTTATTATGATGTGCATTACCGAGAGGGCCCAGAGATACCTCTCCGACACTCGGAGTGACAAATCCTAGTCTTGATCTATGCCAACACCACGAACATTTTCGGAGACACCTGTAGAGCATCTTTATGATCACCCAGTTACGTTGTGAAGTTTGATAGCACACAAGGTGTTCCTATGGTATTCGGGAGTTGCATATTCTCATAGTCATAGGAACATGTATAAGTCATGAAGAAAGCAATAGCAGTAAACTAAATGATCATAGTGCTAAGCTAACGGATGGGTCTTGTCCATCACATCATTCTCCTAATGATGTGATCCCGTTGATCAAATGACAACTCATGTCTATGGTTAGGAAACATAACCATCTTTGATCAATGAGCTAGTCTAGTAGAGGCATACTAGGGACACTATGTTTTGTCTATGTATTCACACATGTACTAAGTTTCCGGTAATACAATTCTAGCATGAATAATAAACATTTATCATGATATAAGGAAATATAAATAACAACTTTATTATTGCCTCTAGGGCATATTTCCTTCAGTCTCCCACTTGCACTAGAGTCAATAATCTAGCTCACATCGCCATGTGATTTAATACCGATAGTTCACATCGTTATGTGAATAACACCCATAGTTCACATCGCCATGTGACCAACACCCAAAGGGTTTACTAGAGTAAATAATCTAGTTCACATCGCTATGTGATTAATACCCAAGAGTAATAAGGTGTGATCATGTTTTGCTTGTGAGAGAAGTTTAGTCAACGGGTCTGTCACATTCAGATCCGTATGTATTTCGCAAATTTCTATGTCTACAATGCTCTGCATGGAGCTACTCTAGCTAATTGCTCCCACTTTCAATACGCATCCAGATTGATACTTAGAGTCATCTGGATTTAGTGTCAAAGCTTGCATCAGCGTAACCCTTTACGACGAACTCTTTATCACCTCCATAATCGAGAAACATTTCCTTAGTCATCTAGTTACTAAGGATAATTTTGACCGCTGTACAGTGATCTACTCCTGGATCACTATTGTACCCCCTTGACAAACTCATGGCAAGGTACACAACATGTTTGGTACACAACATGGCATACTTTATAGAACCTATGGCTGAGGCATAGGGAATGACTTTCATTCTCTTTATATATTTTTTGCCGTGGTCTGGCTTTGAGTCTTACTCAACTTCACACCTTACAAGTCAGGCAAGAACTCCTTCTTTGACTGATCCATTTTGAACTACTTCAAAATCTTATCATGGTATGTACTCATCGAAAGCCTTATCAAGCGTCTTGATCTATCTCTATAGATCTTGATGCCCAATATGTAAGCAGCTTCACCAAGGTCTTTCTTTGAAAAACTCCTTCAAACACTCCTTTATGCTTTCCAGAAAATTCTACATCATTATTGATCAACAATATGTCATTCACATATACTTATCAGAAAGGTTGTAGTGCTCCCACTCACTTCTTGTAAATACAGGCTTCACCACAAGTCTGTATAAATCTATATGCTTTGATCAACTTATCAAAGCGTATATTCCAACTCCGAGATGCTTTCACAAGTCCATAGATGGATCGCTGGAGCTTGCACATTTTGTTAGCACCTTTAGGATTGACAAAACCTTCTGGTTGCATCATATACAAGTCTTCTTTAATAAATCCATTAAAGAATGCAGTTTTGTTATCCATTTGCCAGATTTCATAAAATGCGGCAATTGCTAACATGATTCGGACAGACTTAAGCATCGCTACGGGTGAGAAAGTCTCATCGTAGTCAACTCCTTGAACTTGTTGAAAAACTTTCGCAACAAGTCGAGCTTTGTAAACAGTAACATTACCGTCAGCGTCAGTCTTCCTCTTGAAGATCCATTTATTTTCGATGGCTTGCCGATCATCGGGCAAGTCAACAAAAGTCCACACTTTGTTCTCATACATGGATCCCATCTCAGATTTTCATGGCCTCAAGCCATTTTGCGGAATCTGGGCTCATCATCGCTTCCTCATAGTTCGTAGGTTCATCATGGTCCAGTAACATGACTTCCAGAACCGGGTTGCCGTACCACTCTGATGCGGAACGAACTCTGGTTGATCTACGAAGTTCAGCAAAAACTAGATCTGAAGTTTCATGATCATCATCATTAGCTTCCTCACTAATTGGTGTAGGAATAACTAGAACTAGTTTTTGTGATGTTCCACTTTCCAATTCGGGAGAAGGTACAATTACCTCATCAAGTTCTACTTTCCTCCCACTCACTTCTTTCGAGAGAAACTCCTTCTCTAGAAATGATCCATTCTTAGCAACGAATATCTTGCCTTCGGATCTGTGATAGAAGGTGTATCCAACAGTCTCTTTTGGGTATCCTATGAAGACACATTTCTCCGACTTGGGTTCGAGCTTATCAGGTTGAAGCTTTTTCACATAAGCATCGCAGCCCCAAACTTTAAGAAACGACAACTTTGGTTTCTTGCCAAACCATAGTTCATAAGGTGTCGTCTCAACGGATTTAGATGGTGCCCTATTTAACGTGAATGCAACTGTCTCTAAAGCATAACCCCAAAACGATAGTGGTAAATCGGTAAGAGACATCATAGATCGCACCATATCCAATAAAGTATGGTTACGACGTTCGGACACACCATTGCGCTGTGGTGTTCCGGGTGGCGTGAGTTGTGAAACTATTCCACATTGTTTCAAATGAAGACCAAACTCGTAACTCAAATATGCTCCTCCACGATCAGATCGTAGAAACTTTATTTTCTTGTTACGATGATTCTCTACTTCACTCTGAAATTCTTTGAACTTTTCAAATGTTTCAGACTTGTGCTTCATTAAGTAGATATACCCATATCTGCTCAAATCATCAGTGAAGGTCAGAAAATAACGATACCCGCCGCGAGCTTCAACACTCATTGGCCCACATACATCAGTATGTATGATTTGCAACAAATCTGTTGCTCGCTCCATAGTTCCGGAGAACGGAGTTTTAGTCATCTTGCCCATGAGGCATGGTTCGCAAGCACCAAGTGATTCATAATCAAGTGATTCCAAAAGTCCATCATTATGGAGTTTCTTCATGCGCTTTACACCAATATAACCTAAACGGCAGTGCCACAAATAAGTTGCACTATCATTATTAACCTTGCATCTTTTGGTTTCAATATTATGAATATGTGTATCACTACAATCGATATCCAATAAGAATAGACCACTCTTCAAGGGTGCATGACCATAAAAGATATTATTCATAAAAATAGAACAACAATTATTCTCTGATTTAAATGAATAACCATCTCGCAACAAACAAGATCCAGATATAATGTTCATGCTCAACGCTGGCACCAAATAACAATTATTTAGGTCTAAAACTAATCCCAAAGGTAGATGTAGAGGTAGCATGTCGACGGCGATCACATCGACTTTGGAACCATTTCCCACGCGCATCGTCACCTCGTCCTTTGCCAATCTTCGTTTAATCCGTAGTCCCTGTTTCGAGTTGCAAATATTAGCAACCGAACCAGTATCAAATACCCAGGTACTACTACGAGCATTAGTAAGGTACACATCAATAACATGTATATCACATATACCTTTGTTCACCTTGCCATCCTTCTTATCCGCCAAATACTTGGGGCATTTTCGCTTCCAGTGTCCTGTCCCTTTGCAGTAGAAGCACTCAGTTTCAGGCTTGGCTCCAGACTTGGGTTTCTTCGCGGGAGTAGCAACTGTCTTGCTATTCTTCTTGAAGTTCCCCTTCTATCCCTTGCCCTTTTTCTTGAAACTAGTGGTCTTGTTAACCATCAACACTTGATGCTCCTTTTTGATTTCTACCTCCGCAGCCTTGAGCATAGCGAAGAGCTCGGGAATTGTCTTTTGCATCCCTTGCATATTATAGTTCATCACGAAGCCTTTATAGCTTGGTGGCTGTGATTGAAGAACTCTATCAATAACACTATCCTCGTCAACTTTGCAACCAAGTTGAGTCATATGATTGTAGTACCCAGACATTCTAAGCAAGTGTGCACTGATAGAACTATTCTCCTCCATCTTGCAGCTATAGAACTTATTAGAAATCTCATATTTCTCAATCCGGGCATTTGCTTGAAATATCAACTTCAACTCCTGGAACATCTCATATGGTCCATGACGTTCAAAACTTCGTTGAAGTCCCGGTTCTAAGCCGTAAAGCATGGCACACTGAACTATCGTGTAGTCATCAGACCGCCTCTGCCAGACGTTCAAAGCGTCTATATTAGCGGGAGGGGGCTTGTCACCTAGCGGTGCTTCAAGGACATAATTCTTCTGTGCAGCAATGAGGATAATCCTCAAGTTACGGACCCAGTCCGTGTAATTGCTACCATCATCTTTCAACTTAGCTTTCTCTAGGAATGCATTAAAATTCAAAGGAACGGTAGCACGGGCCATTGATCTACAACAACATAGATATGCAAAAACTATCAGGACTAAGTTCATGATAAATTAAAGTTCAATTAATCATATTACTTAAAGAACTCCCACTTAGATAGACATCCCTCCGGTCATCTAAATGATCACATGATCCAAATCAACTAAGCCATGTCCGATCATCACGTGAGATGGAGTAGTTTCAATGGTGAACATCTTATGTTGATCATATCTACTATATGATTCACGCTCAACCTTTCGGTTTCCAGTGTTCCGAGGCCATATCTGCATATGCTAGGCTCGTCAAGTTTAACCCGAGTATTCTGCGTGTGCAAAACTGGCTTACACATGTTGTATTTGAACGTAGAGCTTATCACACCCGATCATCACGTGGTGTCTCGGCACGACGAACTTTCGCAACGGTGCATACTCAGGGAGAATACTTATACCTTGAAATTTAGTAAGGGATCATCTTATAATGCTACCGTCGTTCTAAGCAAAATAAGAAGCATAATAAGATAAACATCACATGTAATCAAAATATGTGACATGATATGGCCATCATCATCTTGTGCTTTTGATCTCCATCTCCAAAGCACCGTCATGATCACCTTCGTCACCGGCGCGACACCTTGATCTACATCGTAGCATCGTTGTCGTCTCGCCAACTATTGCTTCTACGACTATCGCTACCGCTTAGTGATAAAGTAAAGCAATTACATGGCGATTGCATTTCATACAATAAAGCGACAACCATATGGCTCCTGCCAGTTGCCGATAAATTTACAAAACATGATCATCTCATACAAAACCGTATATCTCATCATGTCTTGACCATATCACATCACAACATGCCCTGCAAAAACAAGTTAGACGTCCTCTACTTTGTTGTTGCAAGTTTTACGTGGCTGCTATGGGCTTAGCAAGAACCGTTCTTACCTACGCATACAAAAACCACAACGATGTTTCGTCAAGTATGTGTTGTTTTAACCTTCACAAGGACCGGGCGTAGCCACACTTGATTCAGCTAAAGTGAGAGAGACAGACACCCGCCAGTCACCTTTAAGCAATGAGTGCTCATAACGGTGAAACCAGTCTCGCGTAAGCGTACGCGTAATGTCGGTCGGGGCCACTTCATATCACAATACCGCCGAAGCAAAGTATGACATGCTGGTAAGCAGTATGACTAGTATCGCCCACAACTCATTGTGTTCTACTCATGCATATCATCTACACATAGACCTGGCTCATGATGCCACTGTTGGGGAACGTAGTATTTTAAATTTTTCCTATGATCACGCAAGATCTATCTACTAGATGCACAGCAACGAGAGGGGAGAGTGTGTCTACGTACCCTCGTAGACCGGGAGCGGAAGCGTCAAGTGACGCGGTTGATGTAGTCGAACTTCTTCGCGATCCAACCGATCAAGCACCGAACGTACGACACCTCCGCGTTCAGCACACGTTCAGCTTGATGACGTCCCATGAGCTCTTGATCCAGTTGAGCTTCACGGGAGAGTTTCGTCAGCACGATGGCGTGGTGACGGATATGATGTATCTATAGGCGCAGGGCTTCGCCTAAGCACTGCAACTGTATGACCGAGGTGTGTTTCTATGGAGGGGGGCACCGCACACAGCTAAAACAATTCAACTTGTGTGTCTTTGGGTGCCCCCCTACCCCCGTATATAAAGGAGCAAGGGGGGAGGCCGGCCGGCCCTCTATGGTGCGGCTAGAGAGGCAATCCTACTAGGAATAGAATTGCAATCCTATTCCTAGTAGGAGTCCACCAAGAAGGAGAGGGGGAAGGAAGGAGAGGGAAATAGGGTCCGCGCCCCCTCCCCTAGTCCTATTCGGACTGCCCCTAGGGAGGGGGTGCGCCACCTCCTGGCTGCTGCCCTCTCTCTCCCCTATGGCCCACCAGGGCTCATCATTCCCCCGGGGGGTTCCGGTAACTCCTTCGGCACTCCGGTAAATTCCGAAACTTTCCAGAACACTTCCGGTGTCCGAATATAGTCGTCCAATATATCAATCTTTACGTCTCGGACATTCCGAGACTCCTCGTCATGTCCATGATCTCATCTGGGACTCCGAACTACCTTCAGTACATCAAAACTCATAAACTCATAATACCGATCGTCATCAAACGTTAAGCGTGGGGACCCTACGGGTTCGAGAACTATGTAGACATGACCGAGAATAATCTCCGGTCAATAACCAATAGCGGAACCTGGATGCTCATATTAGCTCCTACATATTCTACGAAGATCTTTATCGGTCAAACCGCATAACAACATACGTTGTTCCTTTTGTCATTGGTATGTTACTTGCCCGAGATTCGATCGTCGGTATCTCTATACCTAGTTCAATCTCGTTACCGGCAAGTCTCTTTACTCATTCCGTAATACATCATCTCATGACTAACTCATTAGTCTTTTGCTTGCAAGGCTTATTATGATGTGCATTACCGAGAGGGCCCAGAGATACCTCTCCGACACTCGGAGTGACAAATCCTAGTCTTGATCTATGCCAACACCACGAACACTTTCGGAGACACCTGTAGAGCATCTTTATGATCACCCAGTTACGTTGTGAAGTTTGATAGCACACAAGGTGTTCCTATGGTATTCGGGAGTTGCATATTCTCATAGTCATAGGAACATGTATAAGTCATGAAGAAAGCAATAGCAGTAAACTAAATGATCATAGTGCTAAGCTAACGGACGGGTCTTGTCCATCACATCATTCTCCTAATGATGTGATCCCGTTGATCAAATGACAACTCATGTCTATGGTTAGGAAACATAACCATCTTTGATCAATGAGCTAGTCTAGTAGAGGCATACTAGGGACACTCTGTTTTGTCTATGTATTCACACATGTACTAAGTTTCCGGTTAATACAATTCTAGCATGAATAATAAACATTTATCATGATATAAGGAAATATAAATAACAACTTTATTATTGCCTCTAGGGCATATTTCCTTCAAATCTTTCAGAGCAGGAAGAAGAAAAAATATTGAAAACTCTGAAGAAGCACCGTGCTGCTATTGGATATACTCTGGATGATCTTAAGGCCATTAGTCCCACTTTATGCCAACACAAGATAAAATTGGAAGAAAATGCTAAACCGGTTATTGATAATCAACGATGGTTAAATCCTAAGATGAAAGAAGTGGTAAGGAAGGGAATACTAAAGCTTCTAGAAGCAGGTATTATCTATCCAGTTGCTGATAGCCAGTGGGTAAGTCCTGTCCATTGTGTCCCTAAGAAGGGAGGTATGACTGTTGTTCCTAATGATAAAGATGAATTGATCCCGCAAAGAATAGTTACAGGTTATAGGATGGTAATTGATTTCCGCAAATTAAATAAAGCTACTAAGAAAGATCATTACCCTTTGCCTTTTATTGATCAAATGCTAGAAAGGTTATCCAAACATACTCACTTTTGCTTTCTAGATGGTTATTCTGGTTTCTCTCAAATACCTGTGTCAAAAGGGGATCAAGAAAAGACCACTTTTACTTGTCCTTTCGGTACCTTTGCTTATAGACGTATGCCTTTTGGTTTATGTAATGCACCTGCTACCTTTCAAAGATGGATGATGGCTATATTCTCTGATTTTTGTGAAAAGATTGTTGAGGTTTTCATGGATGATTTTTCCGTTTACGGAACTTCTTTTGATGATTGCTTAAGCAACCTTGACCGAGTTTTGCAGAGATGTGAAGACACTAATCTTGTCTTGAATTGGGACAAGTGCCACTTTATGGTTAATGAAGGCATTGGCTTGGGACATAAAATTTCTGAAAGAGGTATTGAAGTTGACAAGGCTAAAGTTGATGCTATTGAAAAGATGACGTGCCCCAAGGACATCAAAGGTATACAAAGCTTCCTTGGTCATGCCGGGTTTTATAGGAGGTTCATAAAGGACTTCTCCAAAATCTCCAGGCCTCTCACTAATCTCTTACAAAAAGATATTCCTTTTGTCTTTGATGATGATTGTCTAGAAGCATTTGAAATTCTTAAGAAAGCATTGATCTCTGCACCTATTGTCTAGCCTCCTGACTGGAATTTACCTTTTGAGATTATGTGCGATGCTAGTGACTATGCTGTAGGTGCTGTTTTAGGGCAAAGAGTTGATAAGAAATTGAATGTTATCCAATATGCTAGTAAAACTCTAGACAGTGCCCAAACAAATTATGCTACTACTGAGAAATAATTTTTAGCAGTTGTATATGCTTGTGATAAGTTTAGACCTTATATTGTTGATTCTAAAGTAACTATTCACACTGATCATGCTGCTATCAAATACCTTATGGAAAAGAAAGTTGCTAAACCTAGACTTATTAGATGGGTTCTCTTGCTGCAAGAGTTTGATTTGCATATTATTGATAGATAGGGAGCTGAGAACCGCGTAGTAGATAACTTGTCTAGGTTAGAGAATATACTTGATGACCCACAACCTATTGATGATAGCTTTCCCGATGAACAATTAGCGGTCATAAATACTTCTCGTACTGCTCCATGGTATGTTGATTATGCGAATTACATTGTTGCTAAGTTTATACCTCCTAGCTTCACATACCAGCAAAATAAAAAGTTCTTCTATGATTTGAGACATTACTTTTGGGATGACCCACATCTTTATAAAGAAGGAGTAGATGGTATTATTAGACGTTGTGTACCTGAGCATGAACAGGAACAGATCCTACGCAAGTGCCACTCCGAAGCTTATGGAGGACACCATGGTGGAGATAGAACTGGCCATAAGGTATTGCAATCTGGTTTTTATTGGCCTACTCTCTTCAAGGATGCCCGTAAGTTTGTCCTATCTTGTGATGAATGTCAAAGAATTGGTAATATTAGTAGACGCCAAGAAATTCCTATGAATTATTCACTTGTTATTGAACCATTTGATGTTTGGGTCTTTGATTATATGTGACCGTTTCCTGCCATTGGGTACACACATATTCTAGTTGCTGTTGATTTTGTTACTAAGTGGGTAGAAGCTATTCCAACTAGTAGTGCTGATCATAACACCGCTATTAAGATGCTTAAAGAAGTTATTTTTCCGAGGTTTGGAGTCCCTAGATACCTAATTACTGATGGTGGTTCACACTTTATTCATGGTGCTTTCCGTAAAATGCTTGCTAAGTATGATGTAAATCATAGAATTGCATCCCCTTATCACCCACAGACTAGTGGTCAAGTAGAACTAAGTAATAGAGAGTTGAAATTAATTTTGCAAAAGACAGTTAATAGGTCTAGAAAGAATTGGTCCAAGAAACTTGATGATGCATTATGGGCCTATAGAACTGCATACAAAAATCCTATGGGTATGTCTCCATATAAGATGGTTTATGGAAAAGCTTGTCACTTACCTCTTGAGCTAGAACATAAGGCATATTGGGCTATTAAAGAGCTCAACTATGATTTCAAACTTGCCGGTGAGAAGAGGTTATTTGACATTAGCTCTCTTGATGAATGGAGGACCCAGGCTTATGAGAATGCCAAGCTGTTTAAAGAAAAAGTTAAAAGATGGCATGACAAAAGGATACAAAAGCGTGAGTTTAACGTAGGTGATTATGTCTTGCTATACAACTCTCATTTAAGATTTTTTGCAGGAAACCTTCTCTCTAAGTGGGAAGGACCTTACGTTATCGAGGAGGTCTATCGTTCCGGTGCCATAAAAATCAACAACTTCGAAGGCACAAATCCGAAGGTGGTGAATGGTCCAAGAATCAAACATTATATCTCAGGTAACCCTATAAATTTTGAAACCAATGTTATTGAAACCATAACCCCGGAGGAATACATAAGGGACACTTTTCAGAACGATCCAGACTCCGAAAAGGAAGAGGTATGTGGTACGGTAAGTAAACCGACTCCAAAACAGTTCTAAAGACAATTTTCACCATTTTGGAATATTTAGAAAAATAGAAAAATAAGTGGCAGTCTGGAAGAGACATGAGGCGTCCACGAGGGTGGAGGGCGCGCCCCCTTCCCCTGGGCGTGCCCCTTGCGTCGTGGTCACCTCGTGTGCCTTCCCGACTTCGATTTCTTGTATGTTACTCCTTTTGGTCGGTAAAAATTCATTATATATTCTCCCGAAGGTTTTGACCTCTGTATCATGCAAAAATCCTCTGTTTTTGTTTTGAGCTGTTATTTTTGACAGATCTAGATCATCATGGCGTCTTCCAACACCCCCAAGGACAAGTTCTTCGAGAAGGTCATCAACCCCTACCTTGCGGAGGTGCTGCATCACCCTCAAACCATGGAGTTGCATGAGGGGGTGGTGCACATCCGCGATGTTGAGGGGCCAAGGAGGACCGGAAGCGTGGAGAGAAGACTCGAAGCAATGGAGCAGCAAGTTTTCAAGTGCTAAGGTATGGTGGAACAAGGTCTCAACGCCAACCACATGATGATCACAGAGCTCGCCAACAACCTCAAGCTGCACTCAAGGATCTTCGAGGAAGCCATCTCCAACCTCGAAGAGAAAATCGAACACCTTCAAGCCCAGATCTATGACCTGCAAAACCAAAACTGTGAGTATGAATATAGATTCAAGAAGATGAGTTTGGCTGCAGATTTGAGTATCCCAGAGACTCGATCATCCTTCTATGATGGTGAGCCCATGCCTTGGAAGGTGGACAACAAGCCTACATCATCAACAACTCCATCATCACCACCTCCGAAGAAGGGGACATAATCATATGGGTATGGGCACTCCCCTTGGCAACTTCCAAGCTTGGGGGAGTGACCCCGGTATCATATCACCTTCACTCCTATCTTTACTGTTTTCCTTAGTTCGATCCTTTTGGTAGAATCTTGATCTAGTAGAATAAAGTTAGCATGATCTTGTTGTGAGCTTTTGCCTTATGATCTTTACCCTTTGTAATCGAGTCCGTGAGCTTTATAATAAAGATTAGTGTTGAGTCAAGGGCTTGATTTCCTCACTTTGGTCATCATAAAAAGAAAGAAAACATAAAGTATATCCAGAGATCATATTGATCTTGTGGGAAGTAATGACTTCACATATAAAGAGTTTGATGAATAAAAGTTGTTGGGAGTTGACAAACATAGTTTTGGTCATCGTTGCAATTAATAGAAAGTAACAAAGAAAGAGAGGTTTCACATAAAAATATACTATCTTGGACATCCTTTATGGTTGTGAGCACTCATTAAAATATGACATGCTAAAGAGTTGATGTTGGACAAGGAAGACAACATAATGGGTTATGTTTTCTTGTATCCAAAATAAAGTATATTGTCATGGATCATCCAACATGTTGAGCTTGCCTTTCCCCCTCATGCTAGCCAAAAATCCTTGCACCAAGTAGAGATACTACTTGTGCTTCCATACATCCTTAAACCCAGTTTGCCATGAGAGTCCACCATACCTACCTATGGATTGAGTAAGATCCTTCAAGTAAGTTGTCATGTTGCAAACTCGCTAAAATATGTATGATTTATTAGTGTGGAGGAAATAATCTTTATACGATCTTGTGATATGGAAGTAATAAAAGCGACGGACTGCATAATAAAGGTCCTTATCACAAGTGGCAATATAAAGTGACGTTCTTTTGCGCTAAGACTTTGTGCATCCAACCATAAAAACACATTACAACCTCTGCTTCCCTCTGCGAAGGGCCTATCTTTTATTCTTGCCTTATAAGAGTCAAGGTGAAATTCACCTTTCCTTTTTACATTTTATCCTTTGGCAAGCACACTGTGTTGGAAAGATCCTGATATATATATACCCACTTGGATGTAAGCTTTCATAGTCTATTACTGTTGACATTACCCTTGAGGTAAAAGGTTGGGAGGCAACACCATAAGCCCCTATCTTCTCTGTGTCCGATTAAAACTCCATGACCATAAGTATTGCGTGAGTGTGAGCAATTGTGAAAGACTATTTGATAGTTGAGTATGTAGGCTTGCTGAAAAGCTCTTATGTTGACTCTTTTTGAAGTTATGATAAATTGCAATTGCTTCAATGACAGAGATCATAGTTTGTTGGTTTTCAATGAAGTTTATGGTTCATGCTCGATATTGTGAATGAATTGTTACTTTAGCATAAGAATCATATGACAATATATGTTTGTTGCTGTTATGAGATTAATCATGATGCCCTCATGTCCGTATTTTACTTTTTATCGACACCTCTATCTCTAAACATGTGGACATATTTTTTCGATATCGGCTTTCGCTTGAGGACAAGAGGGGTCTAAGCTTGGGGGAGTTGATACGTCCATTTTGCATCATGCTTATATGTTGATATTTATTGCAATATGGGCTATTATTACACGTTATGCCACAATACTTATGCCTTTTCTCTCTTATTTTACAAGGTTTACATGAAGAGGGAGAATGCCGGCAACTGGAATTCTGGGCTGGAAAAGAAGCAAACTCTGGAAACCTATTCTGCACAACTAAAAAAACCCCGAAACTTTACAGGACACCGTTTCAAAAAATATAAAAAGTATCTGGCGAAAGAAGATCACCAGGGGGGCCACCAGCTGTCCACGAGGGTGGGGGGCGCGCCCCCCTCTCTGGGCGCGCCCCCTGCCTCGTGGGCCCCTCGATGGCCCCCCGATGCCCATCTTCTCCTATATGAGGTGTTTTGACCTGGAAAAAATCATAAGGAGGCTTTCGGGACCATACGCCGCCGTCTCGAGGTGGAACCTTGGCGGAAACCAATCTAGGGCTCCGGCAGAGCTGTTCTGCCGGGGAGACTTCCCTCCGGGAGGGGGAAATCGTCATCGCCGTCATCACCAACAACTCTCCCATCTTGGGGAGGGCTATCTTCATCAACATCTTCACCAGCACCATCTCCTCTCAAACCCTAGTTCATCTCTTGTATCCAATCTTTGTACCCAAACCTCAGATTGGTACCTGTGGGTTGCTAGTAGTGTTGATTACTCCTTGTAGTTGATTGTAGTTGGTTTATTTGGTGGAAGATCATATGTTAAGATCCATTATGCATATTAATACCCCTCTGATCATGAACAATATTATGTCTTGTGAGTAGTTACTTTTGTTCCCGAGGACATGGGAGAAGTCTTGCTATTAGTAGTCATGTGAATTTGGTATTCGTTTGATATTTTGATGAGATGTATGTTGTCTCTCCTCTAGTGGTGTCATGTGAACGTCGACTACATGACAATTCACCATTATTCAGGCCTAGAGGAAGGCATTGGGAAGTAATAAGTAGATGATGGGTTGCTAGAGTGACAGAAGCTTAAACCCTAGTTTATGCGTTGCTTCGTAAGGGGCTGATTTGGATCCACTTGTTTCATGCTATGGTTAGGTTTACCTTAATACTTCTTTTGTAGTTGCGGATGCTTGCATTAGAGGTTAATCATAAGTGGGAGGCTTGTCCAAGTAAGGATAGCACCCAAGCACCAGTCCACCCACATACCAAATTATCAAAGTACCGAACGCGAATCAGATGATCGTGATGAAAACTAGCTTGACGATAATTCCCATATGTCCTCGGGAGCGCTTTCCTTCATATAAGAGTTTGTCCAGGCTTGTCCTTTGCTACAAAAAGGATTGGGCCACCTTGCTGCACCTTATTTACTTTTACCTTTTGTCACTTGCTACCAATTCCCTTATCACAAAACTATCTGTTACCTATAATTTCAGTGCTTGCACACAATACCTTACTGAAAACTGCCTATCATTTCCTTCTGCTCCTCGTTGGGTTCGACACTCTTACTTATCGAAAGGACTACGATAGGTCCCCTACACTTGTGGGTTATCAGTACCTTGTACGGCCTCAAACAATGCATGTTTTTAAATGAACCTGAAAAAGAAGATATATTTTAGAGTCCGAATAGGGTCAAGCCGAACTATGGACTAATGGTATGCTGTATGCCCCTAGCACCGCCCAAGGTATTTTAATGGCATAATTGTGTATGCGAGGTACGTAAGCTGCTACCTTATGGGGCAGTCAACATGGGCACAACTGCTAATCAAGCTCAGGTTCTTCTAAGCTGCCGCATTCTAGTGCGGACCGGGCACGTTTAGCCGTGTCTGTGGTCATGACGATGGGTGAGCTATTCGGCCTGAATAAGCCGCTCTGGACCTCGGCCGCTGATACGTCTCCAACGTATCTATAATGTTTGATTGTTCCATGCTATTATATATTCTATTTTGGATGTTTAATGGGCTTTATTATACACTTTTATATTATTTTTGGGACTAACCTACTAACCCAAGGCCCAGTGCAAATTGTTGTTTTTTTGCCTATTTCAGTATTTCGCACAAAAGGGATATCAAACGGAGTCCAAACGGAATGAATCCTTCGGGAGAGTTATTTTTGGAACCGTATCTTCATAGAAGACTTGGAGTACATGTGAGGGAACGAGAGAGGCGGCCACGAGGGTCCAGGGCGCGCCCAGGGGGGCAGGCAGGCCCCCCATCCTCATGGGCCCCCTCTGGCTCCCCCGATGCCCTCCTTCCTCCTATATATATATCCATGTACCCTGAAAACACCGAGGCAACAGAGAAAACCCTAATTCCACCGCCACAACCTTCTGTTCCTGTGAGATCCCATCTTGGGGCCTGTTCGGAGCTCCGCCGGAGGATGGATCGATCACGGCGTGCTTCTACATCAACACCATAGCCTCACCAATGAGTTGTGAGTAGTTTACCACAGACCTTCGGGTCCATAGTTATTAGCTAGATGGCTTCTTCTCTCTTTTTGGATGTCAATACAAAGTTCTCCTCGATCTTCGAGGAGATCTATTCGATGTAATATTTTTGCAGTGTGTTTGTCGAGATCCGATGAATTGCGGGTTTATGATCAAGATTATCTATGAACAATATTTGATTCTTCTCTGAAATCTTTTATGTATGATTATAATATCCTTGCAAGTCTCTTCGAATTATTGGTTTGGTTTGGCCTACTAGATCTATAGTACTTGCAATGGGAGAAGTGCTTGGCTTTGGGTTCAATCTTGCGGTGTCCTTTCCCAGTGACAGCAGGGGCAGCAAGGCACGTATTGTATTGTTGCCATCGAGGATAAAAAGATGGGGTTTATATCATATTGCTTGAGTTTATCCCTCTACATCAGGTCATCTTGCTTAAAGCGCTACTCTGTTCTTATGAATTTAATAGTCTAGATGCATGCTGGATAGCGGTCGATGTGTGGAGTAATAGTAGTAGATGCATAATCATTTCGATCTACTTGTCACGGACGTGATGCCTATATACAATGATCATGCCTAGATATTCTCATAACTATGAGCTTTTCTATCAATTGCTCGACAGTAATTTGTTCACCCACCGTAGAATTCTGCTATCATGAGAGAAGCCACTAGTGAAACCTATGGCCCCCGAGTCTATTCTCATCATATTAATCTTCTATCTACTTTACTTTGCTTTTTTTACTTTCTATACGTATACCAAAAACATTATACTATCCTATCTATCAGATCTCACTTTCGTAAGTGACCGTGAAGGGATTGACAACCCCTTATCGCATTGGCTGCGAAGTTCTTATCTGTTTGTGCAGGTGCGAGGGACTCGCGCGTGGTCTCCTACTGGATTGATACCTTGGTTCTAAAAAACTGAGGGAAATACTTATGCTACTGTGCTGCATCACCCTTTCCTCTTCGAGGGAATACAACACAAGCTCGAGAAGTAGCAAGAAGAATTTCTGGCACCGTTGCCGGGGAGTTCTATGCAAAAGTCATATACCAAGTACCTATCACAAACCCTTATCCTTCACACTACATTATTTGCCTCTCGTTTTCCTCAACCCCACTTCACCCTTGTCGTTTTATTCGCCCTTCTTTTTCCATGTGTTTTCCATTCGCTTGCCTCTTGTTTGCTTGTCTGTTGGATTGCTTGCTTGTCACTATGGCTCAAAACAATACCAAATTGTGTGACTTCTCCAATACCAACAATAATGATTTTATTAGCACGCCTATGCTCCTATTACCGATGCTGAATCTTGTGAGATCAATGCTGCCCTGTTGAATCTTGTCATGAAAGATCAATTTTCTAGCCTTCCTAGTGAAGATGCCGCTACCATTTTAACAACTTTGTTGATTTATGTGATATGCAAAAGAAGAGGGATACGGATAATGATATTGTTAAATTGAAGCTATTTTCGTTTTCACTTAGAGATCGTGCTAAAACTTGGTTTTCCTCTTTGCGTAGAAATAGTATTGACTCATGGAATAAGTGCAAAGATGCCTTTATATCTAAGTATTTTCCTCCCGCTAAGATTATCTCTCTTAGAAACGATATTATGAATTTTAAGCAACTAGATCATGAGCATGTTGCACAAGCTTGGGAGAGAATGAAATTAATGATACGTAATTGCCCTACACATGGTTTGAACTTATGGATGATTATACAAAACTTTTATGCTGGCTTGAATTTTTCTTCTAGAAATCTTTTAGATTCGGCCGCCGGGGGCACTTTCATGGAACCCACTTAGGAGAAGCTACCAAACTCCTAGATAATATTATGGTTAACTACTCTCAATGGCACACCGAAAGATCTACTAGTAAAAAAGTGCATGCTATTGAAGAGATTAGTGTTTTGAGTGGAAAGATGGATGAACTTATGAAATTATTTGCTAGTAAGAGTGCTTCTTCTGATCCTAATGATATGCCTTTATCCACGTTGATTAAAAATAATAATGAATCTTTGGATGTGAATTTTGTTGGTAGGAATAATTTTGGTAATAATGCTTATAGAGGAAACTTTAATCCTAGGCCTTTTCCTGGTAATTCCTCTAATAATTATGTTAATTCCTACAATAACTCTTATGGAAATTTTGGTAAGATGCCCTCTGAATTTGAGACTAGTGTTAAAGAGCTTATGAATACGCAAAAGAATTTCAATGCTTTGCTTGAGGAAAAATTGCTTAAGATTGATGAGTTGGCTAGAAACATGGATAGAATTACTCTTGATGTTGATTCTTTGAAACTTAGATCCGTTCCACCTAAGCATGATATCAATGAGTATCTCAAAGCCATGAGAATTTCCATTGATGAGTGCAAAGAAAGAACCGCTAGGATGCGTGCTAAAAAGGTTGCTTTATGAAAGCGTGTTCTTCTAATTATCATGAAAATAAAGATGAAGACCTGAAAGTTATTGATGTGTCTCCTATTAGATCCTTGTTTTCTAGTATGAATCTTGATAAAGATGGGACTGGAGATGAGTCTACTTTAGTTAAAAGGCGTCCCAATGATTCGGAGTTTTTAGATCTTGATGATAGAATTGTTAAAAGTGGGATTGAAGAGATTAAAACTTTGCATAGTGATGAACCCACTATTTTGGATTTCAAGGGATTCAATTAGGATAATTGCTCTTTAATAGATTGTATTTCCTTGTTGCAAACCATACTAAATTCTCCGCATGCTTATAGTCAAAATAAGGCTTTTACCAAACACATAGTTGATGCTTTAATGAAGTCTTATGAGGAAAAACTTGAATTAGAAGTTTCTATCCCTAGAAAGCTTTATGATGAGTGGGAACCTACTATTAAAATTAAAATTAAAGATCATGAATGCTTTGCTTTGTGTGATTTGGGTGCAAGTGTTTCTACAATTCCAAAAGCTTTTTGTGATATGTTAGGTTTCCATGAACTTGATGATTGTTCTTTAAATTTGCATCTTGTGGATTCTACCGTTAAGAAACCTATGGGAAGGATTAATGATGTTCTTATTGTTGCCAACAGGAATTATATGCCCATAGATTTCATTGTTCTTGATATATATTGCAATCCTTCATGTCCTATTATTCTTGGTAGACCTTTCCTAAGAACGATTGGTGCTATTATTGATATAAAGAAAGGAAATATTATTTTCCAATTTCCGTTAAGGAAAGGCATGGAACACTTTCCTAGAAAGAAAATCAAATTACCTTATGAATCTATTATGAGAGCCACTTATGGATTGCCTACCAAAAATGGCAATACCTAAATCTATTCTTGTATCGTGCCTAGCTAGGGGCGTTAAACGATAGCGCTTGTTGGGAGGCAACCCAATTTTATTTTCTTTGTTTTTGCTTCTGTTTAGGAATAAATATTGCATCTAGCTTCTGTTTAGATGTGGTTTTGTGTTTTAATTAGTGTTTGTGCCAAGTAGAACCTTTGGGAAGACTTGTGTGAAGTTTATGTGATCATGCTGTAAAAAAACAGAAACTTTAGCGCTGACGAGATTGGCTGTAATTTTTTTACTGGAGAGTGATTTTTAGTTGATTCTTTTTGCAGATGATTAATAGACAAATTCCTCACGTTTGCCAATTCATTTCAATTTTTTTAGAGTTACATAAGTATTCAAAAGTTACAGATTACTACAGATTGTTCTGTTTTTGACAGATTCTGTTTTTTGTGTGTTGTTTGCTTATTTTGATGAATCTATGAGTAGTATCGGGGGGTATGAATTATAGGGAAGTTGGAATACAGTAGGTTTAACACCAATATAAACAAAGAATGAGTTCATTACAGTACCTTTGGGTGGTGGTTTGTTTTCTTATACTGACGGAGCTCACGAGATTTTTGGCTAAGTTTTGTGTTGTGAAGTTTTCAAGTTTTGAGTATGGCTTTGATGGATAATGGAACAAAGAGTGGCAAGAGCCTAAGCTTGGGGATGCCCTAGGCACCCCAAGGTAAAATTCAAGGACAACCAAAAGCCTAAGCTTGGGGATGCCCCGGGAAGGCATCCCCTCTTTTGTGTCCATCTATCGGTAACTATACTCGGGAGTATATTTTTATTCACCACATGATATGTGTTTTGCTTGGAGCGTCATGTATGATTTGAGTCTTTGATTGTTAGTTTGCCAAAATCATCCTTGCTAGACACACCTTTTAAGAGAGATAAATATGATTTAGAATTTATTAGAATACTCTTTGTGCTTCACTTATATCTTTTGAGCTAGATAGTTTTGCTGTAGTGCTTCACTTATATCTTTTAGAGCACGGTGGTGGTTTTATTTTGTAGAAATTGTCGATCTCTCATGCTTCACTTATATCCTTTTGAGAGTCTTTTAGAACAACATGGTAATTTGCTGTGGTTATAAAACTAGTCCTAATATGATAGGCATCCAAGATGGGTATAGTAAAAACTTTCATATAAAGTGCATTGAATACTATGAGAAGTTTGATACTTGATGATTGTTTTGAGATATGAGGATGGTAATATTAGAGTCATGATAGTAGAGTAGTTGTGAATTTGAGAAATACTTGTGTTAAGGTTTGCAAGTCCCGTAGCATGCACGTATGGTAACCGTTGTGTGACAAATTTGAAGCATGAGGTATTTCATTGAGTGTCATCCTTTGTGTGGAGGTCGGGATCGGGCGATCGTTAACTCCTACAACCCTTCCCCTAGGAGCATGCGTGTAGTACATTGTTTTGATGACTTGTAGATTTTTGCAATAACTATGTGAGTTCTTTATGACTAATGTTGAGTCCATGGATTATACGCAGTCTCACCCTTCCATCATTGCTAGCCTCTCTTGTACCGCGCAACTTTCGTCGGTACCATACACCCACCATATACCTTCCTCAAAACAGCCACTATACCTACCTATCATGGCATTTCCATAGCCATTCCGAGATATATTACTATGCAACTTTCCACCATTCCGTTTGCTATGACACGCTTCAACATTGTCATATTGCCATGCATGATCATGTAGTTGACATCGTATTTGTGGCTAGGCCACCATGCATAATTTTTCATACATGTCACTCTTGATTCATTGCACATCCCGTACACCGCCGGAGGCATTCATATAGAGTCATACTTTGTTCTAGTATCGAGTTGTAAATCAATATAAGTGTGATGATCATCATTATTAGAGCATTGTCCCAAAGAAAAAAAAAGATAAAAAAGAAAAAGAAAAAGAAGGAAAGGCCAAACAAAAAAAGGCCCAAAAAAGAAAAAAAGAAAAAAAATAAGGGACAATGCTACTATCTTTTTCCACACTTGTGCATCAAAGTAGCACCATGATCTTCATGATAGAGAGTCTCTTGTTTAGTCACTTTCATATGCTAGTGGGAACTTTCATTATAGAACTTGGCTTGTATATTCCAACGATGGGCTTCCTCAAATGCCCTAGGTCTTCGTGAGCGAGCAAGTTGGATGCACACCCACTTAGTTTCTTTTGTTGAGCTTTCATACATTTATAGCTCTAGTGCATCCGTTGCATGGCAATCCCTACTCACTCACATTGATATCTATTGATGGGCATCTCCATAGCCCATCGATACGCCTAGTTGATGTGAGACCATCTTCCTCTTTTTGTCTTCTCCACAACCACCACTCTATTCCACATAGTGCTATGTCCATGGCTCACGCTCATATATTGCGTGAAAGTTGAAAGAGTTTGAAAAAAATTAAAGTATGAAACACGTGCTTGGCTGAAACCGGGGTCGTGCATGATTGGAGTATTTTGTGTGATGAAGATGGAGCATAGCCTAACTATATGATTTTGTAGGGATGAAATTTATTTGGCCATGTTATTTTGAGAAGACATAATTGCTTTGTTAATATGCTTGAAGTATTATTATTCTTATGTCCATATAGACTTTTATCTTGAATCTTTCGGATCTGAACATTCATGCCACAACAAAGAGAATTACATTGAGAATTATGTTAGTTAGCATTCCACATCAAAAATTCTGTTTTTATCATTTACCTACTCGAGGACGAGCAGGAATTAAGATTGGGGATGCTTGATACGTCTCCAATGTATCTATAATTTTTTATTGTTCCATGCTTTTATATATTATGTTTTGGATGTTTAATGGGCTTTATTATACACTTTTATATTATTTTTGGGACTAACCTACTAACCCAAGGCCGAGTGCAAATTGCTGTTTATGCCTATTTCCGTGTTTCGCAGAAAAGGGATATCAAACGGAGTCCAAACGGAATGAAACCTTCGGGAGGGTTATTTTTGGAACCATATCTTCACAGAATATTTGGAGTACACGCGAGGGAACGAGAGAGGCGGCCACGAGGGTCCAGGGAACGCCCAGGGGGGGGGGGCAGGCGCGCCCCCACCCTCATGGGCCCCCTCTGGCTTCCCCGATACCCTCCTTCTTCCTATCTATATCCATGTACCCTGAAAACATCGAGGCAACAGAGAAAACCCTAATTCCACCGCCGCAACCTTCTGTTCCTGTGAGATCCCATCTCGGGTCTTGTTCTGGAGCTCCGCTGGAGGGGGGATCGATCACGGAGTGCTTCTACATCAACATCATAGCCTCACCAATGAGTTGTGAGTAGTTTACCATAGACCTTCGGGTCCATAGTTATTAGCTAGATGGCTTCTCTCTTTTTGGATCTCAATACAAAGTTCTCCTCGATCTTCGAGCAGATCTATCCAATGTAATCATTTTGCGGTGTGTTTGTCGAGATCGGATGAATTGTGGGTTCATGATCAAGATTATCTACGAACAATATTTGATTCTTCTCTGAAATCTTTTATGTATGATTATAATATCCTTGCAAGTCTCTTCGAATTATTGGTTTGGTTTGGCCTACGAGATCTATAGTTCTTGCAATGGGAGAAGTGCTTGGCTTTGGGTTCAATCTTGTAGTGTCCTTTCCCAGTGACAGCAAGGGCAGCAAGGCACGTATTGTATTGTTGCCATCGAGGATAAAAAGATGGGGTTTATATCATATTGCTTGAGTTTATCCCTCTTCATCATGTCATCTTGCTTAAAGCGTTACTCTGTTCTTATGAATTTAATACTCTAGATGCACGCTAGATAGCGGTCGATGTGTGGAGTAATAGTAGTAGATGGAGATTCGTTTCGGTCTACTTGTTATGGATGTGATGCCTATATATAATGATCATGCCTAGATATTCTCATAACTATGCGCTTTTCTATCAATTACTCGACAGTAATTTGTTCACCCACCGTAGAATTTGGCTATCATGAGAGAAGCCACTAGTGAACCTATGCCCCCCGAGTCTATTCTCATCATATTAATCTTCCATCTACTTTACTTTGCTTTATTTACTTTCTGTACTTTTGGTATAATGTTTCCATTGACCGTGATAACGCCAAGTGGTCCAGGCATTTTGAGCTTTAGGTAGGCATAATGCGGGACTGCGTTGAAGCGGGCGAAGGCCGTTCTTCCGAGTAGTGCGTGATAGCCACTTCGGAATGGAGCGATGTCGAAGATTAACCCCTCGCTTCGGAAGTTATCAGGGGAACCGAATACGACTTCCATTGTGAATGAACCCGTGCAGCGGGCTTCGATGCCTGGAATCACTCCTTTAATGGTAGTGATGCTAGGCTTAATTCTTGACGGGTCGATCCCCATCTTGCGGACAGTGTCCTGATATATCAGATTGAGACTACTACCGCCGTCCATAAGGACTCGAGTAAGATGGTATCCGTCTATTATGGGGTCGAGCACTAAGGCCGCCGAACCTCCGTGAAGGATACTTGTTGGGTGATCCCTATGATCAAAGGTGATCAGGCAAGCCGACCATGGGTTGAACTTGGGGGCGACAGGCTCGACGGCGTATACGTCCCGGAGTGCGCGCTTGCGCTCCCTCTTGGGGATGTGGGTGACGTAGATCATGTTCACCATTTTTACCTCCGGTGGGTATTTTTTCTGCCCCCGGTGTTCGGCTGGTGAGGTTCATCCTCGTATTCACTCTGGGGTCCTTTTCACTTGTGTTCGGCGTTTAGCTTACCGGCCTGCTTGAAGACCCAACAACTACGGTTCGTGTAATTTGCAGGTTTGTCTGGGGTGCCATGGATTTGGCAGGACCGGTCTAGTATCTTGTCCAAGCTGGATGGACTATCCCTGTTGCCTTTAAATGGCTTCTTCCGTTGACCGGGCCTGGAGCCATTGAATCCGATGTTTACCGATGTATCCTCTGTGTTTCCGTTGTTGTTTCGGCGCTTAATCTTATTGCATCGTGGCTTGCCATTGCCATCCCTGACTTCAGATGTGCCAGGGTAGCTGATACTGTTGCTGCTATGAGCCAGCCAGTTGTCCTCGCCCGCGCAAAAGCGGGTCATGATTGTGGTTAGGGATGCCATTGTTCTCGGCTTCTCCTGGCCGAGGTGTCTAGCCAGCCATTCATCCCGGACACTGTGTTTGAATGCCGCTAAGGCTTCGGCATCTGGATAGTCTACAATCTGGTTCTTTTTAGTTAAGAATCGATTCCAAAGCTTACGGACTGACTCCCCGGGTTGCTGGATTATATGACTTAAATCATCAGCATACGGGGGCCGTACATAAGTCCCCTGAAAGTTGGCCCGAAAAGCGTCCTCAAGTCCTTCCCAACTTCCTATAGAGTTTTCTGGGAGGCTATTTAGCCAGTGCCGAGCTGGCCCTTTCAGCTTGAGGGGTAAGTATTTAATGGCGTGTAGATCATCTCCCCGAGCCATGTGTATGTGAAGAATAAAGTCTTCTATCCATACGGCTGGATCTGTCGTTCCATCGTATTCCTCGATGTTTACGGGTGTAAACCCTTTTGGAAATTCATGATCCATCACTTCATCGATGAAGCACAGAGGGTGTGAGGCACACCTGTATTTTGCGATTTCGTGGCGTAGTTCGGACGGTATTGGTGTTCAGTGTTAACTCCAAACTGGAATGTGACCGGTCTGTTTGGCTTGATAGCCACCGCCCCGTGTGTGTGTACGTTCCCTTGGTTCGTAGATTGATCTAGTCTGGCCAGCATTTCTATTCAGGTGTTGGCGTAGGTCATACTTGTGGGCCTGAGCCGTTGTATCCTTGCCTTTATGGTGAGGAGGTGCGAGCTTGTTTACGGCATTACTGGCCGCTTTGTCCCGTCCACGGGGTGGTCGGTCTGGTTGATTGGCCTGATCATACTTTGGCGGAATTGGCGCTGGGGCATCGCTGTCGAATTGGGGCAGCAGTTTGCGCTTAGGATAGCTCTTCGTTTGGCCTTTAGAGGCATATAGTTCTTCAACGTCTAGCACGTCGTTCCATCTGTCGTTGAGCATATCCTGTTTGGCTCTAAGCCGCTGCTGCTGCTTCTTCAAGCTCCGTGCGGTAGCAATAAGCTGTTGTTGGAAATGCTTCTGTTCGAGCGGTTCTTCTGGGACGATGTATTCTTCGTCTCCCAGACTGATGTCCTCTTTGGATAGAGGTTGATAGCTGCTGTCATCCGTGTCGCTGCGATAGGTCAGCGGCTCGTTTGGACTATGTTCGCCATCCTCCCGTTCGTCCTGCTCTATCGCCGGCTCCACGGTGTCGTCGGCTTGTTCCGGATCGTCATTGTCTTCAGCGACAGTGTTGCTGTGACAGCCTGATTTTTGCCCTCTTTTATTTTCTTGAGTTTATTTGAATTTATTTTGAACCTTGTTTTTTTAATCTTTTCATATGGACTTAAACACTTGGGTACCCTTGGCTTTCACCCAAGTGCCTCATATCCATCTCAAATCATCTTTTCCCTCTGGTTCACCCTAATATAATTATTGGAATATTTTTCTTTATTGAAAAATAATCATTTTTCACTCCAAAACCCAAGTTAAGCCCATTGTGCTCCAAAGCGACCCCAATTTTTCTGGCCCACAAAAATCTGAGGAAATTCATAAATATTCTTTGGACCCTAGGACACATTCCTGAGAAAAAATATTGCACCACTTTTTGGAATATTTTGCTACAAAAATTCTTTTCTATTCTGGACAGAAATGGTAGTTTCTACAGCAACTACCATTTTACTTGCTCCATTGCTTCTGAAACTCCTTGTGCATCTTTACCTTAGTAACTTAGGACTAGCCTCCAAAGCACAACCTCCAACTCTTAGCCAATTTACCTCAGTAAGCTATCAAAGTTTCTATCCAGAAACTTACCAGCCGTGTGATTTTCTTTCTACTGCGCCTGGACCCAAACTAAACCCGAGTAACTCTCATATCTACCACGAACAACACACCAGACATGATCTTTGGCACCAAGTTGGCCAGTAGGCAAAGTTCACGCGGTGGCCCCGCGTGTGCACCATAACAGGCTGCCTGTCGGCATGCTCTGGATGCCGCCGAGCGCTCTGTTTCGCGCGTGCTTTCTTCCGCGCCTGCCAGAGCTTGCCAAGCCGCGCCACAATCTTCGTCTCGACCTCTACAGCGTCCCCCTGGCACTCGCCGACTCCGGAGCTCGCCGCAGCGAGCACGGGCGCGGTCCGGCCAAGGCAATAGTGCGGTGCGCACTGTGCTCGTCGCCACTCCAGCGCCCCTGTGCTCGTCTCCGTCCGTCCACAGCTCCCGCGTGAACCCCGTCGCCTTCTCCCCCTCTCACTGACGCCATTCGTCGCCGGGCGCAGCGTCCAGGTGTCGCCGGCGGAGCCCGAACCCCCCTCTCGGCTCTCCCATATATAGGACTCCTCCTAGCCTCCCCGAGCACCCAGCTCCACTCCCACAGACACCACGACTGCGTAGAACCTCGTGGCGCAGCCGGGCAGGCCACAGTCTGCCGTCCCCGAGCTTGAGCTCGCTGGCGAACCCCTCGGGTCGTCGCGGTAGCTCCAGCCCCTCTCAGGCCAGGGCAAACCTTCCAGAGCCTCCGCCACTCTCTGGTGGTGCCGTTCCACCTAGTTGGAGCTTCTGGAGTTGCCGTTGCTCGCCGTCTTCTTCAACTCTGGTGAACACCCCGTTCTGCCTCCGCCTGCGAGGCAATTTCCGACGCCGTCCGACCACCCCTAGCTACTCTACGGGTACAGGCAGGTGCGCCCCGACCTCCTCTATCGATCTATCCCTCCCATCTTGGCCAAGGAGCCCGCGTCGCCGGCGTGCGCACCGGTAAAGTCGCAGCCACCCCTGTTCTCCTCCCTCTCTCCCCCTCACCTAACTAGCGGGGCCCGCTGGTTGGCCTCTCTGTACCCGCGTGAAGCTGTACGAGTGGTGGCGCCCTGGGCCTTTACGCCTTCGACGTCACCCCCTTTCAGTCTGTTTATTTAAATTCCAAATTTAAATATATTCCAGAACACTTCAAACTGCAATATCTTTTTAACCACAAGTCCAAATGAATTGATTCTTTTTGCATTGTGTTCTTTGTAAAGAAATCTTGCAACTCACCAAAAATGATACTATTTGGTGATGTGTCGATTTTCTAGTAAATTTTTGAATGGTTCTTGATATTTTCTTTTTGTACTTTTAATTTTTTTCAGAAGGTGAAGCTTGTCTTGAGGATCACCAGGAGGCTTGTGACCCTCATTTGCACTAAGGCAAGCCACATCAACATTTTCATGATGCCATTTCAATATTTTTGAATTTCCGACTTGAATGAATGATTTAATTTATGCACATGAATTATTATTTTTAATTACTTTCTGTTGGTTGCTGTATTTAGCTGTTTCATTTAGTTTACAGAAAGTTGGAAGTTGGTTTAAGTTATTAAGATAGCTATTAGAAAGTTTGGATCATGGAAAACTAATATGGGTATGCATATAAATAGCTATGTGAAGTTATTTTCTTTTACATAAGAACTATGGTAAAAAAAATTGCTAGAATATATTCTATTTTTAATTGGAAGTAAATCATAACCAGAATAATATTGAAGATGTGATGCTTACATCTAGTAAGCTAAAGTTGACCCAGTTATTTTTTTGTAATGCATTTGGTATGTTGCATTCCATGGCATTTGATGACACCGGTTATTTATTTTCTTTAAGTTGAACCTGTTAATAACTCAACTTGAATAAATTGTTGACCGGGTCATGGTGCCACTGAATCGAGTTTTTCCCAGTGCAACCACATTTGCCTTTATGGGAAGGTCTTTATTCGTTCCGTTGTCATGCCTCTTGTCGGTACCTTCAAATAGGGAAGGTTATGGGCATGCGGTACCCTGTCCCGGTAAGCAGACATAACCTTGTGTGCCCGTTGTTAAGTTTATGGTACCGAGTTCCCATTTGGGACAGTTTCTGTTTGGCCACGACGGTGGTCAGTGTGCCTTTGGTAGGCACAGGGCCACCCAGGACTATTCTAGTGGGCAATGAGTCGGAGTGGCCGGGAGAGTGTCATGGCATTGGAAGAGTTTTGTCGGGACGCCGTTGGTCCACCCGAATGGGAAAACGAGGCCATGGGTTCCGTGGTGTGGGTACAGTGCACTACCTCTACAGAGTGTAATTAATCTATCGATAGCCGAGTCCACGGTCATGGACACACTCGAAAGTAAGTCACACCATGGGTCAACATAAAATAAAATTTTGCTCACTAAGTTATGAATTTTTGTACTGTAACAATGGTGGAAGAGCCACCGGGATGATTTGAGACCAAGTATGGTCAGGGTTGTGATCGCCAGAAAGATCACGAATTATGTCCTGTTGAGATGACAAGTTTATAGTTTAAGAAAAATCACTATGGGTAAGTCAGACCGAGGGTCCGTTTTCACAAGAGCACGAGCACAACATGTTATTTATATGTATATTCACATATGGTAGTGCATTTTTAACAATTGATTAATTATCATGATATTGTTTGTCATTATGATTTTGTTTGCTGTAAGCTTGCAAGTACATTCAATGTACTGACCTGGCGTGTCATGCCAGATTTCAGGAAAGTTTCGCTGGAAAGGAGTGCCGTCCGAGTCTGGACTGTGTCCACATCTGTCGTGGTTTTGTCACGACAGATGTCCTAGCAAAAGGACTTAGTCGTGAGGCCATCACTACGGGTTAGCTTAAAGGGGTTAAAGCGGACAAGGACACAGGGATTTTATACTAGTTCGGCCCCTTCGATGAAGGTAAAAGCCTATGTCTAGTTTGGTGTAGTATTGCTAGGGTTTCGATGATGAGGGAGCGAATCCGCTTTGCCTATGTCTCGAGCTGTTGTTCTCTGCCTTGAACCGTCGCCGGGTCGTCCCTTTATAGACGAGGTGACGCCCGGTCCGGTTTATAGAGTTCCGAGGCCAGCTCATAAACGTGCCCGGCTCGGTCTCTATCCTTCCTATCTTATATCACAAGTTACATACAGTATGGCGGTTTACAAATCATGGGCCCTAATACTTGGGCTCTAAACCTCCTGGGCTAAAGTCTCTCACTCCATGCTCTGCTAGGCTTCAGTAAAGGTAATCTTGATAAACATAAACCGGCCCCTCCTGGGCGGTTTATACCTGATAGTAATATCCCTGACATTAGGCCCCAGATTGATTTGAACCTGTTCATGTCAATCTTCAAAGTCTTGTATAGATATCCCCTTTCACAGCTTCAAGTACTTCATAAACCGGCGTGACGTCATCTTCTCCAATCGCATTAAACCCCCGTGACATCGTTTGCTCAATTACGTCGGTACCTTTTTTTATTTTTCATTCATGAAAAGCTCCAAACATCGAGGCGACAGTATCGTCCCATATCTACTTTTTCGGCTCCTCGATTCCCGCGCCTGCCGTTTTATCCTTCGGCTTATAAATAGGGCCGACGGGCATCTCTTTCCCCCCTTGCCTCTTCTTCTTCTTCATTGCGTCCGTTCGTACTCAAGCTCCGCCGCCGTCGTCAAGCTCTGCATCCTCGTCAAATCTTGGCCGCTGCATCAACCTGATTGTTCCAGAGACTCGCCGGCGCTTCTCCGCACCCGTCGCCTCAAGTACACCCTCTCCTTATCCTGCTTATAGATCTTGCTCTAGGGTTCCTTCATACAAACTTTCGGGTAGGCGTTGTTCTTCATGGTTCTTCCTCATAGCCCCATGAATCAACGTAGATCTAATCTTCCTGTCTCCATATCATAGCAGTAATCCCGCTTCATTAGTATACTTGTTTTTCTCCCCGTAATAACTAGTCCAGATTGCATCTGCTAGAGCTTTCGTCAGTCCGCCAAATATAACCTGAATATCTATGAATTTCTAGCATGTTGTAGATCCATATTTCACCGCTGTCTGTGCGAAAGCTATTTCTTCATAACTTCAGATCTGTGGCTTGTTTACCCTTGTTGGCGGTTTAGCTTTTTCAGACTCTATAATCCGTTAGATGTCATTGGTCTAGCTGTTCTAGATATTTTAACCCAGTAGATACTTAGGCCCCTGCCTAAACCGTCGTTTAGATCAGTACCTTTATATAGCATGCCGGTTTAAACTTGCTTAGATTGTAAACCGGCTCTTCATTGTATTTTCAGACTTTTCCTTCCGAAAAAAATGACCACTCAAGACAAGCAGTTTGTCTCCTGCAACTGGGTCCAATCCCGGATTACTGAGGAGGATTTAAAGAAAATGGCCAAAATTGGCGGTTTAGGCCCAAAAAATGTCCTTCACTAGAGGGTTCCCGGATCAGAATGTCCTCCAGAGCCCAAAGAGGGGGAGGTTGTCATCTTCTTTGATCACTTAGCCCGGTGTCGGGGGAAACTGTCCGCCACGAACACCTATGGGACCGGAGCCCCTTGTCTGTGCGGTACGAGGGCGGAGGAAGCACAAAGAGCAGATCGAAGCAAACACGCGGGCAGTTTTACCCAGGTTCGGGCCGCACGGATGCGTAAAACCCTACTCCTGCTTGGTTGTGTATTGAGTCGAGTGCTCGGGAGCTTGAAGAAACAGCTACACCGAGCGTGAGAGTGATCTAGGGTCCGAACCCCCTCCACGTTGTGCATGGGCCTCCTTTTATAGTGCAAGGGGTCACCGACAGGTGTCAACGTAGGAGAAAGGGGTAGAAATGTAAAAGAGGTGGTAGTTGTAACAGTGCGGGAACAGTGGAGCTACAATACAGAACAGTGGTCTATACCTACTTTAACAGTGGGGGACAAGGGCATTTAATGCCCGTCGCCGTCGACCCCAAAAGCTCCCGCCTTAGCGTCTCCGTCCGCCACGGCGATGGATCCATCACCGTGGAGTGCCACCGTGTACCCCAGGCTGCACAGCCATCCGCCACGCGTCCCTGGATAGGCCCCAGGGCGACGCGTGGGCAGATGAGCTGGAGCGCGGGCACACAGCGCAACCTCCCCGGCAAGCACCTTGCCGGGGGCCTTGACCTTGCCGGGCCCGGGAGCTTGTCGCTCCCCGGGCCTCTTGCCGGGGCGCATATAGCGCCGAGGCGTAGTCTTCTAGTCTTCCTGGCAAGCTCCTCTTGCCAGGGTCTTGTGTTAGTGGAGCGGTCTTGAGCCTGGTACGGCCTTCCCGGCAAGCTCCTCTTGCCGGGGTCTCGATCTCATGTCTTGCATACTTTGTTTTTGAATGGTTTAATAGGGAGCAGGAAGGTCTCCGGCGGGCACGCAGTAGGCCTTGCCGCGGGAAGCTGCAATTGCCCGTGCACAAGTTGGGGTACTGGGGTACCCCTACCTTAGTACACCGACAGGAGCCCCCGGGCCTGGGCCACACACGGTGCCGAGCGCTGTTGGGCCAGGCCCAAAACAGTGCACGGGCACCCGCGGCCCGCGGCGCGCCGAATCCACTTCCATATCCGCCGCACCCCACGGTAACGGCACGCGTCGATTGCGGCGCCGTGGGATGGGACGTGCCCACGATCTCTTAATGGAAAGAGCGAAACGCTCCCCCATAAAAGCAGAGGTAGCGGGCGCGGTTCCCCTCCTTGCGCTCTCATTACGTCGTCTTCCTCCTGCAAAAGATTCCCTCTTGCGCTCTGCCTCCACATCTCCGCCGCCGCCGAGCTCTTCGTCCCCTTCCTTCCACCGCGTCCGCCATGGCCCCAAAGACCGACAAGGCGAAGGCGGAGAAGGCCAAGCGGGAGAAATCGGAGCAAGCGGCCAAGCTCATCGCGTACCGGAAGCGGCACGTCGTCTTCCCGCCGAAGCTCGGCGTGCGGGAACTCTGGAACAAGTACTACTTGTTCTGGTCCAAGAGAACCGACGCGCATCCCCGCACGCGAGCATACCCGGCCGCCGCCAAGGACAGCTATCCCGGCGGGTACCATTTCTTCGCTGCTTTCTTTCATTGTGGTCTCTGTCCACCTTTCTCGAACTTCTTTTGCGACGTCATGAATACATATGGCCTCCATCTGCTTGACTTCACCCCCAACGCCATTCTCACCATGGCTGTTTTCGCACACATGTGCGAAAACTTCATAGGAGTCCACCCCAATGTAGCACTCTTTAGACACTTCTTCACTCCTAGAGCCGAGGCCGATGCCCCTCTCTCCGGAGGAATTTCTTGGGTCTTCCGTCTCAATAAGAAGGGTGCGTACTTGCCGGGGGAGCTCCGCGGCAAGTGGGAGGAATGGCGAGCGGAGTGGTGCTGGATCGTAGAAGACCAGCCGCAAGCCTTCACCGCGCCGCGCACAACGCCCATCGTGCGCGGCAGGGACTGGAGTGAGCTGGACTCGGACGACGTCAAGCTCAACATCGCCCTCGTCCGGATTCTTCGTCTTCGCTTAGCCAATCTGTCAGTTGCCGAGGTGGGCGCAGATTTCCTCCGCCGGCGCATCGCCCCCCTCCAAGACCGGAAGAGGCCGGCCTGGGAGTACGGCGGCCCGGCAGACATCATGAGGCTGCGCCCCGGGCTTAATTTCAACTTCACCACGTTGGAGCTGCGGGGAAGGGTACGGGAGCTCTTCAAGTACGACCCGACACACCCCGAGTGGTTCAGGACTCCCCGGGGAGTGGTGCCGCTCTGCAACAGCGCCGTCAGGGATCGGATCCTCGCCATGATGCCCATGTGCGACTCGCACGGCGTGGACCGTACATGGCTTGCTCCGAAGCCCATCGACGTCCTCAACTTCTACGACAACCTTGAAGAGGTGGCGAAGAATAAGGAGGACCTCAAGCTGCACACGCGGGCCACCACCGACCAGGAGATCGCCTACATTGCTTCTCGGGCTGAGGAGGCCGCCGCAGCCGCGGCGGCAGGAGTTTTCGGATACTCGCCGGAGGAGGCGGAGGTTGAGGACGCGTCCACCCAGGCGGAGGAGGCGGAGATCCGCAGGTTGCTGGATCTGCCTCCCGACGCGCTCGCCGGGGTCCCCTCACTGAGGCACTCCGGGATCCACGGGATCGCGGCGGAGGCCGCGGCAATGGAGGGCACCGCCGGAGGGAGCAGAGGCGCCGCGAGGGGCGGAGGCGCCAAAGGAAAGGGGGCCGCAGCGCAGGACGCTGGGCCCAGTGAGCCGGCCGGGGAGGAGGAGGAGGAGGAGGAGGCCGAGGACTCCGGCGGATCCACGGAGTTGTACGCCGACGACCTCTCCTCGTCGGAGAGCTCCCCGCCCCCGGCAAGCCCGAGGCAGTCCCCGGCGAAACGCCTCCGCAAGGCGGCGACGGGGGAGAGAGCGCAGGCGCCCCGGCAACAGCCACCTCGCCGGGCAGCTCCCCGGGGGAGCCAAGCCGCGCCAAGGTCGTCCGGCGCACCGGCCGCAGCGGAGGCGGCCCGTACGCGGACCACAACTGAGGCGCCTCGCAGGCCGGCAGCGAGCCGGCAGGGGTCTTCTCGGAGCGGAGCAGCGGCTCCACCCGCTCCTCGGGCGCCGGCGACCACAGGGGCTGGGTCTTCGCAGCCCCCAGCCCCGGTGAACACCAAGCGCGCAAGGGAGCCTTCGTCTTCCGCTCCTCGCGCCGACGCGCCCACGGTGGAGTATGACTTCTCCGCCCTGAGCGAGGACGACGAGGAGGACCAAGAGTAAGGATCCAAATCCTTATATCTTCTTGATTTTTGTCTTGATTTTTCTGTTGATGCTGACTCTGTCTATTGTTCTGATTTCAGGACCCTGGCCCATCGTGCAGCGAAGAAGGCCAAGGCGCCCGAGGCCGAGGTCGCGGAAGGCTCAGCAGCGGCGGCAACAGGGGGTGTGCCGGAGCCGAGCCTGCCGGACTCGAGCGCTGCTCCGAGAAGCAGCCCCCAGCGTAGCCCGCAGCTCAGCCCCCAGCGTAAGTCTGGGGTTCCCTCTTTTTGCTTGTCGGGGTACGCCTGAGGCTTTGATTTTGTCTTCGTGTCTTGACTTTTCTTGTCTTGTTTTGTGCAGAGGAGGAGCCACAGCGGGAAGAGCGCCCGGAGACCGTGGTCGAGGAGCCGCAGGCCCCGCCGTCCCCGCCAAGGCAAAACTCTCCGGCAAGGGAGAGCGCTCCGCCAAGGGCGGGTACTCCGCCGAGGCAGAGTACCCCGCCAAGGGCGAGCAGCCCGGCGAGGGCGGCCACTCCGCCAAGGCCGAGCTCCCCGGCGAGGGAGCCCGCCGTTGAGGACGTCCGCCAAGGTAAGCTTCGTGACTTGTCTTCTTGGCTTGCCTCTTTTTTGGATATTTGCTTGAGTCTTGAATTTCTTCTTCTTCTTTTTTTATAGATCTTCCTCCTCCTGAGCCCATGGAGACGGAGGTAATCAACCTCGAGGAAGAGGGTGCGCAAGGCGGCGGCGGCGACGCTCCTGTCGTCGAGGAGGCGGCCGAGGCCGCCGAGCCGGCCGCGCAGGAGACTGCCCCGGCTGCAGATGCAGCGGCCGGGGAGGGGGACGGTGGTCGCACCGCCGGCCCGGAGGCTGCGGGAGCATCAGATGCTGCACCGGCCACCGGCCCCTCCGCCGGCGAGGAGCAGAGGTACTATCTCGAGGCCCCCAACGGCGTCTTCATCCAGATGCCGTGGGGGTCTTCGTCGCGAGCTCCTGCGGAGGGCGAGGCATTCGACGGAGAAGTCCTCGCCTCCGCAGGCCTGAAGATCGTCCAGGCGCCTGGCGGGAGTGAGGGGCCCGAGGAGGAGCGGTTGCTCCACCAGCTCCTGGCCCTTTACCGGGCCAGGCAGGCGAAGCTTGCCTCCCGGGAGGCCCTTGCCGCCAAGGCCGCAGCGGAAATGGAGAAGCGTGCGGCGGAGCTCCGCGCCGCCAATCAGGCAGCCCTCCGCGAGGTGGCGGAGGAACGGGAGCGTCTCGCCGGCGAGTACCAGGAATGGGTGCTCGAGAAAGCTGAAGCGGAAGAACAGCAGCGTCTCGCCGGGGTGGAGATGTCCCGGCGAGAGGGAGAGCTCGCGCAGCGGAAGGTCGAGCTGGATTCTCATGAAGAAGACCTTGCCGCTCGCGAGGCTGCCCTTGGCGGGGAGCTGAAGGAGGCGAAAGCCGCCGCGGTTGCCGCGGAGGACGCCAAGAAAGAGCTCGCCGCCAAGGTCGAACAGTTGGAGAAGGCGATGAAGGTGAGCGCCGAGAAGGTTGCCGCGCTCATCTTGGAGCGCGAGAAGGATGCTCACACAAACTCAGAGCTTCAGGTGAGTCTATCAAAGAGGGGCGACGAGCTGAAGGCCGCCAAGGACTCCATTGAGGACTTGGAGTTGAAGGTCACCACTCTGAAGGAATCGCTCGATGCTGCCCGGGCTCAGGAGACCAAGTTGAAGGATGAGCTCCGCAAGGAGCGGACCTTGGTGGAGAGCGTCAACAAGGCATCCGAGCTCTTCCGGCAGACTATTGAAGTGTGGACCGAAGAGCTGGTTTCTTCTGCGTCCAATATTGACCAGGAGCTGCTGGCGCTGAAGGTCGAACACCTCATCTACTCGCCGGACCCGGATCTCCCGCACAGCGCCAAGCTCAGCCTCTTCTTCAGAGGGGTCGCTCCGGCCCTTGCAGGTCTCCGGAACCGCATCCCCGCGCAGCTGGCCGAGGAGTCGCGCCGGCTCTGCGCGGGAACTCTGGAGCGGGTGCTGACGAAGATCGTGTACCGCAACCCGGGAATCAACCTCACGAACGTTCTTCGCAGCTTGCCGGCAGATGCAGACACGGAGGCCCTGAAGGAGCAGGTCGGCCACATCATCGCCAAGGTGGCAAAGCTTGGCAGGAAGGAAGGCGACCGCGTAGACTAGGGCTCCATTATCTTTATCTTTTTATTGCTGCACATTATGTTATGAACTCATTAGTCCATCGCGACAAGTTATCCTTTGTAAGATATTTATTTTATTTTGATCAATCAGTGCAATGTTATCTTCCTTGTCTCAACCTTCGACTTTGTATGTTTTTCACCCTACGCTCCCGGGGAGCTTGCCGGCAAGGGGCCTTTGCCGCGAGCGCTGAGTGCTGGACTCCGAGCAGCCTGCTGGCCAAGGTCCTCGCCGGCAAGCAACCTTGCCGCAGCTAGCCGCGACGCACTTAGCTTGATGAGCGTACTCGGAAACGAAACAAGGGCGCGACACTTGTCGCAGCTCACTTAAATCGTTGAGTGAACTCGAAAACAAGATAAGGGTGCGGCAAGCTACGGGTAGGTTCCTCCGCGCACAGGTTGTCCATACAAAATGTGATCGTTCAAGGAAGACAACTTAAATTTAAAATTTGAACTGGTCAAATTCTAACAACTTATCTTTCATATGTTGCTTGCTTATGTTGCTTGCTTTCCGGTAAGGCTTCTCTTTCTTGAACAGCACTTGGTTCCTCCTCCACCTCCTTCCCCCCCGGCAAACTTGTGCGCGAGGAACTTTCCTTCTGCTTTAGAGGAAAAAGAAAAGGGAGAGGGAAACAGGTATATGTCCTGTCGACGTGCTAATGCTTACCGGATACTTGAGTGTCGTACCAAATGCCAAAGAAAACATGCAAATAGCAGAGAAAAGCATGCAAATGGCAAATAGCACAAAACACGAAATCTTTACTGATGCACGGGGTCTGCGCCCGGCTTTGTACAAAGGGTTACATGCAACAGCGGCAAAGCTTGTACAAAAGGTGGTTGCCGGAGCGGATCACGGCAACCGCACCTTATGGGTGAAACTTGCGAAGATGCTCTATGTTCCAGGAGTTGCTCACCGGTAAGCCTTCTTCGGTCTCGAGGCGGACAGCGCCGGGCCTCGTAACTTGTCTCACCCGATAAGGGCCTTCCCACTTCGGCGTCAACTTGTTGGAACTCTTGGCGGACTGAACGCGCCGAAGAACAAGGTCGCCTTCCTCGAGACTCCTGGCCTTGACTTTGCGGCTATGGTAGCGGCGCAAAGCTTGCTGGTACCGAGCAGCTCGTACAGCAGCCTGGAGACGTCCCTCCTCGAGGAGCAATGCGTCATCTTGCCGCAGTTGCTCTTGCTCGAGCTCATCATAAGCGAGCACTCGAGGAGATCCGTATACGAGTTCCGTGGGGAGAACTGCTTCTGCTCCATAGACTAGAGCAAAAGGTGTCTGTCCGGTGGCTCGACTTGGTGTCGTTCTGATTGACCAAAGAGCCGCCGGGAGCTCCTCTATCCAATTTCTTCCGCACCTGCGCAGCCTGTCAAAGGTCCTTGTCTTGAGTCCGCGCAGCACTTCAGCATTTGCCCTCTCCGCTTGACCGTTGCTCCTCGGGTGAGCAACAGAAGCGAAACAGACCTTGGCGCCAAGGTCTTGGACGTACTGCATGAAGGTGCGACTAGTGAATTGCGTACCGTTGTCGGTGATGATCCTGTTAGGGATCCCGAAACGGCAAACAATCGACCTGAAGAACCTGACCGCTGACTGTGCTGTCACCTTCCTCACTGGCTCCACTTCTGGCCACTTTGTGAACTTGTCGATTGCAACGTACAAGTACTCAAAGCCCCCGACAGCTCGAGGGAAAGGGCCGAGGATGTCGAGCCCCCAGACCGAGAAGGGCCATGATAAAGGGATTGTTTGGAGAGCTTGAGCTGGCTGATGGATTTGCTTTGCATGGAACTGGCACGCTTCACACTTGGTTACTAGTGCAGTTGCATCTTGGAGGGCTTCTTGCCAAAAGAACCCTTGCCGGAAAGCTTTCCCGGCAAGCGCCCTTGCGCCAATGTGGTGGCCGCATATGCCTCCGTGTATTTCCGCCAACAGCTTCTGTCCATCTTCCCTGGAGATACACTTCAGTCTGACACCATTGAGCCTTCTTCTGTACAGCTCGTTATCCACGAACTGGTACATACTTGACTGCCTGGTTATCTTCTCTATCTCTTGAGGGTCGTCGGGAAGTTCTCCAGTTTGCAGAAAACGGACGATCTGCTGCGCCCATGCCGGAGCCCGAGGCTCGACGGCAAGGACTAAAGGCTCGAGGGCCGCTGCGGGAACCTCAGCTTCTACGGCAAAGACCTTTGGTCCTGCCGGAGCCGACGGTCCCCCGGCAAGCTCACCGGGGCGAGGCTTGCCGGGAACGTTTGCTTCAACTGTACAAGCCTGAGGACTTGCAGGAGCAAACTGTTCCTCAGCGTTCTGGTTGTTGATCTTGGGGACCTTGGCGGCGGTTTCAGGAAGATCCGCCGGCAAGTAGTCGCCGGAGACCAACTTTCTCTTCTTGGACTGCCCAGTTGATGGTGTAACGGATGGCTGAGTCAGCTTGAGTAAGAAGGTCCCTGGTTCCACAGGTAACTTCATCGCGGCGCACTTTGAAAGGCCATCTGCAATTTCATTTTGAGCTCTCGGGACGTGCTCCATCTGCAAACCTTCAAAGTGCTCTTCAAGCTTTCTCACTTCATCAACATAAGCTTCCATCAAAGGGCTCTGATAGCTCTTATTAACTTGCCGGACCACCAACTGAGAATCGCCCCGCACAATCAGCTTTCTGATCCCAAGTTCGGCCGCAATCCTGAGGCCGGCGAGCAAGCCTTCATATTCTGCAGTGTTGTTTGTCGCTTGCTCCCTAGGAAAGTGCATCTGGATAACATATTTGAGGTGCTCTCCGGTGGGCGCGATGAGTACCACGCCAGCACCGGCGCCTTGCAGCGAGAAGGCACCGTCAAAATACATTACCCATTCACTTGTCGCTTCTTGTACGGGTACACTTGTTTCTTGAATTTCTTCTTCTGGTGTTGGGGTCCACTCATCTATGAATTCTGCCAAAGCTCGGCTCTGTATGGTTGAAGTACTTTCGAACTTGAGTCCAAAGCTCGACAGCTCCAGTGCCCACTCAACGATCCTGCCTGTTGCTTCTGGATTGTGCAATATCCTCTTCAACGGAAAGCGAGTGACCACTGTTATCTCATGGGCTTGGAAGTAATGGCGCAGCTTTCTCGAGGCCATGAGGAGGCCGAAAAGCAATTTTTGCACACCGGAGTATCTTGACCTAGCCCCCTGGAGAAGGGAACTTACAAAATACACTGGGCGCTGCACCATCTTCTTCCGCACCTCTCCTTGTTCCTGCGCAGAGTCTTCCTTGTCGGGACCAGAGCTTGTCGGGACAGCCCCCTGCTTGTCGCTGGATTCGCTTGCCGGTGGTGCTGACTCCTCGTCGGACTCCCTCTCCGCTACTAACGCAGCACTAACCACTTGGTTGGTTGCCGCTAAGTATAGCAACAACTTTTCCTGTGGCCTAGGTGCGACAAGTATAGGAGTGGAGGATAGGTACCGTTTCAAATCCTGCAACGCCGCCTCCACTTCCGGAGTCCACTTCATGGGACCTGCCTTCTTCAAGATTTTGAAGAAGGGTAGGGCGCGTTCTGCAGACTTTGAAATGAACCTACTGAGGGCAGCAACACAACCTGCAAGCCTTCTGACATCCTTGACGCGCTTCGGGGCCTCTATCTGCTCGATGGCTTTGATCTTGTCGGGGTTGGCTTCAATCCCCCTCTGTGATACAAAGAACCCGAGAAGCTTGCCGGAGGGGACTCCAAAGACGCACTTCTCGGGGTTCAGCTTGAGCTGTATCCTGTGCAGGTTCTGAAACGTTTCTTCCAAGTCTTGAATCAGGGTTTCTTTGCTCTTGCTCTTCACCACGATGTCATCCATGTAAGCTTCTACATTTCTGTGGATCTGTGGCTCAAAAGCAGTGTACACTACCCTTGCAAAGGTTGAGCCTGCATTCTTCAATCCAAATGGCATGCGGATAAAGCAATAAGTGCCACATGGAGTGATAAACGCAGTCTTCTCTTCATCTTCCTTAGCCATGAAAATCTGATGATAGCCTGAGTATGCATCAAGAAAACAGAGTAGCTCACATCCGGCAGTGGAGTCAACGATCTGGTCAATGCGCGGCAAAGGGAATGGATCCTTGGGACATGCTTTATTGACATCGGTGAAGTCTATACACAATCTCCACTTCCCGTTGGCTTTGCGCATGACGACTGGGTTTGCCAACCACGTCGGATGGATCACACCTCTAACTAGGCCTGCTGCTTCTAGCTTCTTGATTTCCTCGTTGACGAACCCTTGGCGCTCCACGGCTTGCTTCCTCACTTTCTGCTTGATGGGCCGCGCATGAGGACAGACAGCAAGCTTGTGCTCAATCACCTTCCTGGGAACACCGGGGATGTCAGATGGTTGCCAGGCAAACACATCGACATTCGCCCGCAGGAAGGCAACGAGCGCGCTTTCCTATTTGCTGTCAAGGGTGGCACTGATGGTGAAGGTACCGCCAGTGCCGTCCTCCTTTGCGGAAACTTTCTTGGTTGCCGGAGGAGCAGCCATTCCTTTCTTACTCTTGCCGGTGGAGCTCGATGGAACGTCCTCGACGGCAGCGCAGCACTCCGAGGAGGTGCGGTTGCCGGAGTGGGTCCCAGAGCACTTGCCGGACTTGGTCTTCGTCTTCTTCCCCCCGGGAGCTTCAGCGGCAAGAGTATCCTTCTCGGCCGCAGCTGCCGCATCCCGGTAAATCTTGTCGGCGCAAATAAGCGCATCCTTCTTGTCGCTGTGGACAGTGATGACGCTTATTGGCCCCGGCATCTTCAGCACGTTGTAAGCATAGTGGGAAGCTGCCATGAACTTGGCGAGGGCAGGACGGCCAAGTATTCCATTGTAGGGCAATGGAATATCGGCGACGTCAAAGGTGATGCGCTTAGTTCTGAAGTTGAGCTCCCCGCCAAAGGTCACCGGCAGAGTGATCTTCCCTTTGGGCTTGCTCCTTCCCGGGTTGATTCCTTGGAATGAACCGGTCTCTTCGAGCTCGCCGTCTTGAATCTGGAGTTTCTTGATCACAGCAGAGGAGATCAAGTTCAGGCCGGCCCCGCCGTCAACCAACATTTTGGTGACCTTGAGGTTGCGGATGGTGGGAGAAACCAGCATCGGCAAACACCCGACCGCGGTGGTGCGGTCAGGGTGGTCCTCAAGATCAAAAACGATGGGCGTGCTGGACCATTTGAGGAGCCTGCGCGACTCCACGGGCGGCTCCGCTGCGTTCACCTCACGCACCCACTGCTTGAGTTGGCGGTGAGAGGTATGCAGGGAGGCGCCACCGTCGACGCACAGGACCTCCGTGGCCTTCTGGAACTCCTGCTCGCTGTTCTCGTCGTCCTCCATGTCTTCATCGTCGTCTTCGTCGTTGTCGCGGCCCCGGGAGGTCGATCCCCTTGCCGCTGCTTAGCCTTGCCGCGGCGTCCTCCCCGGCCGTTGAACGGCCGCTTCTTGCTGGGCTCTTCCCCGCCACCTTGGGCCTTCTCCTTGTCGCGCCTCTCGTACTCAGCTTTTTGCTGCTCGACGAGGTACTCGACGCGCTTGCAGTTGGAGAGATCGTGACCCTTGGTGCGGTGAATCTTACAGTATTGCTTGTCGGAGCTACCCGGCTTGTCGGCCGCCGCTGCCGGGGCGGGCTCCTTGCCGGAGCCGCCAGCCTGGGCTTGTTTGGCGGGGGCCTCCTTGCCGGACTTCTCGACGGCAAGCACCTCCTTCTTGCCCTTCTTTCTGTTGTTCCGCCGCCGGCTCTTCTTTGCCGGGGCGGCGTCGTCGCTGTCGCTTCCCCCCGCGCCAGCATCCTCCCCGGGGAGTTTCCTCCCCTCTTCCGCGCGTGCGCACTTGTCAGCAAGAGCGTAGAGCTCGCTGACGTCTCTAATCTTCGTCATCGCCATCTCCTCACGCATGCGGCGGTTACGCACGTTCTGATGGAACGCGCTGATAACCGCGGCAGGGTGAACGTCAGGGATGTTGTGCTGCACCCGGCTGAAGCATTGGATATACTTGCGCAGGGGCTCGCCTTCCTTCTGGGCCAAAATATGGAGATCGCTCTCCTGGCCATGGGGTTTGTGGCCGCCGGTGAAGGCGCCAACAAACTGGTGACAGAGGTCGGCCCAAGAAGAGATAGAACCTTCCGGCAAGTGCATGAGCCACGAACGGACGTTCGGCTTTAGCACTAGCGGGAAGTAGTTTGCCAAGATCTTCTCGTCGCGCCCCCCGGCAGCTTGTACTGCGATGGTGTAGACGCTGAGAAACTCCGAGGGGTGCGTCTTGCCGTCGTACTTCTCCGGTACGTCGGGCTTGAAATTCTTCATGCTGGGCCACTGGACGCGCCGCAGCTCGCGGGTGAACGCAGGGCAGCCTGCCGCGTACGGCAAGTCGCCTGGTTCACCGGGCGCATGCGCGTCGACAGTGTTCCCAGCTCTCTTGTCTGATTGTCGCCGAGCTTCTCGGCGGCGCTCGATTGTGGTCCGAGCGTCTTCATCTCGCCGGTCGTCGAGGACCTGGCGCTGGTCCCGACGTGCCCGCGGGTCCGATGAGGCTGTGGAGCCGTCGTCGGGGTTGTTCCGGCGGGGCGGCGTCTTCTGCTTCTGCGGCGGGGAGTGCACGCTTGTCGCACCCCCGGCGGTCTTGTCGCCGATAGCCTTCGTCTTCTCAGCCTGCCGCGGCCGTGAGGTCGACGGCTGCTGTGGAGAATCGTTGTTGGCGAAGTCTATCAGGCTCCGTATTGTGGCCCTCCATTCTTCGGCCTTGTCGGCCGCTGGAGGAAAGTCGAGGAGCAGTTGCGCTCTTGCGAGCGCTTCTGCTGGAGTGGAAGGGAACGCGGGCGAGCGGTGCGAGGAGCGGGATACGCTCGGACTTCTAACAACGTTAGAAGGAGCGGGGTCCCGCGCCGGCGCCTTTGCTTTGCTTGTGCCCGGACGGGGGTCCGGGGCGTCCCGCGAGCCTCCGGTTTGGCCTTGTCCCAGCAAGCGGATACCACCTCCCGTGGTATGGCGCTGCTGGGTTGTCGTGTGCTGGGATGGACGCGGCGCGTCCACGGAGACCGAGGTCCGGTCGTCCGTCCTGTTCTTGGATCTGGTGGCGCCGTGAGTGTCCTCGCCGGCAACCACCCTTCCGACGGCATCTCCCCCGCCCACCGTTGGCTCTGGTGGCGGCGGGTGAGACGCAGACGGGCCTCCGACCTCCGAAGGCTTCTTCTTCGGGGCCATGGAGTTGTCGCTGATGAAGTTGCTGATGAAGCTAGAGAGGTTGATGAAGAATGCGCCCGCGCGAACGCCGGATCAGGTTCGCACAACCTCGACGCCCCCTACCTGGCGCGCCAAAGATGTCGGGGGAAACTGTCCGCCACGAACACCTATGGGACCGGAGCCCCTTGTCTGTGCGGTACGAGGGCGGAGGAAGCACAAAGAGCAGATCGAAGCAAACACGCGGGCAGTTTTACCCAGGTTCGGGCCGCACGGATGCGTAAAACCCTACTCCTGCTTGGTTGTGTATTGAGTCGAGTGCTCGGGAGCTTGAAGAAACAGCTACACCGAGCGTGAGAGTGATCTTGGGTCCGAACCCCCTCCACGTTGTGCATGGGCCTCCTTTTATAGTGCAAGGGGTCACCGACAGGTGTCAACGTAGGAGAAAGGGGTAGAAATGTAAAAGAGGTGGTAGTTGTAACAGTGCGGGAACAGTGGAGCTACAGTACAGAACAGTGGTCTATACCTACTTTAACAGTGGGGGACAAGGGCATTTAATGCCCGTCGCCGTCGACCCCAAAAGCTCCCGCCTTAGCGTCTCCGTCCGCCACGGCGATGGATCCATCACCGTGGAGTGCCACCGTGTACCCCAGGCTGCACAGCCATCCGCCACGCGTCCCTGGATAGGCCCCAGGGCGACGCGTGGGCAGATGAGCTGGAGCGCGGGCACACAGCGCAACCTCCCCGGCAAGCACCTTGCCGGGGGCCTTGACCTTGCCGGGCCCGGGAGCTTGTCGCTCCCCGGGCCTCTTGCCGGGGCGCATATAGCGCCGAGGCGTAGTCTTCTAGTCTTCCTGGCAAGCTCCTCTTGCCAGGGTCTTGTGTTAGTGGAGCGGTCTTGAGCCTGGTACGGCCTTCCCGGCAAGCTCCTCTTGCCGGGGTCTCGATCTCATGTCTTGCATACTTTGTTTTTGAATGGTTTAATAGGGAGCAGGAAGGTCTCTGGCGGGCACGCAGTAGGCCTTGCCGCGGGAAGCTGCAACTGCCCGTGCACAAGTTGGGGTACTGGGGTACCCCTACCTTAGTACACCGACACCCGGGGATTTAGCCCTCCCGGGTCAAAGTTCTTCCGTGACGTGTTAGCAAATTTCCAACTTCATCCGCAAGATCTCGGTCCTAACTCTGTGTCAAACATTTGCAATTTCCAAGTCTTTTGTGAAGTTTATCTGCAAGAGGAGCTGTCAGTTGAATTGTTCTGGGATTTCTTTCACCTAAACCGTCGCACGGAATTTCATGATGGTCCAAACACTGAGCTTGGCAGGATGACTATTCAGAAAAGGAAAGATGTTACTTTTCCTCACGTCAGTTTCCACAACCATCCAAAAGAGTGGAATCAAACTTGGTTCTACTGCTTAGATACTTCTCCCACAGAGGGGAATCCGTTGCCGGGTTATCGCTCCCACCGTCTTTCAGAGAATCACCCCTTTCCACAACGGCTAAGTACCCAGGAATGAGCTCAGTACACTCCTCAGCTGTCAAAGCTCAGGGCCTTTATGGCCAATGGTCTGACAGGGGTTGACTTTGTCCGCTGCTGGATTTCTTGGAGTGTTCTCCCGCTAAGCCGGTGTTCCGGTTTAATGTGTGAGTATACTGGGAATCCAAAAGAGCCCCACACAGAAGCGGTGTTATCAGAAAACGAGATCAATGAATCCATCAAGAGGCTGCTGAATTTACCTATGCAAGCTTGCAGTCAGACCGGCTTGGCACCCTTCTTTGTGACCAACAAACCACCATCGGTAAAAATCTCTTCCCTATTGTTTTGCTTTGTTTTAATCCGTCTGCAGCACTTGTCTTGAAGTGTCTTTATTTCTTTCAATAGGATAATGATCCTTTCTGGAAAAGGAAGGCCCAGGATAAACTGGCGAAAGCACCTCGCCAAAAGACCCAGGCTGTCAAGAAAAACAAGAAGAAGAACATTGCCGCGTCGGGATCCAATGCGGAAGTAGATGAACCGGCCTCCGAGGTACCACCTGATTCTTTTGACTTCCTTGTCTTTTCTTTATCAGTATTTTTATTAACAACGACTGTTCCCAAGGACACGCCGAAGGCAGTAAAGCGGACAATGTTGAGGTAACTACTCTTTCTTCTGGTTCAGAACCACTGCCATTACCAAAAATTCGTCGGACAAGCCGGAAAGTACAGTTTTCTCATCCTTTCGCTTATTTGGATCCAAACTTTCTTTTGAAGAAACAGTAACATGAAGCTCGCCGCACCACTCGTCATAGCGGTCATGCTATTGAATCCACCGGATTACCGCACACTCCAGCTCGGAGGCGTCGTTCTGATGTTTTACTCACTCCAGATGCTCTTTTCCCCAAAGCGGGTCGTATTCGACAACCCCTTAATCCGTTTGATTTGAATTATCAGGAAACTCCTCATTCATCTTCTGGTGAATCAACAGCCACTCAGATTCCTCCCCTCAAGACTATTCCTGGGTAAGCTACTTTTCACTTTGACTGGTTTAAATTTTGTCTTGACCCTTTTGATTTTGTATATTTATCTTTCGCAGTAAACCCAAGCCTAGCAAAAAGGCCAAACTGAGTAAACTGGCAGTCGATAATACGACTCCTGAACCAGTAGAAAATCCAGAACTTGCTGAACCTTCTGAAGAAAATGCTGACATTCCGCATGATGATCCTCCTCCCATGAATCATGAAGTATTTCACTACAACAAGAACCCCCCTACAGCAACACATGCTTTGCAACGATGTTAACACAATGTGTTGTTTGGTTAAACCCACCCTCCCCACTTAGCGCTAACCTCCCCATACCCACCTCCCTCTCTCTCGCACATCTGAAATATCCTCTCATATTTCCTTTACACACGTCTCTAATAGAATCGGGTGACACACCGAGCAGCTAGGGTTCCCACCACCGCCGCCGTCCCCTCGCCTTCGGCCGCCTCCGTTGCCACGTTCTCCGCTCGCTGGTGACACATACTACGTCGCCGCCAATCCTCCTGCTCCGGGGAAGGCGTCGCGACCGCCACCATCCTCCCGTGCCTGGGAAGGCGTCGCCGCCGCCCATTCTCCTGCGTCGGAGAAGGCGTCGCAGCCGCCGTTCCTCCGCGCGACCAGAGATGCAACAGCTGCCGCTGTTCGTCCGCACAGCTAGGAACGAAGCAAGTACCGATGCACCCGTCCTCCTAAACTGCAGTAGTTCAGCAGGTCTTATTCTGTCCCTCGCCCATGTGCAATTCTATATTGGTATCCCTTAAGGCTATGTTCAGTTCGTTTTATTCCCCAAAGGGAACCAATTAACACAGGGATTGAGTGGATTCCTACATCTCACTCAGATCTGTTTTGGTATTGGATCCCTTGCATCAACTATTCTCGTTGATCTAAATATTGTTTGGTTATATACAAGGTTTGAGAGGGATTGATTATTATATCATGATTGCAGATTACAAAACACAGAGATTTGAAGCGGAAGGACTCCTATCATCAACAATTTTCAAGAATCAATGTACGCCTAGATCCCAATTAATGCATCATCACATTGCTTTTACTAGACAACTACATGTTTGTTTACCATGATTATTTTAATAGTCAAGCAAAATCTTATTTTCTTGTTTCTTCCCTGTTTAAATCTTCACTTGAAAGGTATTACACAGTTAGTAATAACCAGAGTATACTCTTAATAAGTATGTGTGGTAATCAACTCTGACCAATATATACTAAGTCGATTTCACAAATCTGGAAAACAGAAAAACAAAATCCATGCCCACAACAACTGATTAATTGGTAAGGAGAATTTGATCATTTAGCCCTAGATAGGATGTAGCGGGAAAAAGGGATCATAAACTGTCTCAATCTAACCCTTGCCTACAACTTAAGAAGAGGAGAAGCAAGATAAGGGAGACGTATCGGAGAGAATAAGCAAATGGCCGCTGCATCGCCATCGCTGCCGCCGGAGAGATGGCCGCCCCATCCCTGTCACATCTGCCTTGCAGTGCAGCCTCGTAGAACTTCGTTCCTATCCAATCCACATCTTATTTCCATGCATGAATGTCTAACGCAAGGAGAAGACTCTCTAGCCTCTATGAGCGCTCACCCAAACTAGCGTCACCGGCAGCAACTCGCAATCATGTCCTTGCCCCCAGCCCCTGAAACCTCTCACCAATGCGTTCTTCCTCCCATCTTATCCTCATGAAGGGTCAAAGTGCCAACCAACGATTCTCCCTAATTGGCGAGCTAATCTTCTAATGTTTTGCCGCCAACAATTGATTCCTCAAAATATTTACGTCCCTGTTTTGCCTCCTGCTCACCCTTATTCTTATTCATGTGGAGCTAGCAACTTAAACTGTGCATGGAATAATCGTAAGTGCAATTAATTACTGTTTGTACATATAATTTTGCTTCTTTATTTTCCTATGTGATTAGTTTACCTCAGCTCATTGGTTTCAGGTGCTCTTTAAAATTATAACAAGTGGATATAGAATGAGGTATATGTGATAGTTTAGTTTTTGTTCGTCCAATTGTTTTCTTCTTACCTCTAATTTATTTCTTTATTATGTAGCTCCTTTTGTTTCCTTGTTGAACCACATGTGGACCAGTATGCACACACCTCATTGCATTGATATTTGTAATAGGAAGATATTGTTCCTCTTGCATTGTAACAAATGAATTCATGGTATCTTTGTTTGGATAGCCGCTCACCTACCTTTGATTGAAGACGTGTCTTTTTTTGAATTGTGTTGTATAATACACTGATGCTTTTCACATTTTTTAGCGAGTAACTACTCCATATTTGGTAGCTTGATTGTCCACTTCCTACAATTGGATATTAGACGTCTCATTGTGCGCACACTCCAGACCATTCTATAAATCAGGTATGCCTAATATTTACTTGAAATGAGTACATGGATGTGTCCATGGAGCCATGTGCTACTTGCAAGTGCTGGGTAATAACTCGGTACGTAATAATACCCTTGATGTTGCATGCTATTTGGGCACTATGTGTGTCGCATGGCTTGGTTTAAGTATTCAGTATTACATAGGCATTGTCTTGGTTCTCGAAAATAGTTTAGATGTATCATCGTTTGCTTAAATTTGGCTAGAGTTGAAATGAAATCTCCTAGATATAAGATAACAGAGTATTGATAACACTCAACCGTAAGGGATCGAGATAGTCTTCGCGGGTAAGAATAACCCAATTTATTGATTCGACACACGGGGAGTCAAAGAGTATTTATAAGCTTTAACAGTTGAGTTGTCAATTCAACCGCACCTGAAATATACTAACTTGCAACAAAAGATAAGTGGTAACAGTGATATGATAGTAATGATAGTAATAGTAAAAGTAAATAGCAGTAGTAAATGGCAAAAGTAGCAACTAGTGACAAGCAAGGTTTAAAATACTGTAGGCTAGGGAGATGGATGGTTGGGCGTTGCATGGATGAGATAGTTTCTAACTCGGGGCACGGCACACGGAAAAGTAATGATCATCTAGGCAAATATCAAACATTAGGCATGTATCCCGTATGTAGTTGTACGTGCTTGCAATAAGAACTTGCACAACATCTTTTGTCCTACCATCCCGCTACGAACGGGGCCAAAAGGAACTAATGGATATTAAGGTGCTCCTGTCAAAGAGCACCGGAACAAAGCAATGAACTCAATGGATACATGTAATCCTCAAACTACGGACCATCCCCTTTGGTGTCCCAAGCTGTCACTTTTGGGATCGCCGGTTCCGAACCGTAACAGGTGCATACAACTCATAGATAGGATCAAGAACACAAATATATTCATACAAACACATATGGTTCAGATCTGAAATCATGGCACTCGGGCCCTAAGTGTCAAGCATTAAGAATAACAAGTTGTAGCAAAGATGATAAACACCATACTAGATGATAGGCAACATGCCCCCAACAATCTGACGAACTATTACATGATCTAACTCATCCAATCCCTACCATCCCCTTCGCCTACAACAAGGGAATCACTCACACATGAAGGGGGAAGTCATGGAAGGATGATGGAGTGGTGATAATGATGACGATGGCGACGATCTCCCCTCTCCGGAGGCCAAATCAGCCTCCAGATTAGCCCTCCCGAAGAAGAACAGAGGGTGGCGGCGGATCCGCGACGAAAAACAGCAAAAGGACTTCCGATCTCGGGTTTTTTCATCGCGAGGAAAATTACGGGCTAAAGTAGGGCACCAGGGGGTGTGGGCCCCACCCAGGCGCCCCCCCGGCGCGGCCCAGGGGGGGGCACAGGGCGCCTGGGCACCCCCTGGCCCCCCTCTGGCCCCACTTCTGGTATTTGGTTTCTTCGGGTGCGTGGATTTTTCGTGGATTTTTCTGAGATAGTTAAAAATCCGTTTTCCTCCACACAAATAAAACATACAGGCAGCTCTGCTGAAAACAGCGTCAGTCCGGGTTAGTTTAGTCCAAATCATGCAAGAATGAGGTCAAAACAATATCAAAAGTGTTTGGAAAAGTAGATACGTTTGAGACGTATCAACTCCCCCAAGCTTAGCATATTGCTTGTCCTCAAGCAATTCAGTTCAACGAACTGGACGCGACAAAGAAAACTTTGACAAACTCTTTTGCTTCATTAGATGTATATAAGCATGTACTACGAAAAGAGTTCAGCAAGTATTAAAACAATACTTATGAGAACAATGCAAGGAGCAATCCTTCTTTCAAGTGACCAGTCACAAATAATTAAGAGTAAACAATATATTACTGAAAATCAAGACAAGATCACATTGCACATAGCTTGGGCATATTAAAGTGGTATCTCGCTAGCCTCCATGAGTGAAGCAAAACATAAATGCAGAGACTCCTCCAGAGTTTTAAAGGAGACTAGAACTAAGAATTTCAGAATAAATCATATCACAAGTATGCAGAAGACAATGTAATACTTTGGGACAATGCACATTACACTCAGAATGACAATTATGCTCTCCTAGTCAGTGCTTTGAAGAAAGAAGATGAGACTCTCGAACCGTGGCTTTTATTGGCAAGGTTGAAAACCCGTGATCGGAAACAAAAACTAAACATGTACCAGAGCTCTTGCTTTAAAAAAAAAGAAGTAAATATGTTTTTGAGAGGTGCATATTTCGTCAACGAATACTAGCAGATAACTCAATCACTTTTTAAGCTAGACAAGTCTCGAGGAACGGCTCCCGCATGAGGACGATCACATCCTCTTAATCTCTTTTGTTTATCACTGCCAAAGTTTTCTGATTTCTCATGAACAAAGCGTGAAGGAGGGTTTGTTTGTTATATTATCTTTTTGAGCCGGGCGCACTCAATGCCAGTTCCTTTTCATATTAGTGGTTCGCACATTATACATGCAATCCAGGGGTGAAACTTGTCCAACGTAATTAGATCATGAATTAACTACTACTTCCTCATGAGCTAAAACATGGGCACACAAGGAAATGCTTTTGATTAAGTTTGAGATGGTACATGAAAGTCTTCGTTAGGAATGGCAGGTAAATACCATGTATAGGAAGGTATAGTGGACTCATATGGCATAACAGGTTTAAAGGTTTTGGATGCACAAGCAGTCATTCCGCTTAGTACGGGTGGAGGTTTAGCAAAAGACTGGGAAGCGACCAACTAGAGAGCAATAACGGTCATAATCATGCAGAGCGACAAAGCAACATTGAATCGGGCATGAAAGTGATATAACTATTCTAAAATTCAAAGATCATCAAGGCAAAGTAGACTTTTTAGTCTTAAACATGTGTAAGCATGTGCCAAGTCAATCCAAAAATCCTCTAAAGGGAAATACCACCCTAGTATGCCAGACTATGAACAATGCGATGCATGTAGATCATTTCAATAACACATTATATACTCTAGTTATTGGAGACTAGCCACAAGGAAAGCATGAACCACTGGAATAGCATTGTAAACATAGCACTATGTCGCTACGAGCTGGTCTCTAGATCATAAGTACAGGCATATGTACAAAAGTAGAAACAATAAGAGTTCATACCGGTCTTCCTTGTTGCTTCCTTTCAGTCGATCTTCGTCATTACTGCTTGTCACTTGCTCGATCGAACGTAGGAAATATAATCAAATGCCACCACGGACGCGAGCTGATCTCTGAAAACAAAGCAAACTAAAGAGAGAAAGGAAATCTTTTTGGGTTTTTCAAAAGTTGAATAAAAAGCAAAAGAAAAAGAAAATCTTTTTGTTGTTTTTGCAAAGAGAGAAATAAAGAAGAACGGGCAAAAACTTCAAAAAGATCAAAGTGAATCAAACGGATAATACAATGAAAAAGTGAGAAGGGCACGTACTCCCCCAAGCTTAGGCTTTTGGCCTAAGTTGGTAGCAGCTACTGCCCCCAGGAGCCTCCTGCTCCAGGGGTATGGTGGTGAGACCAGGGGTCGTAGAAGGATGATGGCGCGTACACTGAACTCCTCGGAGTCTCCCACGAGGAAGGTTCCGAGCGCCAAACAGAGGAAGACCCTTCACCAAACTTGGTGGCGGTCTCATCCTGAAAATGTGGTATCTCACCGTGCCTCTCCTCGTCGGGCACAACCCCCTCCATGGGGTTATGGAACTGATGTTGGACCATGAACTCATCGAACTGGACAACATCAAAGGACCATCCGTTCCTGCGAGAAAAATCAAACAAAAGAGGTGCAGGTAGACGGATCTCGCGTTCCGCGGTAGTTCCGAAACGCAAGATATAAACAAGGTTATCAAGTTCAGAACCCATGGTAACAAACTTATGCCTCTTCATAGCAGCAAGATCAAAGCTTAAATAGGTAAAAGGAGTATCATCAGGGTGTGGGGTGCCTCCAAGATGCTCTAAGATAAGCGTGGCATAAATGGCACCATATAAGTCCCCCTTGTTACCGTTCATAGCAAGGCGTCGAGCAATTAAGGTACCAATATTATAATCAGACCTCCCTGAGAGGGCTGCTGCCAGGATAGCAATATCCGGAGCAGAAATGTTGCTCGTGTTGTCGCGAGCTAACACCCTTCTAGCAATATAATATGCAAAATACCTAAGGTGAGGAAACAAGATGCTGGAGATCTTCGACCGATGAATATCCCTCGTACCCATGCTGCAGAGAGAGTTGATGACGATTTTCAGCTCGGAGGGCTGCGTGGCCATCCTTGCCGTCCTCCCAACGTTCGGCACACCTATTACTTCACAAAAATTTCCCATAGTCATGGTGATAAGATCATTATAAATTTTAAACTCAATAGCACCTGAATCAGGATTATATCTAAAACTGTTAATGAAACCGGAGGTGAGCTTCTAATACTGAGTAACACGGCTCGTGACGAGTCGTGTCAAACCTGCATTAGCACAAAGATTATAAAACTCATCCTTGATTCCCGCAGCTTCCATGAATTCATCACATGGAAATGTCATCGCACGTGCTGGACTTGTGTCTTCCAGCAACTCCAGGGGCACATGATCTTCATTATAGCTCACCCTAACAGTCGATGGTGAAGCTGCAGCTCTAGTGACTCGATCGGAGTGTGCGGGCCTCCTCTTCTCAAGCCATCCTTTTGCCCTTCCTAACAAACTCCTTTCTGAAAAAAAATTATAATTCACAAAAACGAGAGTTAAAACAAAGTGAGCTAAGGCAAACTACTCAACTCACTTGCCCAAGGCATAAACTTGCATCAAAACTTGGAAAACAACTTTCTACACATGCATGCAAGCTCATCTCTACAACACCAAGAACTACTAAATACTCACAAATGAGGCCACCAATCAAAAATCTAATATGAGGGGTGGAGGAGTCACATACCAGGGAGTATTTGCTCAAAATTCCAGCTCAGATGATGGGCTGTAGGGAGAGATCGAAGAATCGCCCCCAAGAACAGCAAGAACAGCAAGAACAAGACCAGAACTCGGGTTTCTGGAAAGAGAGAGAGAGAGGGGGGAAGAAGAAGTACCTGGAGGGGGGTCCCGTGGGCCCCAGGCGCCCTGTGGGCGCGGCCAGGGGCTGGGCCGCGCCAGCTGGCCGCCTGGGCCACTGGTAGCCCCCCCGGCTGGCCCCAGGACTTTCCGGGTCTCTCCCGTTGTGGAAATTTTTAATATAATTTTTCTGGAATTTTTCTGAAAACTTCACTATTGAAATTTTTTCGAAGTTCAAAAAGCTGCGAAACTCTCTGAAAACTTGAAGTAGTTAGTAGTATTGTGAAGCTTCAAAAACATAGATACTTGGTACAGCAAGTATGACAACACTAAAAACAAATAAAAACATATAAAGCTCAACTTTTTATCCATATATAACACGTTCACTAGTAAGGTTGATCAAGTCTTACCAACAAACAAGCGGTATATAGAACAAAAAGTCTCACTTCCTACGAAGTAATCACTGAACTCTTACCTTGATGGACATTGTCCCTACCATGATAGTTTTGTATTTGTGAGGCACATGTAGTGGACAGTCCCATTCTCCAATTTTCACAGTCTCGATATTCTCTATAGAGTTGAGGGCATGCCTCCTATCGGTCTTCTTCGGAAAATATACCGTGTGTTCTTTATCATTCACATGAAAGGTAACCTTCCCTTTGTTGCAATCAATAACAGCACCTGCGGTGTTAAGAAAAGGTCTACCAAGAATAATGGACATGCTCCCATCCTCGGGCATGTCAAGCACAACAAAATCAGTAAGAATTAAACAATTAGCAACTTCAACTGGAACATCCTCACAAATACCTATCGGAACAGCGGTTGACTTGTCAGCCATCTGAAGGGAGATATCTGTAGGAATTAGTTTCTCTAAACAGAGCCTCTCATAAAGAGAGAGAGGCATAACACTCACTCCCGCTCCAAGATCACATAAAGCAGTTTTGACATAATTATTTTTTATGGAGCAAGGAATGGTGGGTATACCTGGATCACCGAGCTTCTCAGGAATCTTTCCACTGAAAGAATAGTTAGCAAGCATAGTAGATATTGCATCATTAGGAATTTTTCTTTTGTTAGTGACAATATCTTTCATGTATTTTGAATAAGGAAGTAGCTTAATAGCATCAGTCAAAGGAATTTGAAGAAAAAGAGGTTTAATCCATTCACAAAACTTATTGTAATGCTCTTCTTCTTTAGATTTGATGGACTTACCTGGAAAGGGCATGGGTTTCTGTACCCATGGTTCTTTCTCCTTCCCATGTTTTCTTGCGATGAAGTCTTCTTTAGTGTACCTCTTACGTTTGTCAGGTGCTTCTTCTTCTCGAACTTCAGGCGGACCGTTTTTCTCATTATCATTACCTTCAGGTTCAGCACCGTCTTCAGTCTCAGCATCGGAAATAGATACACTGTTGGGATCGATAGCTGGCTCTTCATCTGCATTAGGATCATTAGAATTGTCAGTCTCTTTATGTTTCTTCTTCTTATTTGGAGAGACAACAATTTCTTCTTCCTGCATTTGAGAATCTTGCTCGATTCTCTTCGGATGTCCCTCTGGATAAAGAGGATCTTGAGTACTAGTTCCTCCTCGGGTCTTAATCCCAAAAGCCTGCAGTTTATCTTGTTTGGCATTGTTAGCAAGCAAATCTCTTTGCACATTAGAAATTTGATCAAGCTGAGTTTGAACCATATGAAAATGCTTCACAATACATTGGACATCATTAACTGTTCTATCTAAAACACCAAGCAACTTTTTGATAGCAAGGGAATTATTATGCAACTGACTTTCTATCCTCTCATTAAAATGATTCTGTTTCATAATAAAATTATCAAACTCATCTAAACATTGATCAGGAGGCTTACCATGAGGGATGTCACTTGCGTTGAAATCTAAAAGAGAGTGTACCTCTACCATAGGAGGGTGAGTGGTAGGCTCACACAGCTTCTCAATAGGGGGTAGATTCTTCACGTCTTCAATTTTAATACCTTTCTCTTTAATAGACTTCTTTGCTTCTCGCATGTCCTCGGGGCTTAGAACAAACATGCCCCTCTTCTTTGTTGGTGGAAGTAGTTCAGGGACGGACCAATCTTCATGGTTTTTGGCAATCCTGCCCATTAAATCTTCCGCGTCCTCCGATGTTCTTTTCCGGAAAACACAACCAGCACAACTGTCCAGATAGGACCTAGATTCATCAGTTAGACCAGCATAGAATATATCAATTAATTCATTCTTAGGAACTCCATGTCCTGGTCTAGCCTGAATCAAACCGTAGTACCTCCCCCAAGCTTTAGGGAGGGACTCATCCTGCAACTATTTAAAATTATAAATTCTTTGTAAAGCAGCATGTTGCATATGAGCAGGAAAGTACTTATCAACAAAAGAGTGAGCTAAGTCCTGAGGACTCTTAATAGAACCGCATGGGAGTGAATCATACCATGCTTTAGCACCTTCCTTCAAGGAGAAAGGAAGAAGCTTGGTCACATAAAAGTAGCGTATCTTCTCATCTATGGTAAACAGGCTACCTAGTTCACCAAGTTTAGTTAGGTGTGCAATAGCATCATCATTTTCTCTGCCATAAAAGGGGTCAGCTTCAACCATAGGTATAAGTGAAAGATCAACAGAGAAATCAAAATCAGGATCATCAATGCATATTGGAGATGTAGCAAACTCGGGATTAGGAACGGTTTTGTTTTTCAAAGAGTGTTTTTCAAATATTTTCTTAATAGTTTCAGGGTTAGAGCCGGCAAACTCTGTCAGTTCCCTGCATAAGTCTTCATCAAGTATATAGTAATCATCATCAAGGAGCCTCTCTTGAAGTTTACTCAATTCAGGAAAATCATAAGTTTCACCAATAGGGTAGCGAGTAACAGGAAGTTCAATTCCATATTTTTCAGCAGCAGCAGTAATTTGTTTCTCAAGAGCATAACCAAGTGAACTAATATCATCATCAAAAGTAGTAGAAGCATCATCAAGAGTATCAGACATAGTAACAGATTCAGTAGGAGCATCATGTGGCGGTGGTGAGGCAAACTTACTCATAACAGAAGGTGAATCAAGCGTAGCACTAGTGCTCAGAGCAGTACCTCTTCTTGTAGTGGATCGTAAGATCGCAACCTTGGGGTCTCCTTTCTTACCCATAGTGAATAAAGTGCAGCAGGTAGGATACCTCAAGTAGACTTGTAAATATTGCTATGCTCCCCGGCAACAGCGCCAGAAAACGGTACTTGATAACCCTCAACCGTAAGGGATCGAGATAGTCTTCGCGGGTAAGAATAACCCAATTTATTGATTTGACACACGGGGAGTCAAAGAGTATTTATAAGCTTTAACAGTTGAGTTGTCAATTCAACCGCACCTGAAATATACTAACTTGCAACAAAAGATAAGTGGTAACAGTGATATGATAGTAATGATAGTAAGAGTAAAAGTAAATAGCAGTAGTAAATGGCAAAAGTAGCAACTAGTGACAAGCAAGGTTTAAAATACTGTAGGCTAGGGAGATGGATGGTTGGGCGTTGCATGGATGAGATAGTTTCTAACTCGGGGCACGGCACACGGAAAAGTAATGATCATCTAGGCAAATATCAAACATTAGGCATGTATCCCGTATGTAGTTGTACGTGCTTGCAATAAGAACTTGCACAACATCTTTTGTCCTACCATCCCGCTACGAACGGGGCCAAAAGGAACTAATGGATATTAAGGTGCTCCTGTCAAAGAGCACCGGAACAAAGCAATGAACTCAATGGATACATGTAATCCTCAAACTACGGACCATCCCCTTTGGTGTCCCAAGCTGTCACTTTTGGGATCGCCGGTTCCGAACCGTAACAGGTGCATACAACTCGTAGATAGGATCAAGAACACAAATATATTCATGCAAACACATATGGTTCAGATCTGAAATTATGGCACTCGGGCCCTAAGTGTCAAGCATTAAGAATAACAAGTTGTAGCAAAGATGATAAACACCATACTAGATGATAGGCAACATGCCCCCAACAATCTGACGAACTATTACATGATCTAACTCATCCAATCCCTACCATCCCCTTCGCCTACAGCAAGGGAATTACTCACACATGAAGGGGGAAGTCATGGAAGGATGATGGAGTGGTGATGATGATGACGATGGCGACGATCTCCCCTCTCCGGAGGCCAAATCAGCCTCCAGATTAGCCCTCCCGAAGAAGAACAGAGGGTGACGGCGGCTCCGCGACGAAAAATAGCGAAAGGACTTCCGTTCTCGGGTTTTTTCATCGCGAGGAAAAATACGGGCTAAAGTAGGGCACCAGGGGGTGTGGGCCCCACCCAGGCGCCCCCCGGCGCGGCCCAGGGGGGGGGCACCCACAGGGCGCCTGGGCACCCCCTGGCCCCCCTCTGGCCCCACTTCTGGTATTTGGTTTCTTCGGGTGCGTGGATTTTTCGTGATTTTTCGTGGATTTTTCCGAGATAGTTAAAAATCTGTTTTCCTGCACACAAATAAAACATACAGGCAGCTCTGCTGAAAATAGCGTCAGTCCGGGTTAGTTTAGTCCAAATCATGCTAGAATGAGGTCAAAACAATATCAAAAGTGTTTGGAAAAGTAGATACGTTTGAGACATATCAAGTATACAGAGTGTTCTACACTAGATCAGATGGGGTGGTGATCTACTTTTCTTTTTTGTTCAGGCTTTCAGTTTGGTTGCATCTTGTCATGTCTTATTGGAGAGAACATGTAGCCATGAGTTGATAGCTCAAACTGTCCCGAATATGATGATGCTTTTTTGTGTTGTTGCTTCTGCGGTTTTGAGAATTTTATTCCTGGATCAGGAAATTATAATTTGTGACTTTGTATTTTTCAGGTAATTACGAACTTCAAGATCGCGAGCAAAACTTGAGCGATCGCTGGCTAGAAGCCTTCCCACGACGCTGTGCCTTAAAAACGCGATCTGGCGCTAATCAGGTGATCACAGAGCGAAACGGCGCGGAACGCCTTTGCTGTCGTTGCAATTTCGCTGGTACAGGCCAAAATAGAGGCCCGAATAGAGCACGTCCCAAGTTTGCCCCGATATAGAGCAGCTCCTCCAAGAAACCTAGCTCAGCGTACTTCCCATTCCCTTCAAAAAGGTTGCGGGCTTGCGGCGGCTGAGCGGTTCTCCCATTTGTGCTCGGCGGGCTGGCGGCTGCTTCACCGGAAGCCGGATGAAGTGGCTAGCAATGCGGCAACGCGGCGACCAGTGCTCTAGGCAGCAGCCACGACCGGTATGGCTGGGCTGTGACCACACCTCCGCAAGGCAGCTCAAGTGACACCACGCTGAGTCTGCGACGGCAACAACGACGAGGGGCCTCTGCAGGGCGACGTCGATGAGTCAACACTACACAATGACATATTATTCTCAAACGAGTCCAACTTCCAGTCCCAATGCATCTCCAGGAGGTACAAGAGTCCTCTGATCCTCTATATCATTTGTTGATTCAGTACAAGCAATAGAACATAGCGGGCTCTTGGATTGCACGACCTGTAGCTTAGATTTTCAACATATCTTCTAATTTAAACCGTATTCCTCTGTTTTTCTGCATGTACTGTTGCCGCTAAATGCCATAGCGGCTATTGCCCGCTATAGCGGGCGTTAGCGTTTGGAGGAGTCAGCAGCGAAATGCTTTTGCCCTCGATCTTAAACTTTGGGTAATTACAAAATTTTGCGTGATGCAGATTATTTAAAAAAATTAAAGTTGTTGGCAATGAGATTTCTTCCAATACACCATAGAAAGCATGACTAATGAATCATCCCAACCATGAGTAGTATGGGAGTAATGTGATGCCTAGCTAATTAGTGGAGAGACCTCTGGACAATGGAGATGTTCCTTTTTGTAATAGTTGATACTATTGCTTGTCATTAGTTGGTTGCTGAATTCATCTTGTTGTCATTATAATATCTTGTTTGGATTTTTTTAGTAGTAAATACAAGCTGATAGTAATTCATAATGAACAGCCAGATCCGATCCGTCAAAGGTGTCTGTTTTGCTATGCAGATTCTTATCTCAATGAGCCATGGATATTCAAAACATATGCAGACATTTCTATGGTGCTCATTTAAATTTTACTTCTCTATTAGCCTGATTTTCTCCATTGTAAGTTACTCATCCCATATTTTTGTTGTTGTAGGTTATCAAGATAAAATGATGATGAATGGCTCAGATGTTGATTGCAAGGTCAAGAATTGGATCTACTACAAGATAATTAGAATGCCAATTTAGGATTAGTGTTTCAAGCATTATAGTTGATTGCAAGGTCAAGAATTGGGCCACTACAAGATATAGTTTCACCTCCTGTAATCTTTGGATCATGGTTTTTGTAATGCAACATAGTCGATATAATATATGATATCTTTCTCTTTGTTATATTATGTCTCCTATGAAGTATTGGCATCGACCTAATAAATATGGACAACAATATATAAAATATCGTCAATTGTTCATGCTATCTATCGAAGCTTTTAGTAATTCTAGTTATTTTTAATGTCCATTTGAAAATCCTTTTGTACAGGGTCACCACCAACGCATATGAAGTGTTGTTGAGCTGTAGCTTTATTGTTGCTACCTAACAACGCTTCTACATGCCGTTTACCAACGTATGCATATATGTTGTTGTAGATCCTTCCAACGCCACCAAAGGCAACACATACAAATCAGTTGGTGTAGCCCTTAGCAACGCATATATGGACATACGACAACACATTGATGCGTTGTTGAAGGGGGGTTCCTGTTGTAGTGTTTGTTGATCAGGGGAGCGATCCAATGGACCGTGACCTTGAACCGGCCAGTCCTGCCCGAGCTAGCCCTGCTCCTGCTAGTCCCACCAAGCAAACGGCCGCTTCAACTGGAGATGTTGAAATCACTGGGGCTAGCTTTACTGCTCCTGGTGAGCCTGTCGTTTTGTCCAAGCATACTGCCAAGGAAGAAATTCTCAGCAAGGACAAAGGCAAGTGGAGTACTGATCTGTCCAGCTACGCTCAGCTCAGCGCCCAAGAACTCCATTCCGGCTATCTAAACCGGCTGCACACCAGCCGTGATCATGAAGCTGGATTGGTAAATTTGATGAAGGAGCGCTATGAGGTAACCTCTCTGCCTTTGACTTATCCTCTATTTCTGCTTGCATCTTGTAACTCTATTCTTACTCCATCGTAGCCCCCAAGTGCCGGTTTAGCCTTTTAGGGTGAACCGGGACTTTAGTAGATCCAGTAGACAGTTTGTTTTGCACATGTGTAGTCCCCAAGGGCCGGTTTACTCCTGTAGGATGAACCGGGACTTCAGCTTGTATTTTGTTTTGAATGATGTCACATTAGCCCCCAAGTGTCAAGCGTATAACTTGTTATGTGCTTGGGACTTGACTTTTGGCAGGCTGACTTAAACTGGAAGACCTCTAAAGTGACCGAGCTTCGGGATACCTTGAAGTTCCAAGAAACTGCTGCTCTTAAAGTCAAGGACGAGCTGACACTTGCTTTAGCAAGTATAGAAAAGCTGAAGAAAGACTTTGAAATAGAGCGGTCAGACTGGGATGCTGAGAAAGCTACCCTGGAGAAGAGGGCCATTGATGCAGAGGCTGCTCTTAATCCGGTGACAGAGGAATTGTCCGGATTAAAGCAGCAGATAAATGCCATGACGACTGCCATGTTTGGTAAGTACTATTAACATAGCCCTGAACATTGCAATCCTGTACCGTTCTGGTTTAACTCATACTTTTGAATGCAGGACGACGCATTGCTCATCTTGGCGATGACATGCAAAAGAAACTGAAAGCCGCATATACTCTGGTGGAGCAGTTATATTCCGGCGCTCAGAGGGCTGTATGTGCTATGTCGCATAACAAACCGACTCCCACCACAATCAAGGGTACTTTGGAAAAGCTGTCCATTATGCCTGCCCGCCTCGTGGAGGTGAAGAAGTCGTCTGCAAGGGCGGGTGCTCTGATGGCTTTAACTCGAGCGAAAACTTGGGTGCCCGATTTTGATCCGGCAGAAGCGATGAATGGCTACCCAAGTATGAAGGAAGACGGATCAACCTTTTCTAGCAATGACTTACGTGCATTAACCAAGGATATGCAGCCTCTGGCTAGCAAACTAGCTGACGAGGCTGATCTGTCTAGATATCATCCTGGATATGACGCTGAGAATGTGCGGGCAGAGCGTCCGGCTTATGAGATTGAAAATCTTATTCCGCCCGTCCGTAAGCACACTTTTACTCCTCATATTGATCCGTCAGACCTCGTGAACAATGAAGTTTATTTTCGAGTGTTGACCAAGATTGACTGGACCACTACTGACTTCCAGCAGCTGGAAGAGACCGTCGAAGAACCGGAGCAAGCTGATCCTCAACCTTCACATCAAGCTGACACAGAGTCTGAAACCGGTGCTGGTTTAACTGTTTTGTCCCAGTACTTGAGAAAAAACTGATTCTTTTGGGCTTCTCCAGCGCCTTGTAATAGGATAACTGAGATACTTTATGTTTGTCACATACTACCCTTTGTATGAGATTGCTTCAGTTGGCAACTTCTTAATTATGTCCTGCTTTCAATGCCTTTGATGGTTTATTTTATCTGCTTCTGCATAAAGTGTCCTGGCGGTTTATCGCCGGACGGGTCATAATGCCCAAACACATGCTCTAAGTTTATAACTTGAACTGTGTATAAAGTATGAAGTATGTATCATACCTGTGATTAAGTGTGTCACGATGAACCTTAATCCGGTAGGCAACGATAATGATCCAAGGTGCAAGTGTTGATGACTCCCTTGATTATTTGCCGGTTCATTATGGAACCGAACCGGGCTATGATGAACTCCGGTTTAACTGTGGTTAGTACTGCTGTCTGTAACCCAGACTAAAGCTCTGTAAACGCAGGTGTAGTGGCAACTTTATAGTCATCCACTCCCTGAATCAATGGACTTGGATGGACACCAATGACCTTGAAGATAAAAAAATTTATATAAAAAATAAAGAATAAATTTTTGGGCAAATAAGACCATGTAGTCGAGGCTTTTTACGAGCTGCCAGGCTCCAAATTCGAGGCTTTTTATGAGCTGCCAGGCTAGTGTCATTAACCATTTTGCAAAGCCTGTTAAGATGGTTCTCAATCCTTAAACAAATCATCAATGTTAATTTTACCGAGTGCAAAGTCTGTAAAGATTGACTTGTGTAAATACTTGATGATCGTCAATTTAACGTTAGCAAGTTCAGGGTCTGTAAAGATTGACTTGTGTATACGTTCGATGGGTCGTACCAGGTTTACCTGGGCGGAGTGACTTACTTAATGCAGGCAGGCTAATCCGGGGTTTTAGGTGTATACACCAGGCTCCCAAGCCATGGCTTGATAGCCTACTACAAGGGTTGTCAACTCGTTGATGCTTTGCATCAGGAGCCCCCAGGTAGCATTTGAGCTATGCTCGTTGGGGCCTATGTTTGGGTTGTGCTAGACATCAAAACTCTCTTTTGCCCCTCATCATCATGTGGGAATTGCCGAAGCAACCAGAGCTATGCTTTTATGATGGCCTTGACGTGGTCGCCGGTTTAAGAGGCCATAGGAACTCCCTTGCACACAGAAGCCCCCATGTGACAAACTCTTATGAAAAAAGGCGGTTGATACCCCGTTTTATCTGGGGCGCCGTTTTATTATATTGATCATAATATATACATTATAAAGATATGTACATAAAGCGGAGCCTATGGCTCAGGTGTAGTAAGGTCGAAGAAGAGCGATGTTCCACGATCGTCTGGTCTCCTCCTCCGCCGTACGTGAGTCCTTATGTTCTCGAACGTCGACGAGGTAGTATGATCCGTTGTGCAGGTTCTTGCTGACCACAAATGGTCCGTCCCAAGGTGGGGATAACTTGTGCATGTCTGTCTGGTCTTGGATGAGCCGGAGCACCAGATCTCCTTCTTGAAACGTTCTGGTTTAAACCCGGCGACTATGGTACCGGCGCATATCTTGCTGATAAATCGGCGATCGAGCTGCTGCCGTGTCTTGTTCTTCATCCAGCCGGTCTAATGCATCCTACCGTGCCCTTTCATTATCAGCCTCAACGTAAACCGCCACTCGCGGCGAATCATGACTGATATCGCTAGGGAGGACCGCTTCAGCTCCATATACCATGAATAAAGGCGTGTACCCTGTAGATCTATTAGGTGTAGTGTTGATGCTCCATAGCACAGAGGGTAATTCCTCCACCCAACTACCCTGTGTCCTCTGCAAAGGGACCATAAGCCGGGGTTTAATGCCTCTCAAGATCTCTTGATTGACTCTTTCAGCTTGGCCATTAGAGTGAGGGTGAGCTACTGATGATACATCAAGGCGGATGTGCTCTCGTTGACAGAACTCCTCCATAGCCCCCTTGGATAGATTGGTACCATTGTCAGTAATAATGCTGTGTGGAAAGCCAAACCGGAAAATCACCTTTTTGATGAACTGAACCGCCGTTGCTACATCACACTTACTGACTGGTTCCGCTTCAACCCATTTGGTAAACTTATCCACCGCCACCAAAAGGTGGGTCTTCTTATCTTGGGATCTCTTGAAGGGTCCAACCATATCGAGCCCCCAAGTCGCAAAAGGCCAAGTAATTGGAACCATCCTCAACTCCTACGTCGGTATATGAGCACGCAGGGAGAACTTCTGGCAAGCATCACATTTTCTGACCAAGTCCTCTGCGTCGGCATGAGCCGTCAACCAGTAGAACCCATGACGAAACGCTTTAGCCACCAGAGATTTTGAACCGGCATGATGACCACAATCTCCCTCATGGATCTCTCTAAGAATATCACAACCTTCATCTGGCGACACACACCGCTGAAACGCCCCAGAGATGCTGCGGTGATGTAGCTCTCCATTGACAATAGTCATTGACTTGGATCGCCAGACTATCTGTCAAGCCAAGACTTCGTCCTATGGTAACTCACCTCGGTTCATGTACGCCAGGTAGGGGAGCGTCCAATCCGGAATCACTTGAAGCGCCGCCACCAATTGAGCCTCCGGATCAGGAATAGCCAAGTCCTCTTCTGAAGGTAACTGCACGTGACGGATTATGTAATACATACAGGAAGGTATTGGGTGGAACTGGTTGACGTTGAGAACCCAGCCGGCTTAACGCATCGGCCGCCTCATTCTTTCGCCGGTCTATATGATCCACTTGATAACCCTTGAAATGTCCAGCAACAGCGTCTACCTCTCGTCGATACACTGCCCTAAGTGGATCATTAGAACCCCACTTACCAGACACCTGTTGAGCCACCAGGTCTGAATCGCCAAAGCATTTAACCCGGCTTAAATTCATCTCCTTGGCCATCCGCAGACCATGGAGGAGAGCTTCATACTCAGCTGCATTGTTAGTACAAGGGAACATTAACCTGAGGACGTAACAAAACTTATCACCTCGTGGGGAAGTTAATACGACTCCAGCCCCCGAGCCCTCTAATTGCCTGGATCCATCAAAGTGAATAGTCCAATATGTGTGATCCGGCTTCTCCTCTGGTGCTTGTAGCTCCATCCAATCGTTGATGAAGTCCACCAATGCTTGGGATTTGATTGCAGTACGGGCACATATTTCAATCCGTGAGGACTAAGCTCAATGGCCCACTTTGCAACTCGACCAGTCGCCTCCCTGTTCTGGATTATATCGCCTAAAGAGGCTGAACTGACCATAGTGATTGGATGATCTTGAAAATACTGCTTTAGCTTCCGGTTTGCCATGAATACTCCGTACACCAATTTCTGCCAATGTGGGTATCGCTGCTTTGATTCAATGAGCACCTCGCTGATGTAGTAAACCGGCCGTTGAACCGGATATTCTTTGCCTGCCTCCTTATGCTCTACCACAATGGCAACGCTTACAACTCGGGCATTAGCAACCACATACAGCAATAGCGGCTCATTATCGATTGGTGCAGCAAGGACTGGCGGTTCTGCTAATTGCTTCTTCAACTCTTCGAACGGAGAGTCAGCAGCATCACTCCAAACAAAGCGATCTGTCTTTTTCACCATCTGATAAAGCGGGATGGCCTTCTCCCCCAAACGGCTGATAAACCGGCTGAGCGCCGCAATACGGCCCGCCAAACGTTGGACATCGTTGATGCATGCCGGTTTAGCCAAGGATGTAATCGCCTTGATCTTCTCCGGATTAGCTTCAATTCCCCTGTTTGATACCAAGAATCCCAGGAGCTTGCTTGCCGGAACACCAAAAACACACTTATCCGGATTAAGCATCATCTTGTAAACCCGGAGATTATCAAAGGTTTCTTTCAAGTCTGTTATTAATGTTTCCTCCTTCCTGGATTTCACCACAATGTCGTCCACATACGCATGAACATTCCGCCCAATCTGTCCATGAAGGCAGTTCTGCACACAATGCTGATAGGTAGCCTGGGCACTCTTAAGCCCAAATGGCATAGATACATAGCAGAAGGCCCCAAACGGAGTTATAAAGGCCGTCTTCTCCTGGTCCTTAACTGCCATTTTGATCTGATGATAACCTGAATATGCGTCCAAAAAACTTAGGCGCTCACAACCCGCCGTAGCATCAATGATCTGATCAATATGAGGGAGGGCAAAGGGATCAGCTGGGCAAGCTTTGTTCAGATCTGTGTAATCAACACACATTGGCCAAGTGCCATTTTTCTTAAGTACTAGCACCGGATTAGCCAACCACTCTGGATGAAACACCTCAATTATAAAGCCTGCTGCTAAGAGCCTAGCCACTTCTTCACCAATAGCCTTGCGCCTTTCTTCATTGAAGCGGCGCAGAAATTGCTTAATCTGTTTAAACTTAGGATCAATGTTGAGAGTGTGCTTAGTGAGTTCCCTCGGTACACCTGGCATGTCAAAAGGTTTCCATGCAAAAATGTCCCGATTCTCATGGATGAACTCGATGTGCGCGCTTTCCTATTTTGGATCTAGGTTAGCACTTATGGTGAACTGCTTTGATGAATCGCCAGGAACAAAGTCAACCTGTTTGGTCTCTTCAGTTGATTTAAATTTCAAGGCCGGATCATGCTCTGTGGTTGGCTTTTTCAGCGAAGACATATCTGCCGGATCAACATTATCTTTATAAAACTTTAGCTCCTTAGTTGCACAAACCGCCTTGGCATAAGCTGCATCACCTTCCTCGCATTCTAATGCAATCTTGCGACTTCCATGGACCGTAATGGTTCCCTTATGGCCCGGCATCTTGAGCTGTAGGTAAACATAACACGGCCTTGCCATGAAGTTAGCGTAAACTGGCCGCCCGAACAGGGCGTGATACGGGCTCTTGATCTTTACCACTTCAAAGGTCAAAGTCTCAGACCTAGAATCATGCTCATCTCCAAAAGTGACTTCCAAGTCTATCTTACCAACTGGATATGCTGATTTACCTGGCACCACTCCATGGAAAACAGTATTGGATTGCTGAAGCTTCTTATCTGTCAGCCCCATGCATCGGAAAGTCTCATAGTATAGAATGTTGATGCTGCTGCCTCCGTCCATAAGCACCTTGGTAAACTTGTAGCCACCCACCTGAGGTGCCACAACTAGAGCCAGCTGACCCGGATTGTCAACCCAGGGCGGATGATCCTCTCGGCTGCACACAATGGGTTGTTCTGACCAACGCAGGTAGCGCGACACCGCCGGTTCAACAGAATGTACTGCCCTCTTGTAAACTTTCTGATCATGTTTACACAAGCTCGTGGTGAAGACATGATATTGCCCACTGCTCAGCTCCTTCGAATTACTCTGATATCCGGATTGCTGCTGCTGTTGGCGCCATTGATTTCCCTGATTGTTATAACCGCCCTATCGGGGGAAACTGTCCTCCCACGAGCACCTATGGGACCGGAGCCCCTTCTAAGTTGCGGTAAGGGAGCGGAGGGAGCACGGAGAGCAGATCGAGGGGCACACGCGGGCAGTTTACCCAAGTTCGGGCCGCGCGGACGCGTAAAACCCTACTCCTGCTTAGGTTGTATTGAGTTCTTGAGCTCGGGAGCTTGAAGAGCTACAGTACTAGCTACACCGAGCGAGTGAGTTGTCTAGGTTTCGAACCCTTTCTACGTTGTGCATGGGCCTCCTTTTATAGCTCAAAGGGGTCACCGACAGGTGTCAACGTAGAGGAGGGTAAAAGTGTATTTTTGGTGGTAGTTGTAACAGTGCGTGAATAGTGCATGAACAGTGGATGAACAGTGGTCTTCACCTAACTTTGACAGTGGGGGACAAGGGCATTAAATGCCCGTCGCCGTCGGCCTCAAAAGCGTCTGTCCATGCTCCTCCGTTTGCCACAATGGTAGCCTCGTCACCGTGGTTTGCCACCGTGTCCCCCAGGCTGCACAGCCGTCCGCCACGCGTCCCTGGAAGGGCCCCAGGGCGATGCGTGGGCAGATGAGCTGGAGCGCGGGCACACAGCGTGGGTTTCCCCGGCAAGCACCTTGCCGGGGTCTTGATCTTGCCGGGCCCGGAAGCTTGTCGCTCTCCGGGCCCTGCCGGGGCGCATGATGCGCCGAGGCATCTCTTGGGATATGTGTTCCTTGGTCCTCCTGGCAAGCTCCTCTTGCCAGGGTCTTGTGTTAAAGTGATAACCTTTAAGCCTGGTACGGCCTTCCCGGCAAGCTCCACTTGCCGGGGGCTTGATCTTCTGACTTGTATACTTTGTTCTTGAACGGCTTCATAGGGACCAGAAAGGTTTTCGGCAAGCACGTGGTAAGCCCTGCCACGGGAAGCTGCTACTGCCCGTGCACAAGTTGGGGTACTAAGGTACCCCTATCTTAGTACACCGACAGGAGCCCCCGGGCCTGGGCCACACACGGTGCCGAGCGCTGTTGGGCCAGGCCCAAGACAGTGCACGGGCACCTGCGGCCCACGGCAAGCCGTATCCCCTTCCGTATCCGCCGCATCCCTCCCTAACGGCACACGTCGATTGCGGCGTCGTGGGAGAGATCGTGGCCTGTTGTTTAATGGGAAATGCGGAGCGTCCCCCACTTCCCCCTTAAAAGCAGAGGAAGCAGGGGCAGTTCCCTCCATCGTCTTCATTGCGTCTTCATTCTCCAGAAACCTCCGCTGCTTCTTGCCTCCGCCCCCCC
>LR738715.1:241216580-241231770 GCA_902687465.1 Secale cereale | reverse complement strand
CCCTCCGCCGCCTTCCGCACCTGCGGCGCCGTCGAGCTCCTCGCCTCTTCCCTCGCCGCCTCCGCCATGGCTCCGAAGAGCGACAAGACGAAAAGCGACAAGGCCAAGAACGACAAGGCCAAGAAGGAGAAGTCCGAGCAGGCGGCGAAGCTGGCCGCCCTGCGGAAGAGGTGCGTGGTATTCACGCCAAGGCTTGGTCCGAGGGAGCTGCGGGACAAATATTATTTGTTCTGGGCGAGGGAGACCAAAGCTCATCCCCGCACCCATGTCTTCCCCGCCATCGCCAAAGATATGTTCCCCGGCGGGTACTTTTTCTTCGCTGCGTTTTTCCACTGTGGTCTGTGCCCTCCGTTCTCGGAGTTCTTTTGTGATATCATGAACACATATGGCCTCCACCTCCTAGATTTCACCCCCAACGCCATCCTTACGATGGCCGTTTTCGCACATCTGTGCGAAAACTATGTTGGGGTTCATCCCAATATAGCTCTTTTCCGCCATTTCTTCATGCCTAGAGTAGAGGCTGGCGCTCCCCTCTCCGGCGGCATCTCCTGGATCTTCAGGCTGAACAAGAAGGACTCGTACCTGAAGGGGGAGCTCCGCGGCCAGTGGGAGGAATGGAGAGCCGATTGGTGTTGGGTGGTGGAGGATAAGCCGGAGCCCTTCACCGCGCCGCGCACAACTGCCATAGTGCGCGGCAGGGATTGGAGCGAATTGGCCCCGGAAGACAACAAGCTTAGCATCGCCCTCATTAGGATTATTCGTCTCCGGGTCGCCAATCTGACTATCGGAGAAGTTGGGGCAGATTTCCTCCGCTACCGCATCGCCCCTTTACAGGAGAGGAAGAGGCGTGCCTGGGAATTGGGCAATGCGGCGGACATCATGAGGTTGCGCCCTGGATTGAACTACAACTTCACCGTCTTGGAGTTGAAGGGGATGGTCAAGGAGCTCTTCAGGCACGACCCTGCCCATCCAGAGAGGTTCAGACCTCCCCGGGGAGTGGTACCGCTGTGCAACAGCACTGCTCGCGATTCCCTACGAGCGATGATGCCCGCGTGCGACTCCCATGGCGTCGTCCCCACTTGGATAGAGCCTCCGCCAGACACCGTGCTAAACTTCTTCGATAACTTGGTCGAGAAGCCCTGCAAGGCCGACGAGCAGAAGGGCCTTACCCGGGACACTACTGGCCGGGATATTGCTTACATCGCCTCCAGAATGGAGGAGGCCGCCGCAGCTGCAGCTGCGGGTGAATTTGGGTACACTGTGGACGAGGCACAGGCCGCAGACGCGGTGAGCCAAGCAGAGGAGGCGGAGATCCTCAAGCTGCTCAAGCTTCCGCCCGAGGAGTTTGCCGGGGTGCCTTCCCTGAAGTTTGCCGCGACGAGCGAGGTTGCCGGAGGGAGCGAGGTTGCCGGAGGAAGCGAGGTTGCCGGAGGAAGCGAGGTTGCCGGGCATGGCGCTGAGTCCAGCGGGCCCGCCGAGGAGGAGGAGGATGCCGGGGCTGATGAAGACTCTGGTGGATCTCTGAATCTCGATGACGATGCCTCCTCGTCCTCGGAGAACTCCCCGCCTCCGGCAAGTCCCAAGCAGCAAACGAGGAAGCGCCTCCGCAAGGCAGCTGAGACGGCGAGGCCGCAGGCGCCTCGACAGCAGCCAGCGCGCCGTGCGACGCGCGCCACCAGGACGAGCAGAGTCGTCCAGGAAGCGCCCCGTGCTCAAGCGCCAAGCGGAGGAGGATCTTCCCGGAGCGGAACGGGTGCTCCTTCTGCCCCTCGGTCCTCGGCGACGACGGGGGCCGGGTCTTCGCAGCCCACGGCCCCGGAGTCCTCCAAGCGCCCGAAGGAACCTTCTCCTCCAGGTCCTCGCGCGGGAGCAAACCAGGCGGAGTTTGATTTCTACGCCCTCAGCTCCGACGACGAGGAAGAGGAGTAAGTACTTGCACTTCTTTAGCTTCTTTGGTTTTATCTTGATTTTCCTTGTTGATTCTGATCTTGTTCTTGTTTTGCTTTCAGGACCTTGGCCCAGCGGATGGCAAAGAGGGCCAAGATCCCTGTGGTTGAGGTTGAAGACGACTCGCCCGCCGCGGCGACAGGAGACGTGCCAGCGGCAAGCTTGCCGGATCAACCTGCTGCTCCGAGGAGCAGCCCCCAGCGCAGCCCCCAGCGTAAGTCTGGTATTTATTTTTCTATTTGTCGGGCGCGCTTGAGGTTGTTGCTTGTACTGATATTTTTTTGTCTTGTTCGTCTTGTGCAGAAGTGGAGCCGCAGCCGCAGGAGCGCCAGGAGGTCGCCCCCGAAGAGCTACTTGCTCCACCCTCCCCGCCAAGGAGGAGCTCCCTGGCGAGGGAGAATGCTCCGCCAAGGACGGGTACTCTGCCAAGGGCGAGTACCCCGCCCAGGGTGAGCAGCCCGACAAGGGTGAGCACCCCGCCAAGGGAGGGCACGGGCGGCCCTCCGCCAGCAGGGGCCACCACTCCGCCGCTAAGGGAGAACTCCCCGGCGAGGGAGCCTGTCGTTGAAGAATTCCGCGAAGGTAAATCCTTGTAGCTTTTCCTTTCTGAACTTGTCTTTTTGGATATTTGCTTGACTCTTTCTTTTCTTCTTCTTCTAGATCCTCCTGCCCCTGAGCCGATGGAGACGGAGGCCACCGTCGAGGAGGAGGTGCACGGCAACGGCGGCAACGCCACTGCCACTGAGGGCATGGCTGGAGCCGACGAGCCTGCCGCTGAAGAGACCGCCCCGCCCGCAGACGCCGTGGCTGGGGAAGGGGCCGGCGACCACACTGCTGGCCCGGAGGCAGCAGGAGCGTCAAGCGCTGCACCGGCCGCCGACCCTTCCGCCTCCACGACTGGGCAGGGCGTCTACCTGGAGGCCCCCAACGGGGTCTTTATACAAGTCTCGTGGGCGTCCTCGTCTCGAGCACCCGCGGAGGGAGAAACCTTTGACGGAGAGGTCCTCGCCTCCGCGGGGTTGAAGGTTGTTGAAGCGGCCGGCGGTAGCGACGAGCCCGAAGAGGAGAAGCTCCTTCGCCGGCTTCTGGCTCTGTACCGGGCCAGGCAGGCGAAGCTGGAGTCTCGAGAAGCTCTCACCGCCAAGGCTGGAGCTGACTTGGAGAAGCGCGCCGCGGAGCTCCGCCCCGACAACCAGGCGGCCCTCCGCAACTTAGCGGAGGAGCGCGAAGAGCTTGCCGGGGCGCAGCAAGCCTTCCTCCTGGAGAAGGCCGAGGTGGACGAGCAGCAACGGTTGGCCGCCGAGGAGCTGTCTCGGCGAGAAGGAGTGCTCAACCATCGGAAGGTCGACCTCGATGTCCACGAGGACGACCTCACCGCCCGGGAGCAGGCCATTGGCGGGGCCCTGAAGGAGGCGAAGGCCGCCACAGCCGCCGTGGAGACCGCCAAGAAGGACCTGGAGGCCAAGGTGGAGCAGCTGGAGCTGTATCTGAAGGCGAGCGAGGACAGAGTCACCGCGCTCAATGTGGAGCGGGAGAAGGACGCCCATACCAACTCTGAGTTGCAGGTACGTCTCTCCAAGAAGGGCGACGAGCTCACTGCCGCCAAGGATTCCATTGCTGACTTAGAGTTGAAGGTCTCCACTCTGGCTGATTCGCTCGACGCCGCCCGGGACCGCGAGACGAATCTGAAGGACGAGCTCCGCAAGGAACGGGGCCTGGTGGAGAGCGCCGCCGTCTCGGCGAACCAGTTCAGCCGGGCAGTGGAGCAGTGGACTGATGATCTGGTCACCTCCGCTGCCAATATTGACAAGGAAACGGTGGCGCTGAGGGCGGAGCATCTCGCGTACTCCCCGGACGAGAATCTCCCCCACAGCGCCAAGTTAAGTCTGTTCTTCAGGGGAATAGCGCCGGCACTTGCGCGGCTGCAGGAGAAGATCCCCGTGCAGCTGGCCGACGAGGCGCGTCGGCTCTGCATGGGCACCTTGGAGCGTGTCTTGACGAAGATCGTCTACCGCAACCCCGGCATCAACCTTGTCAACGTCCTCCGCACCTTGCCGGCCGAAGCTGATCAGGAGGCGTTGAAGGCGCAGGTTGCCCACATCGTCGCCAAGGTGAACAAGATCACAAGGCGTGAAGGCGACGCATAGATTAGATTTCTTTCTTCCTGTTTCCCTTGCCGCTGCAAGGCATGTTATGGACAAGAATCTATTAATATCGCGGCAAGTTATCTTTGTAATATACAATCTTATTTTGATCAGTCAATGCTGTGTTATCTCCCTTGCTTTTGGTCCTCCACTTTGTATGCTTTTTACCCTACGCTTTCAGGGGACTTGCCGGCAAGGGACCCTTGCCGCGAGCGCTGAGTGCTGGACTCTTAGCAGCCTGCTGGCAAAAGACCTTGTCGGCAAGTAACCTTGCCGCAGCTAGTCGCAGCACACTTAAACTGCTGAGCGAACTCGAAAACGAAGCAAGGGCGCGACACTTGTCGCAGCTCTCTTAAGCCGTTGAGCGTGCTCGAAACAGAGTAAGGGCGCGGCTAGCCGCGGGTAGGTTCCTTCGCGCACAAGTTTTCCATACAAAGTGTGGTTGTTCAAGGAAGACAACTAAAATTTAAAAATTTGAATTACTCAAACTTTGGTAACTTAGCTTTCATGGATTGCTTGTTCCCCGGCAAGGCTTCTCTTTCTTGAACAACACTTGGTTCATGCCTCCACCTCCTTCCCCCCCGGCAAACTTGTGCGCGAGGAATATTCCTTCTGCTTAAGAGGGAAAGAAAAAGAGGAGGAGAAACAAATACAGGGCCTCACGGCTTGCTATTGCTTACCGGGGTTGTGCGTTGCACAAGGTGTCAAATAATGCATGCAAATAACAAAGAAAAGCATGAAAATGACAAATAGTGCGAAGCACAAAAAGCTTTACTGATGCACGGGGTCTGCGCCAGGCTTTGTACAAAGGTTTACATGCAACAGGGCAAGACTCGTACAAAAGGTGGTTGCCGGAGCGGATCACGGCAACCGCGCCTTATGGGTGAAACTTGCGAAGATGCTCTATGTTCCAGGAGTTGCTCACTGGTAAGCCTTCTTCGGTCTCAAGGCGGACAGCGCCGGGCCTTGTGACTTGTCTCACCCGATAAGGGCCTTCCCACTTCGGCGTCAACTTGTTGGAATTCTTGGCGGACTGAACATGCCGAAGAACAAGGTCGCCTTCCTCGAGACTCCTGACCTTGACCTTGCGGCTATGATAGCGACGCAAGGCTTGCTGGTATCGAGCAGCTCGTACAACAGCCTGGAGACGTTCCTCCTCAAGGAGCAATGCATCATCTTGTCGCAGTTGCTCTTGCTCGAGCTCATCATAAGCGAGCACTCGAGGAGATCCGTATACGAGTTCCGTGGGGAGAACTGCCTCTGCTCCATAGACAAGAGCAAAGGGTGTCTGTCCGGTGGCTCGATTTGGTGTCATCCTGATTGACCAAAGAGCCGCCGGCAACTCCTCTATCCAGTTTCTTCCGCACTTGCGCAGCCTGTCGAAGGTTCTTGTCTTGAGCCCGCGCAGCACTTCAGCATTGGCCCTCTCCGCTTGACCATTGCTCCTCGGGTGAGCAACAGAAGCGAAGCAGACCTTGGCGCCAAAGTCTTGGACGTACTGCATGAAGGTGCGACTTGTAGATTGTGTGCCGTTGTCGGTGATGATCCTGTTAGGGATTCCGAAACGGCAAACAATCGCTCTGAAGAACCTGACTGCTGACTGTGCTGTCACCTTTCTCACTGGTTCCACTTCTGGCCACTTTGTAAACTTGTCGATTGCAACGTACAAGTATTCAAAGCCCCCGACAGCGCGGGGAAAGGGGCCGAGGATATCGAGCCCCCAGACCGAGAAGGGCTAGGACAAAGGGATCGTCTGGAGAGCTTGAGCTGGCTGGTGAATTTGCTTGGCATGGAACTGGCACGCTTCACACTTGGTTACTTGTGCAGTTGAATCCCGGAGGGCTTCTGGCCAGAAGAACCCTTGCCGAAACGCCTTCCCGGCAAGTGCCCTTGCGCCAATGTGGTGGCCACATATGCCTCCATGTATCTCTGCCAACAGCTTCTGTCCATCTTCTCTGGAAATGCACTTCAACCTGACACCATTGAGTCTTCTTCTGTACAGTTCATTATCAACGAACTGGTACATACTTGACTGTCTGGTTATTTTCTCTATCTCTTCTGGCTCGTCGGGAAGTTCTCCAGTTTGCAGAAAACGGACGATCTGCTGCGCCCATGCTGGAGCCTGAGGCTCAACGGCAAGGACTAAAGGCATGAGGGCCGCTACGGGGACCTCAGCTTCTACGGCAAGAACCTCCGGCTCTGCCGGAGCTGATGGTCCCCCGGCAAGCCTGCCGGGGCAAGGCTTGTCGGGAACGCTTGCTTCAACTGTACAGACCCTTGGATCTGCAGGAGCAAACTGTTCCTCAGCATTTTGACTCTTGATCCTGGGGACCTTGGCGGCGGCTTCTGGAAGATCCGCCGGCAAGTAGTCGCCGGAGACCAACTTTCTCTTCTTGTTTTGCCCAACTGATGGTGTAACGGATGGCTGAGTTAACTTGAGCAGGAAGGTCCCTGGTTCCACAAGTAACTTCATTGCAGCACACTTTGAGAGGCCATCTGCAATATCATTCTGAGCCCTTGGGACATGCTCCATTTGCAGACCTTCAAAGTGCTCTTCAAGCTTTCTCACTTCATCAACATAAGCTTCCATCAAAGGGCTCTGATAACTCTTATTTACTTGCCGGACCACCAACTGTGAATCTCCCCGAACAATCAACTTCTTGATCCCAAGTTCGGCTGCAATTCTGAGGCCGGCAAGCAGACCTTCATACTCAGCAGTATTGTTTGTCGCTTGTTCCCTGGGAAAGGGCATCTGGACAACATACTTGAGGTGCTCTTCGGTGGGCGCTATGAGTACCACGCCAGCACCGGCGCCTTGCAGCGAGAAGGCACCATCAAAGTACATTATCCATTCGCTGCTCGCTTCCTGGACGGGGATGCTTGTCTCTGGAACTTCTTCATCCGGCATTGGGGTCCATTCTGCTATTAATTCTGCCAAAGCTCTGCTCTGTATGGTTGAAGTACTTTCAAACTTGAGACCAAAGCTTGACAGTTCCAGTGCCCACTCGACGATCCTGCCTATTGCCTCTGGATTTTGTAATATCCTCTTCAATGGAAAGCGAGTGACCACTGTTATCTCGTGTGCTTGAAAGTAATGGCGCAGCTTCCTTGAGGCCATGAGGAGGCCGAAAAGCAACTTATGCACCCCAGAATATCTTGATCTAGCCCCCTGCAAGAGGGAACTTACAAAATACACTGGGCGCTGCACCATCTTCTTCCGTACTTCTCCTTGTTCCTGCGCGGACTTGTCCTTGTCGGGGCCAGAGCTTGTCGGGGAAGCCCCCTGCTTGCCGCTGGAAGTGCTCGCCAGGTCCGTGGGCTCTTCCTCTGCCTCCCTCTCCGCCACCAACGCAGCACTAACCACTTGATTGGTTGCTGCTAAGTACAGCAGCAACTTCTCTTGTGGTCTAGGTGCGACAAGTATTGGAGTGGAGGACAGATATCCTTTCAAGTCCTGCAGCGCAGCCTCCGCTTCCGGAGTCCATTTCATAGGACCTGCCTTTTTCAAGATTTTGAAGAAAGGCAGGGCGCGTTCTGCAGACTTTGAAATGAATCTGCTGAGGGCAGCCACACAACCAGCAAGTCTTCTTACGTCCTTGACGCGCTTCGGGGCTTCGATCTGCTCGATGGCTTTTATCTTGTCGGGATTGGCTTCAATCCCCCTCTGGGACACAAAGAACCCGAGAAGCTTGCCGGAAGGGACTCCGAAGACGCACTTCTCAGGGTTCAACTTGAGCTGGATCTTGCGCAGATTCTCAAAGGTTTCTTCTAAGTCTTGGATTAGGGTATCTTTGCTCTTGCTCTTGACCACTATATCATCCATGTAGGCTTCTACATTTCTATGGATCTGTGGCTCAAAAGCAGTGTGCACCACCCTTGCAAATGTTGAGCCTGCATTCTTCAATCCAAAGGGCATGCGTATGAAGCAATATGTGCCACATGGAGTAATGAATGCAGTCTTCTCTTCATCTTCCTTGGCCATGAATATCTGGTGGTAACCTGAGTATGCATCAAGGAAGGAAAGCTGCTCACATCCGGCGGTGGAGTCAACAATCTGGTCAATACGCGGCAAGGGAAATGGATCCTTGGGACATGCTTTATTCACATCAGTGAAGTCTATACAAAGTCTCCACTTCCCATTGGCCTTGCGTACGACAACTGGATTGGCCAACCACGTAGGATGGATCACGCCTCTAACCAGGCCTGCTGCTTCCAACTTCTTTATCTCTTCGGCGATGAATTCTTGGCGCTCCACGGCTTGCTTCCTGACCTTCTGCTTGACGGGCCGCGCATGAGGACAAACAGCAAGCTTGTGCTCAATTACCTTCCTGGGAACGCCGGGGATGTCAGATGGTTTCCACGCAAACACATCGACATTCGCCCGCAGGAAGGCAACGAGCGCGCTTTCCTATTTGTTGTCGAGCGTAGCACTGATGGTGAAGGTACCACCAGTGCCGTCCTCCTTGGCGGACACCTTCTTGGTTGCCGGTGGAGCTGCCATCCCTTTCTTGCACTTGCCGGTGGAGCTCGATGGTGCGTCCTCGACGGCAGCGCAGCACTCCGAAGAGGTGCGTTTGCCGGAGTGGGCCCAGAGCTCTTGCCGGACTTGGTCTTGGTCTTCCCCCCGGGAGCTTCAGCGGCAAGTGTGTTGCTTTCTGCTGCGGCTGCTGCATCCCGGTAAATCTTGTCGGCGCAGATAAGCACATCCTTCTTGTCACCGGGGACAGAGATGACGCTTATCGGCCCCGGCATCTTGAGTACGTTGTAGGCAAAGTGGGAAGCTGCCATGAACTTGGCGAGGGCAGGACGGCCGAGTATCCCATTGTATGGCAATGGGATATCAGCAACATCAAATGTAATCCTCTCCGTCCTGAAGTTGAGCTCCCCGCCAAAGGTCACGGGCAGCGTGATCTTCCCCTTCGGCTTGCTCCTTCCCGGGTTGATTCCTTGGAACGTCCCGGTTTCCTCGAGCTCACTGTCGGGGATATGTAGCTTCCTGATCACAGCTGAGGAGATCAAGTTCAGGCCGGCCCCGCCGTCAACCAACATCTTGGTGACCTTGAGGTTGCGGATAGTTGGTGAGACCAACATCGGCAAGCACCCGACCGCGGTTGTGCGGTCAGGGTGATCCTCAAGGTCGAAAATGATGGGCGTGCTGGACCACTTCAGCAGCCTGTGTGACTCGACGGGCGGCTCGGCTGCATTCACTTCCCGCACCCACTGCTTGAGTTGGCGGTGGGAAGTGTGCAGAGAGGCGCCTCCGTCGACACACAGAACTTCTGTGGCCTTCTGGAACTCCTGCTCGCTGTTGTCTCTTTCTTCCATGTCGTCGTCGTCGTCTTCTTCCTCATCCTTGTCGCAGCCCCGGGGAGGTCTATCACCTTGCCGCTGCTTGGCCTTGCCGCGGCGTCCTCCCCGGCCATTGAATGGCCGCTTCTTGCTCGGTTCTCCTCTGCCTCCTTGGGCCTTCTCCTTGTCGCGACGCTCGTATTCAGCCTTCTGCTGTTCTACGAGGTACTCGACTCGTTTGCAGTTCTGAAGATCGTGGCCCTTGGTGCGGTGGATCTTGCAGTACTGCTTGTCGGAGTCGTCCTGCTTGTCGGCTGCCGCTACAGGGGCGGGTTCCTTGCCGGAACCGCCAGCCCGTGTCTTCTTGGCGGGAGCCTCCTTGCCGGACTGCTCGACAACCAACACTTCCTTGCTCTTCTTCTTTCTGTTGTTCCGCCGCCGGATCTTCCTTGCCGGGGCGGCATCCTCGCTGTCGCTTCCTCCTGCGCCAGCATCCTCTCCGGGGAGTCTCCTCCCCTCTTCGGCGCGCGCGCACTTGTCAGCCAGAGCGTAGAGCTCGCTGACATCCCGGATCTTGGTCATGGCCATCTTTTCCCTCATGCGGCGGTTACGCACGTTCTGGTGGAACGCGCTGATAACCGCGGCAGGGTGGACATCGGGAATGTTGTGTTGCACGCGGCTGAACCTCTGGATGTACTTGCGCATGGATTCTCCCTCCTTCTCGGCTAGGATGTGGAGATCGCTCTCTTGGCCGTGGGGTTTGTGGCCGCCCGTGAAGGCGCCAACAAACTGGTGGCACAGATCCGCCCATGAAGAAATGGAGCTCTCCGACAAGTGCATAAGCCAAGAGCGGACGTTAGGCTTAAGCACTAGCGGGAAGTAGTTGGCTAGTATCTTCTCGTCGCGTCCCCCGGCAGCCTGCACCGCGATGGTGTAGATGCTGAGGAACTCCGAGGGGTGCGTCTTGCCGTCGTACTTCTCGGGTACGTCGGGCTTGAAATTCTTCATGCTGGGCCACTGGACTCGCCGCAGCTCACGGGTGAACGCAGGGCAACCTGCCGCGTACGGCAAGTCACCTGGTTCACCGGGCACGTGCGTGTCGACAGCGGTCCCAGCGCGCTGATCTGATTGTCTTCGGGCTTCTCGTCGACGCTCGATGCGAGTCCGAGCGTCTTCTTGTCGCCGGTCGTCGAGGACTTGGCGCTGGTCCCGACGAGCCCGCGGATCCGATGACGCCGTAGAGTCGTCGTCGACGTTGATCCGGCGGGGTGGCGTCTTCTGCTTCCGCGACGGGGAGTGCACGGTAGTTGCACCCCCGGCGGTCTTGTCGGCATCGACCTTCGCTTGATCGACTTGCCGCGACCGCGACGTCGCCGGCTGCTGTGGCATGTCGTTGTTGGCGAAGGCGATGAGGCTCTGGATCATCGCCCTCCAGTCTTCGGCTTTGTCTGCCGCTGGAGGGAAATCGAGGAGCAGCTGTGCTCTTGCCAGAGCTTCGGCTGGAGAGGAAGGGAGCGGCGGCGAGGGGTGCGAAGAGCGAGATATGCTCGGACTTCTAACGGGGTTAGAAGGAGCAGTTTCTCGCCCCGGCGACCGCGCCTTGCTCGTACCAGGACGATGGCCTTGAGCATCCCGCGATCCTCCGGTTTGTCCTTGCCCCAGCAAGCGTATGGTACCTCCTGTACCACGGCGCTGCTGGCTTGGCACCTCCTGAGAGAGATGTGGCGCGTCTACGGACACCGAGGCTTTGGAATTCGCCCGGTCGTCCGTCTTGTCCTTGGATTTGGTGGTGCCGTGAGTTCCCTCACCGACGACCACCCTTCCGCCGGCGTCTCCTCCACCGACCGTTGGTTCTGGTGGCGGTGGGATCGACGCAGACGGGCCTCCGACCTCCGAAGCCTTCTTCTTCGGAGGCATGTTGATGCTGTCGATGAAGTCGATGAAGCTGATGAAGTTGCTGAAGGTTGCGCCCGCGTGAGCGCCGGATCAGGTTCGTACAACCTCGACGCGCCTCCTACCTAGCGCGCCAAAGATGTCGGGGGAAACTGTCCTCCCACGAGCACCTATGGGACCGGAGCCCCTTCTACGTTGCGGTAAGGGAGCGGAGGGAGCATGGAGAGCAGATCGAGGGGCACACGCGGGCAGTTTACCCAGGTTCGGGCCGCGCAGACGCGTAAAACCCTACTCCTGCTTAGGTTGTATTGAGTTCTTGAGCTCGGGAGCTTGAAGAGCTACAGTACTAGCTACACCGAGCGAGTGAGTTGTCTAGGTTTCGAACCCTTTCTACGTTGTGCATGGGCCTCCTTTTATAGCTCAAAGGGGTCACCGACAGGTGTCAACGTAGAGGAGGGTAAAAGTGTAATTTTGGTGGTAGTTGTAACAGTGCGTGAATAGTGCATGAACAGTGGATGAACAGTGGTCTTCACCTAACTTTGACAGTGGGGGACAAGGGCATTAAATGCCCGTCGCCGTCGGCCCCAAAAGCGTCTGTCCATGCTCCTCCGTTTGCCACGATGGTAGCCTCATCACCGTGGTTTGCCACCGTGTCCCCCAGGCTGCACAACCGTCCGCCACGCTTCTCCAGAAGGGCCCCAGGGCGACGCGTGGGCAGATGAGCTGGAGCGCGGGCACACAGCATGGGTTTCCCCGGCAAGCACCTTGCCGGGGTCTTGATCTTGCCGGGCCCGGAAGCTTGTCGCTCTCCGGGCCCTGCCGGGGCGCATGATGCGCCGAGGCATCTCTTGGGATATGTGTTCCTTGGTCCTCCTGGAAAGCTCCTCTTGCCAGGGTCTTGTGTTAAAGTGATAACCTTTAAGCCTGGTACGGCCTTCCCGGCAAGCTCCACTTGCCGGGGGCTTGATCTTCTGACTTGTATACTTTGTTCTTGAATGGCTTCATAGGGACCAGAAAGGTTTCCGGCAAGCACGTGGTAAGCCCTGCCACGGGAAGCTGCTACTGCCCGTGCACAAGTTGGGGTACTAAGGTACCCCTATCTTAGTACACCGACACGCCCTGGCCGTGCTGTTGGTTATGCTGATTGTGCCCGTTGTGGTTGCCGTTATTGCCTTGGTACCCTGAACCAGATCGACCACCTTGATAACCCGACCCTTGAAAACCGGGGCCTGATCCGCCGGATGGTCCATGATCGTACCGAGACCGGTTCATGATTTCCTGCATAATAAAACTGTCCTTCTAGAGGTGTGTAGCTGGCTTTTCTGCTGTACCGTGCCTTGGGCAAGGTATGTTCATCTGGCGTTCCAGATTAATAGGCGGCCTCCCATTTTGTGGGGGCGGTCTACCCTTGTGGCGCTGGCCGTTCTCCCAAGCATTTGTGTTGGCCACAAAATCTGAATTATTATCCGCTTTGCGCTTACGGTTGTATCCTTGATTAGCCGGATTGAGCTGCGGCGCTTTACCATTCTTCTTTGCCTTCCCTGACTTATCCTCATCTGAATTCGGGTATTTGGCAGTATCTGAATCTGCATACTTCACCAAGGCACACATGAGCATCCCCATGTCATCACAATTACGTTTAAGCCGTCCCAGTTTTAACTTCAAGGGTTCAAACCGGCAATTGCCTTCCAAGGTTACAACAGCTGTGCTTGGGTTGATGCTGTTGGAGGAATGCAGGATCTCCGACACTTGACGCACCCAATTACTTGTTGACTCGTGCTCTCCTTGAACGCAGGCAGCTAAATTGACGACATACATTGGCTTTTGCACGTGTCCTTGAAGTTATTAATAAACCGGCGGTGCAATTAGGCCCATGACCCGACGGAATCGGGTGGCAAGCCTTTCTGCCAAGTGCGAGCTGTGCCCTCCAACATCATTGTGAAGTACTTAGCGCACGCTGCATCATCTACATCCAGCATCTCCATTGCCATCTCATAGCTTTCGACCCATGTCTCAGGAGATAGGTCCGCAGTATAGTTGGGCACCTTGCGCGGTCCTTTGAAATCCTTGGGCAGTTTCACGTTGCACAAAGCGGGAGTAAGACAAGGCACTCCCAGGGAGCTAGACATAACCCCCGGTTCGACTGAGGTAGAGGGACAAACCGGCGTTGCCTGACGGGCTTCGTGTTGCGCTGTTAACTTGGCCTCCCGGCGCTGCCTGCCCTGATCCACCACGTTCTGAGCGTTCGCGTCTCCTCCTGCCGGATCATCCCTCCGTGGCGGATTAGGTCTCCGTGTGCTGCTTGATATGGCTGGTTCATCCAGACGCCTAGTGTAACTCCGACTTGGGTGAGGGGTGGAGTGAATTCTCTCCCGGCTGTGAGAATAAGCTTGCTGTTGAGTTAACATTGTTTCCAGCAACTCCCTGGCCCACCGCGTCTCCACTGCTATGGGGGACGTTCCTTCAATGGGAAGGGTGGCCAGTCGTGAAGCGACAGCAACTATGTTATCCAACGGATTGGAGTAGTGACCGCGAGGGGCGGGTACATGCTGTGACGAGACGACCTGGCGGGTTGGCTCCATGGCTGGTGGTTGGACCGACCCTCCCGTGCCCGGTGCTCCTCCTTGGTTTACCTCCGGCTGGTTACTGGTTGCTGCCCCTGGCGTGCTAAAAAGGTTCCTTGCATCGTAAACCGGCGGTAAGCGAGATCATTGCCTTCTCATAATTACCTCCTGTGAAGCGGTCTGATCCAACATGAGTCGATAGGCCTGCGCATCCAGCTCGGCCTGCTTTGCAATCATCCTGGTATTCTCGGCAGCTAGGTCTAATTTGGCTGATCTATCTGGCTCTTCACCTGAGCGACTTGCGCATCATGTTGTGCTTTATTGGCCTGGGCTACCTCAGCTGTTAATAGTGCTGTCAAAGTATCGACCAAGGTGGACAAAGCCTCGGCTGGTGACGGGCCAGGGCCCCCAGCCCTAGCCCCCACTGTATCTGATGTTAGCGCTGCTGTAGTTGATGACTGTTGCATAGGCTGTGATCCAGCCATGAAAACGGCAACCCGGTTTGGCGGATCAAGGGGGTCTGGAATACTGCCACGATCGGAACAACCCTCAGACCGGCCATCCTGCAACAGGTATAAGGATTCTGTCTCTCCAGAGGACGACTCATCGCCAGAATAGATAACATTCTCACCGCCAGAGTCCAATTCATCGGCCCCTTCGATGAAGGTAAAAGCCTACGTCTAGTTTGGTGTAGTATTGCTAGGGTTTCGATGACCAGGGAGCGAATCCACTTTGCATGTGTCCCGAGCTGTTGTTCTCTGCCTTGAACCGTCGCCGGGTCGTCCCTTTATAGACGAGGTGACGCCCGGTCCGGTTTACAGAGGCCCGAGGCCGACTCATAAACTTGCCTGGCTCGGTCTCTGTCCTTCCTATCTTACATCACAAGTTACATACATTATGGCGGTTTACAAATCATGGGCCCTAATACTTGGGCTCTAAACCTCCTGGGCTAAAGTCTCTCACTCCATGCTCTGCTGGGCTTCAGTAAAGGTAATCTTGATAAACATAAACTGGCCCCTCCTGGGCGGTTTATACCTGATAGTAATATCCCTGACAACATCGGTGTCCCTGTGAGATGGAGTTTGATACGTCCAAAACGTATCTATAATTTCTGCTTGCTCCATGCAACTTTTGGGTGATATTGCTATGATATTCATACACTTCCATACACTTTTGATCATATTTGGACTAACTTACTAATCCAGTGCACCCAAGTGCCAGTTTCTATTTTCGGCTGTTTTTGTATTTCAGGTTTTCACGTTACGAGAACTGCCCAGAAAAATCCAGAAAAATTATATAAAAAATCAGCGTTTCGGAAACAACCTTGCGTCCGAAGGACAGCCGGGGGGGGGG
>LR738715.1:241070792-241216473 GCA_902687465.1 Secale cereale | reverse complement strand
GGGGGGGGGGCGCCTGGGCCCCCCGAAGCTTCCCCGATGCCCCCTTTGGCATATATTTAAAGCGTCCTCCGAAACCCTCAGAACAGAAACTCTTTTCGTGATCCCATCTCTGTTCCGCAGCCGCCGCCGCTTCCAAGATCGGGAGCACCAAGAGAACTCTTCCCGGCACCCTGCCGGAGGGGAGGATCACCACCGGGAGCTTCTCCACCACCATGGATGCCTCCCGGATGACTCATGAGTAGTCTCCCTTGGACCATGAGTCCATGACCAGTAGCTATGTGATGTTCTCCTCCCGTTCTTGTGCTTCACTAATTAGTCCTCGTGAGCTGCCCTACATGATCGAGGCACCTATGTAATCCTTATGCTGTTGCTATGTTGAGTTTGCTGGGATCCGATGGATTATGAGATTATGTTTAGATTGATCTTGAGTAATATATTTGATTCACCTCTTTTATATTTTTGTTCATAAGTAATTCTTGCATGTTCTCCATTGTTATTTATTGCTTTGGCCAAGTAATACGTAGTGACTCCAAGAGGGAACGTTATGCTTGATTGTGGGTTCATGCCCCTCGATGACTAGCTTGAGTGACAAAAACATGAGTCTAGGGGATGTGCTGTTGCCACAAGGGGGAAAACAACGGTGCTTGTGCCCGCGGGTGCAAGGATTGTTTACTTTACACAAAGTTCTTTTAATGCAGTTGTCTGTTGCATTGAGTTTACACTATGGGTGAGACTCGCAACTTAATACCAGCGAGATGTTCTGGATAGATATCTCAAGGTGGATGATTAGTAGTAGATATTGATGGATTTCGGTCTACTTAATTTGGCGTACCGCCCATGCTTTGAACCTCAATCTTGCTTGCAATGTAGTCAGCATTGGTTTGCGTTCGTGGTCCTGTCAATTGCCCAGCTGTAATTCGTTTACCTCACATAGCTATTTTATCGTCTTTTGGGAGAGAGACATCACTAGTGAACATCATTAGACTCCGGTCCATATTACCATCATTGATCACATCTGCTATTTACTTTTCGTTATTATTTACTATTGCAAAACACTATCTATCACTACTATCATTGCTTTTATTCCTTTGTGAACTACAAGGCCGGAGGGATTGACAACCTCTCTGTACTCGTTGGGAGCAAAGTTATTTGTATCTGTGTGCAGGTCCACGTTGATTGCTACTATCTGGCGCCGTAGCAGTTGACACCTACTTGTTGAACCTAGGAGTCTCTGGGGATTCGATCCTTGGCATCTTTGCTAAGGGAAAACACTTCTACATACTGCATCTTACACCTGCCACTTGGGGTAACCAACGAGGGGTTCGAGGCCCATCAAGGAGTATTTTCTGGCGCAGTTGCCGGGGACTCCACTCTTCAGGATAGGGGAGTTGCATGCTATCTTTTACCTTTCCTTTTTAGTCTTGTTAGTTTACCTTTCATTCTTGCTTTAGTACCTTTTTATCGAAAATCACAAAAATAGTTATCTTGCTTGCTTGCTACTATGGGTTCCACCGAGAACACCAAGTTGTGTGACTTCACTAGTCACAACAACGATGACTTTATCAGCACACCTATCACTACACCTGCCACTTCAGCACCTTCATATGAAATTAAACCTGCTTTACTGAACTTAGTTATGAGAGAACAATTCTCCGGTGCTGGAGATGATGCTGCTTTACACTTGAACAACTTTGTTGAACTTTGTGACATGCAAAAGTACCAAGAAATAGATGGTAATATTGTTAAGCTTAAGCTTTTTCCTTTCTCCTAGAATTGTTACCAAAATTTGGTTTCAGTCTTTGCCTAGAAATAGCATAGATTCATGGGACAAGTGCAAAGATGCTTTTATTGGAAAATACTATCCACATGCTAAAATTATCCAACTTAGAAGTAACATAATGAATTTTAAATAATTGGATAATGAACATGTTGCCCAAGCTTGGGAACGTATGAAATCTCTTATCAAGAACTGCCCTACTCACGGTTTGACTACTTGGATGGTTATCCAAACTTTTTATGCAGGCTTGAACTTTACCTCGCGGAACTTGTTAGATTCGGCCGCGGGAGGAACTTTTATGTCAACTACAGTTGGTACTGCCACGAAGCTTCTCGATGAGATGATGACCAACTATTCCCAATGGCACACCGAACGCGCTCCAACAGGTAGGAAGCTAAACTCTGTCGAGGAGATTTCCTCCCTTAACGAAAAAGTTTACTTGATCATGTCTCTACTTTCGAAGCAATCTACTGTTGATCCTCGTGATGTTCCTTTAAATTCTTTGATTGCTCAAGAACAAGTAGATGTGAACTTTATCTCTAGAAACAATTTTAACAACAATGCTTATAGGAGTAACTTTGGTAACAATCCTAGACCGTTCCCCTCTAATTCTTATGGAAACAACAATGCTTATCCTAGTACCAAGAACTCCACTACTGAACTAGAGACTATGCTTAGAGATTTCATCACTACCCAAAAAGCCTTTAATAAGAGTGTAGAAGAGAAACTACATAAACTAGATGATCTTTCTTTTAAGGTAGACCACTTAGCCAATGAGGTAAAATTGCTAAATATTAAAACTTCTCCTCTTGAGGAGAGGGAAGTCACTCCTATAAATGCTATTCAAGTGCAAATTAATGAAAACATTAGGATGATGGCTAAACTTAAAGAAAGATGGGCTAGAGAGAGGGAGGAAGAAGAGAGAATTAAGAGCCTTCCTACCCACCACACTGTTGCTACTATCCAAGTTGTTGAGGATGTTCAAACTCTTAGCACCCAATGTACTCCTGGTCCCATTGGACCTATTAATGGTGATGCTATGACTATAGAAACTACCAAACAAGTGAACCTTAAGGACACCACTACCACTTTAGTTGATGCTCGTGACCTTGATTTTGATAATTGCACTCTTACCGAAGTTATTGATTTCCTTCACAAGATGTCTAGAGATCCCCGCACTAGCACGCTTAACCTTGCCTTCACGGAGCATATCACTAGTGCTCTCATCAAAGCTAGGGAGGAGAAACTTAGAGTAGAAGCCTCCATACCTAGAAAGCTAGAGGATGGTTGGGATCCTATGATAAAAATTAATTTGAATGACTTCTCTTGTTATGCATTATGTGATGTTGGTGCTAGTACCTCTGTTATGCCCAAAAGAATATATGATATGCTTAAATTGAAACCTTATGATTCTTGTTCTTTTGGTGTTCGTCTCGTTGATTCTTCCATAAAGAAACCTTTGGGGAGGATCGACGATGTTCTTATTGTTGTCAATGATAATTATGTGCCCGTTGATTTTACTATTATGGATATTGAATGTGATCCTTCATGTCCAATTATTTTGGGACGTCCCTTTTTGCGCACCGTTGGTGCTATCATTGACATGAAAGAGGGTAATATAAAATTTCAGTTTCCTCTCAAGAAAGGGATGGAACACTTCCCTCGAAAGAAGATCAAGTTACCTTTTGAGTCCGTTGTACGGGCTAGTTATTCTTTTACTCTTGATAAAACTTGATCTATGCATTATGCCTAGCTTAAAGGCATAAAAGAAAGTGCTTTTGGGAGGCAGCCCACATGAATAATTTTTTTGCTTTTGTTGTGTCTTGATGTTGTTTACTGCTGTAGCATCATCATTGTATCTTTACTTTTCATATTTGTGCCAAGTATAGCCTCCGATTGCTAGAAAGTTCAAAAGTTGTGAGGTGCTGTCCAGGAAACAGATTCTGTCCTTGGATATAAAAATTTGTATAAAATCACCAGATCATCTTTTTGGTCTGAATTTTTTCGACAGCGTTCTCTATATAATTGTCTTTCGTGCTTCTGTTCTGAGTTTTTTTATTTGAGTTGCAGAAGTATCCCGAACAGATCAATTACTGCCTGCTGTTCTGTTTTTCACAGATTCTGTCCTGTTTTGCCTTTCCTTCACTTTGCAAATCAAGAACTTGCTTTTTCTTTGCAAAAACCTTTTGGAAATCTTGAGAAACAGTAGAACTTCAAGAATATCTTTATTTCCAGCAAGGTATAATTATTTTATTAAGGGTACTAACCTCGCTAATCAGATTATGATGAGTTATGTATGAAGGGAGTTTTCAAGTGTGCGAAGGAAGATGATAAAAAGATTCAGGAGTGTCAAGCGCTCAAGCTTGGGGATGCCCCCGTGCACCCCCAAGAAATATTCAAGGAGACTCAAGCGTCTAAGCTTGGGGATGCCCCCGTGCATCCCCTTCTCCATCAACATTATCAGTTCGTCTTTCGTTCCACTATATTTTTATCACTTCATGTGTTATGTGCTATGCTTGGAGCGTCTTGCTTTTAGTTTTCTTTTTAGTTTTTCATAACGAGTCGGAACTCAGCATTCTTTATGTGGGAGAGAAACATGCTCCACCTCTACCTAGAACATAACATAGAATTTTCATGTCTATCTATGCTGTGTGTGTTCTTTGTCTTTTAATAGCTACTATCATGCTCTGCTCTTAGTATTCATGCTTATCTTTTCAAAGAGCTTTTGTTTAGTTGGTTGCTTGAACTCTCTTTAATTATCATGCTCACCTTATTAAGAGAGTTTGCTTCCGTTGCATTGGTTAATGTGTCTATGATAAAGATGCTACTTGCATAATGGTGCTTAGTAGTTCAGGTTTTCTTATGGTTAATCTCAAATAGCTGGGGGTTCCCAATATGTTATTGGAGTACCAACATGATTTGTTTGCCTATGATGTGGTATGGTTTAGTAATATCTTCCTTCGAGAATTTATTTTGATTGACTTGGCGTATGCTCACGCATATTTAAGGCTGTAAAGAAAGTCTGTCAAGCCTTGATGATCTTTTATTTCTGAGTAGCGATATAACTACCATGCCTGATTCAATATTGCTTTGTCGCTCTGCATGATTATGACCGTCATTGCTCTCTTAGTTGGTCGCTCCCAGTCTTTTTGCTAACCTCCACCTGTACTAAGCGAACTAACTTTGCAATATATAGCTCATGGGAAAGTAGCCTAAAAACTATTGTGGTAAAGAATATGTTGCCTATGTATCTTATTTCTTATAAGTTGCTTGCTGAGCGGTAACCATGTTTCTGGGGACGCCATCAACTGTCACACTTTTGTTGAATATCATGTGAGTTGCTATGCATGTTCGTCTTGTCTGAAGTAAGGGCGATTTGCCGTGGGTTGAATGAATATGCATATTGTTAGAGAAGAACATTGGGCCGCCAACCATGCCATGTATCATGGTGGAAGTTTTAGCTTGGACATTAATCCTCAATCTCTTATGAGAATATGCTTATGCATTAAAGAGGAGTCCATCATCTATTTTCTATGTTGTCCCGGTATGGACGTTCTCAAGTTGAGGTCTATTAAAAACGAGAAATCAAATGCGATTTATCTCCTTGGACCTTTGTACAGGTGGCATAGAGGTACCCCTTTGTGACACTTGGTTGAAACATATGTAATGCAATGATAACCCATGGGAATCCGAGCTAATTAGGACAAGGAGCGAGCACTATTAGTATTCGATGCATGAGGCTTGCAACTTATAGGATGTCTTATGCATGACACATATGAAGTACTACTACCGTTGACACAATTGCTTCCATGTTTTCAAAATAAAAAGCTCTAGCACATAACCATTCTTTTACCTTTATGTTAAAGCACCAACTACTGAGAGCATGATTGTCATTCTGAGTGTAATGTGCATTGTCCCAAAGTAGCATTGTCTTTTGCATGATTGTGATATCGTTTATTCTGAAATGATTGTATCTAGTCATCACTTAAACCTTGAAGGTGCCCCTGCATTTATGTTTTGCATCACTAAAGGGGGCAATCTCGATATCACTTTATCATATTTGCACATCATGTTCATTGCAAATCTTTTTGATGTTTCAGTTTCATATTGTAAAACTTTCAGTCATTTGTGATTTTCTCATGAGGCAACTTAATTACTATAGAATCATTGTCTCAGTAAGCTTTTGTCATATGACTATGAAAAAGTCCTATATGGTTAATAGCATGTCACCACAGAAATTATTCTTGTTATCATTTACCTACTCGAGGACGAGCAGGAATTAAGCTTGGGGATGTTGATACGTCCAAAACGTATCTATAATTTCTGCTTGCTCCATGCCACTTTTGGGTGATATTGCTATGATATTCATACACTTCCATACACTTTTGATCATATTTGGACTAACTTACTAATCCAGTGCACCCCAGTGCCAGTTTCTGTTTTCGGCTGTTTTTGTATTTCAGGTTTTCACGTTACGAGAACTGCCCAGAAAAATCCAGAAAAATTATATAAAAAATCAGTGTTTCGGAAACAACCTTGCGTCCGAAGGACAGCCGGGGGGGGCCCACCAGGGCTCCAGGCGCCCTGGCGGCGCGCCCCCCCTGGGCCGCGCCGGGGGGGCGCCTGGGCCCCTCGAAGCTTCCCCGATGCCCCCCTTTGGCATATATTTAAAGCGTCCTCCGAAACCCTAAGAACAGAAACTCTTTTCGCGATCCCCTCTCTGTTCCGCCGCCGCCGCCGCTTCCAAGATCGGGAGCACCAGGAGAACTCTTCGCGGCACCCTGCCGGAGGGGAGGATCACCACCGGGAGCTTCTCCACCACCATGGACGCCTCCCGGATGACTCGTGAGTAGTCTCCCTTGGACCATGAGTCCATGACCAGTAGCTATGCGATGTTCTCCTCCCATTCTTGTGCTTCACTAATTAGTCCTCGTGAGCTGCCCTACATGATCGAGGCACCTATGTAATCCTTATGCTGTTGCTATGTTGAGTTTGCTGGGATCCGATGGATTATGAGATTATGTTCAGATTGATCTTGAGTAATATATTTGATTCACCTCTTTTATATTTTTGTTCATAAGTAATTCTTGCATGTTCTCCGTTGTTATTTATTGCTTTGGCCAAGTAATACGTAGTGACTCCAAGAGGGAACGTTATGCTCGATTGTGGGTTCATGCCCCTCGATGACTAGCTTGAGTGACAGAAACATGAGTCTAGGGGATGTGCTGTTGCCACAAGGGGGAAAACAACGGTGCTTGTGCCCGCGGGTGCAAGGATTGTTTACTTTACGCAAAGTTCTTTTAATGCAGTTGTCTGTTGCATTGAGTTTACACTATGGGTGGGACTCGCAACTTAATACCAGCGAGATGTTCTGGATAGATATCTCAAGGTGGATGATTAGTAGTAGATATTGATGGATTTCGGTCTACTTACTTTGGCGTACCGCCCATGCTTTGAACCTCAACCTTTCTTGCAATGTAATCAGCATTGGTTTGCGTTCGTGGTCCTGTCAATTGCCCAGCTATAATTCGTTTACCTCACATAGCTGTTTTATCGTCTTTTGGGAGAAAGACATCACTAGTGAACATATGAGACTCCGGTCCATATTACCATCGTTGATCACATCCGCTATTTACTTTTCGTTATTATTTACTATTGCAAAATACTATCTATCACTACTATCATTGCTTTTAATCCTTTGTGAACTACAAGGCCGGAGGGATTGACAACCTCTCTGTAGTCGTTGGGAGCAAAGTTATTTGTATCTGTGTGCAGGTCCACGTTGATTGCTACTATCTGGCGCCGTAGCAGTTGACACCTACTTGTTGAACCTAGGAGTCTCTGGGGATTCGATCCTTGGCATCTTTGCTAAGGGAAAACACTTCTACATACTTCATCTTACACCTTCCACTTGGGGTAACCAACAAGGGGTTCGAGGCCCATCAGAGTTCCGCTACGAAGTCGTTCCGCTGCTGTGTAGTTTTTATGACCGAGGCCTTTTATGTTCATTAAATAACGTACATATTTTCCAGCCGCACCATGTGTGCCGCTTGGCCTCGCTACTTGTTGTAATGTAAAACTGTGATCCACTAGTATCAATAAAGCGGTTGCTTTCTGTACCAAGATGTTGTGTGTTTCCAGAAGACAAGGTCTCTCGGCTAGCAATGCAAGGTAAACCGGTCGCTCTGATCCGGGGTGCCACAACGCTTGGTATCAGAGCTGCGCTGAATGTAGGACACGTTAGACTAAGACGTGCTAACTAAACGCCAGATAAGCGTTTAGGTTGAGTGCCGGTAGTCTGCATAGCTGGTTATTGCTTTACATATACTTGTCTTATTTTTATGCTAACCTAATGATGGCTGTGAGTGTAGATGGCTCCAGTGCCGTATCCGTGCCAGTTGCAGCTGATGCCGTACACGTCATCGCACCTCCTTCGTAACGTGTGGCATCGGCTGTACCCTCTTGGAGACGACCCAGTTTATCGTGTGTACCGGGAGCGTCTAGCAGACTCATTATATGAGTATCAGGCAGTGGTGACTCTGCGCGTTAGTTCTGACTCCAGCTCTTACACTCGTACCTCTCGGAGCGGCTATGCTTCTACTGCTTCGCATGCCGTCCAATTTCCTGCATTCGAGATCCTTGTTGAGCTTCGTCACAGCGAGGTCCGCATGAAGAACCACCCAGGTTTCCAATACTATCCTTCTCTACACGACAACGGTCGTGTTCATTTCCGTGAGATTGATCCGGAGTATGATAGTGTTGCTAGCCATCTTTCTCATTATATTACTCCTAGCTATCTCATGATCCACGAGCTGGCCTGCGAGTTAACTAACACTCGTATTGCTTTAGCCACTACTAGGTCTGTCACCCTTCCTGACTCCATGGGATTTACCCCTTACGTCCCCGCCAGTTCCGTTTCCCCCATTTCACCAGTAACCCCTCCCAGTAGCTCAGGCGCCTCGACCATAACTCCTCTTAGTGCCCCTGCTGAGTGGATGTCACTTCTCACTACCCCTGTAGCCCCTATGCTGCACCCTACTCCCGCCGCGGAAGGAGAGCCTCTGAGGCAGCGTAGCCATGTTACCTTTAACCCTGAGATTTCAGTTAACCTCGTCAGTTCAGGATCCGAGTCCACTTCAGGGGAGGACCCCGCAGCACCCGCAGAGCAGTAGAGCTCCAGAGTATTCGCAGTTGTCAGACTGATGTACGAATGTAGTTGTATGAGTAATGATGTTTCATGTATGAGAATAGTGGAACCGGGCATGTTAATTACTTTTCATGCATGAGTCCCTGTATAATTATGCTGAAGTTGTATTTCTTTTACTCGCCGTCTTTCTTCGCAATTTTGTTTTCCCTCGAGTTTTGTTGTTGGCTTTTCCCCAAATATTTCTTTTGAATGTTTCACATCCCGGTTGTGTTGTCTTGGGAAAAATCCATAATAGGATGACGCGGGGAGACAACAGTAGCAGCGCTCACGAGGATGTTCTTGTTCGTCGCTCCGCCCGACAGGTAGGACACTCCCTCGAGCCGTACATACGACCGCCAAATCCGCCTACCACTGAGCAAATTCTGTGTATGTTTGAGGAAAGAAGAAGTAATGATCTGCTTGATATATTAAAAAGTGTTCAAGCTATGGTTGGTCAGAATGGAAATCAGAACGGTCATCACTCCAAGCTATCAGATTTCCAGAGAACTCAGCCTCCCAGTTTTAGTCAGGTTGTTGACCCTTTGGATGCCGACGATTGGTTACGGACCATTGAAAGGAAGCTTGAGATTGCCCGTACTGTAGAAGAAGACAAAGTTCCATATGCAACTCACTATCTTGAAGGCGCTGCTGCCATATGGTGGGAAAATGCAAAAGCCATGTGGCCTACTGATGAAGAACTCATCCGGTCAAAATTCTAGGATCGGTTCCGGAAATATCACATCCCTACTGGAATTATGAAAACCAAGCAACGTGAATTTCTGGCACTCACCCAAGGAAATCTGTTTGTGGGTGAATATTTGCAAAAATTCAATCACCTGGCCCGTTACTCCCTATATGACGTGGCCGCTGAAGAAAGAAAGATTGACAGATTCCTTGGAGGATTAAACTCGCAACTCAGGTGCACTCTCAGCATGCTCGATTTTCCAGACTTCCAAACTTTGGTGAATAAATCTTTCATTGCGGAAAGAGAACACAAGCTCGTACTGGACAACCGGCCTGCTAATAACGAGCAGAAGTGCAAGTTTGAACCAAGGAAAGAAGGGCAACCAGTGTAGAAGGCTCGAACCTGGCAGCAAATTCAGGTGGAATACAAGCCCAATTGGCCACATAATGTTAACAAGACCACTACTCAAGTCAAGAATGTTGTCACCAACCCAGTACACGAGGAGCGTCAGCGCAACAATTCTTGTTTGAGTTGTGGGCAAAATGGACATTATGCCAGGCAGTGCCCCAAGAACAACAAGGCGAACGCCTTATTCCGGCCACAAGTCAACTTTATGGGGTCATACCCGAACCAGCAAAACATCGCCGGGCACATCCATCACCTCTCCGCAGATGAAGCCCAGGAAAACCCCGAAGTAGTCATTGGTATGTTTTCTGTTAAGAGCATACCTGCAATAATTTTATTTGACTCAGGGGCTTCCCACTCTTTTATTTCTCGGAGCTTTGTTGCCCAAAACAAATTTTCTTGTTCTCTTTTGGGCAAAAATATACTGGTACAAACCCCGGGATCTTTAATCAAGAGCAATCTGGTCTGCCGTGACTTGGAAATCAATATCAACGGAATAAGCCTTCAAACTTCCTTGATACTCATCGAGTCAGTACAGTTGGACGTTATTTTGGGCATGAATTGGTTGACCCAATATCAAGTACGCATAAACTGTGCAACCTGAGAAGTCACTCTACCAGTCAAAAATGGCAGGCTACAAAATTCTATTCCTGTAGAAGCATACCAAAGAAGGGAATGATATTCACTGATGTGGCTGAATTGGAATTAATTCATGTGGTTAGTGAATTTCCTGATGTATTTCCAGAAGAACTGCCAGGCATGCCGCCAGATCGTGAGCTTGAGTTTGCAATAGATCTGGTACCCAGAACCGCACCGTTATACAAGAAGTATTATAGGATTCCCTCATCAGAATTAGTGGAATTAAAGAAGCAGCTCGATGAAATGCTTCAGAAAGGGTATATCCGTCCCAGTTCCTCACCATGGGGATCGCATGCACTCTTTGTAAGCAAAAAGGATGGCAGTCTACGCATGTGTGTGGAGTATCGTCAGCTGATTGAAGTCACCGTCAAAAACAAATATCCGCTGCCAAGAATTGATGACTTATTCGATCAGCTCAGTGGGGCCAAGGTATTCTCCAAGATTGACTTACGAACCGGATACCATCAGCTTAAGATTTAAAAGGAAGGTATTCCTAAGACCGCATTCACCACTCGATACGGTCTTTATGAATATACAGTTATGTCCTTTGGTCTCACCAATGCCCCTGCGTTCTTCATGCACATGATGAACAAAGTATTCATGGATTTCCTCGATAAGTTCGTGGTAGTCTTTATCAATGACATACTTATATATTCAAAAAGTGAAGGGGATCACAAAGAACATCTCCGAGCAGTGTTGCAACGACTCCGCAACCATCAGCTTTACGCCAAATTCAGTAAATGTGAGTTTTGGCTCAAACAAGTTGGATTTCTTGGACACGTGCTATCCGCTGAGGGTATAGCCGTAGACCCAAGCAAGGTAAAAGATGTGCTCAATTGGTTGCCCCCCACAACGGTATCTCAGATCAGGAGTTTCCTTGGACTGGCTGGATATTACCGTCGTTTCATTGAAGGATTCTCCAAGATTGCCAAACACATGACAAATCTACTCAAAAAGGACAAGAAGTTTGAATGGACTAATGACTGTGAGAAAAGTTTCAGTGAGCTAAAGACACGGCTGACCACCGCACCCGTATTAACTCTTCCAGACATCTACCGCAGTTTTGATGTATACTATGACGCATCCAGACAAGGACTTGGTTGCGTTCTTATGCAAGACGGCAAGGTAGTAGCATATGCATCACGACAGCTACGACCGCACGAAGGAAATTACCATACTCATGATCTGAATTGGCCGCGGTGGTGCATGCTCTCGAAATATGGAGGCATTATCTCATCGGGAAGAAATGCCAAATTTTTACCGATCACAAAAGTCTCAAGTATATATTTACTCAGCCATAATTAAATCTCCGTCAGCGAAGGTGGCTTGAGCTAGTTAAGGATTATGATCTTGGAATAAATTACCACCCGGGTAAAGCCAACGTGGTGGCTGACACACTCAGTCGGAAGCCGGTCAGCCTAAACGTCATATTAAAATCTTTGCCCACTAAACTTCAAGAGGAGATTGCTCAACTCCATCTGAACATCGTTGAGGCTGGTCTCGCTAAAATTTTGGAAGTTACCCCCACACTTGAGGAAGAAATCCGCAAGGACCAGCTAGACGATCCTGCCCTACAAAAGCATGGCAAGAATATGCTGGCAGGACGTACCTCTGATTTCTCAAAGGATCACTTTGGGACTCTCTGATTTCGTGGAAGGATTTGTGTACCAAATCAGTCGGACCTGAAAAAGAAAATCTTGCCAGAAGCACACGAATCCTCATACTCTATTCACCCTCGGGGTACAAAAATGTATGAAGACCTTCATCAAATATTCTGGTGGGATGGAATGAAGAAAGACATTGCCTATTTTGTGGCTTGTTGCGACATATGCAACAAAGTAAAGGCAGAACATCAGAAGCCAGCCGGACTTCTTCAACCGCTGCCAGTTTCGCAATGGAAATGGGATGACGTCTCCATGGATTTCATCATAGGACTACCCAAGACTCAGCGAGGCAATGATGCAATATGGGTCATAGTGGACACTCTAACCAAGGTAGCTCACTTTATCCTGGTCAAGACCACATATCGAGCAGACCAACTTGCACACCTGTATGTGTCCAGAATAGTCAGTCTGCATGGAGTACCTCGAACCATCACTTCCGACCGAGGTTCACTCTTTACCTCCGCTTTTTGGACACATCTCCATCAAGCCTTGGGGACAACCCTAAAATACAGTACAACCTATCATCCTTAGACTGATGGACAGACGGAGCGGGTGAACCAAATACTTGAAGATATGCTGCGAGCTTGCATCTTGGCCCAAGGATCTAAATGGGAAGATTATCTGCCTTACACCGAGTTCTCCTATAACAACAATTTCCAAACCAGTCTAAAGATGTCACCGTACGAGGCTTTATATAGCCGCAAGTGTCGTACCCCATTTAATTGATCTCAGACTGGGGATAGCCGTATCTTCGGAATAGACCTCATGATGGAAGCTGAGAAACAAGTCAAGGAGATCAGAGATAGATTACAATTGGCCAAATCTCGACAAAAGAGTTATTACGATGCAAAACACCGACAGCTCAGTTTTGAACGAGGAGAACACGCATACCTCCGAGTCACTCCTATGAAAGGAGTCAAGAGATTCCGGACTCGCGGAAAATTGTCACCAAGATTTATTGGCCCCTTCCCAGTTATTTCTCGAGTGGGCACCGTTGCTTATCAGTTGGAATTGCCCCCGGAATTGTCCGATGTGCACAACGTGTTTCATGTCTCACAGTTGAGGCGGTGCATATCGTCGCCTGAGAAAAGGACTCCATGACCGACATAGAGTTGGCAAAGGATTTAACGTATGAAGAAAGACCGTTCAAAATTATGGATTGAATGGAAAGGGTCACTCATAGTAAAGTAAGGAAGTTTTATAAGGTCCAGTGGGAGCATCACGCCGAGTCAGAAGCAACCTCAGAACAAGAAGAATTCCTACAGACATATTATCCGGAATGGTTTTCCCAAGCAACCAAATCTCGAGGACAAGATTCATTCTAAGTGGGGGAGGTTTGTGACAACCTGATTTTTGCCCTCTTTTATTTGCCTGAGTTTATTTGAATTTATTTTGAACCTTGGTTTTTTTGAATCTTTTCATATGGTCTTAAACACTTGGGAACCCTTGGCTTTCACCCAAGTGCCTCATATCCATCTCAAATCATCTTTTCCCTCTGGTACACCCTAATATAATTATTGGAATATTTTTCTTTATTGAAAAATATTCATTTTTCACTCCCAAACCATAGTTAAGCTCATTGTGCTCCAAAGCAGCCCCAATTTTTCTGGACCAAAAAATTCTGAGGAAATTCATATATATTGTTTGGACCCTAGGACACAATCCTGAGCAAAAATATTGCACCACTTTTTGGAATATTGTGCTACAGAAATTATTTTCTATTCTGGATAGAAATGGTAGTTTCTACAGCAACTACCATTTTACTTGCTCCATTGCTTCTGAAACTCCTTGTCCATCTTTACCTTAGTAACTTAGGACTAGCCTCCAAAGCACAACCTCCAACTCTTAGCCAATTTACCTGAGTAAGCTCTCAAAGTTTCTGTCTAGAAACTTACCAGCAGTGTGATTTTCTTTCTACTGCGCCTGGACCCAAACTAAACCTGAGTAACTCTCATATCTACCACGAACAACACGCCAGACATGATCTTTGGCACCAAGTTGGCCAGTAGGCAAAGTTCACGCGGTGACCACGCGTGTGCACCATTCCAGGCTGCCTGTCGGCGCGCTCTGGATGACGCCGAGCGCTCTGTTTCACGCGTGCTTGGTTCCGCGCCTGCCAGAGCTTGCCAAGCCGCGCCACCTTCTTCGTCTCGACCTCTACAGCGTCCCCCTGGCACTCGTCGACGCCGGAGCTCGCCGCAGCGAGCACGGGCACGGTCCGGCCAAGGCAACAGTGTGGTGCGCACTGTGCTCGTCGCCACTCTAGCGCCCCTGTGCTCGTCTCCGTCCGTCCACAGCTCCCGCGTGAACCCCGTCGCCTTCTCCCCCTCTCACTGACGCCATTCGTCACCGGGCGCAGCGTCTAGGTGTTGCCGGCGGAGCCTCGAGCCCCCCTCTCGGCTCGCCTATATATAGGACTCCTCCCAGCCTCCCCGAGCACCCAGCTCCACTCCCACACACACCACGACTGCGTAGAACCTCGTGGCCCGGCCAAGCAGGCCATAAGCCGCCGTCCCCGAGCTTGAGCTCGCCGACGATCCCCTCGGGTCGTCGCGGTAGCTCCAGCCCCTGTCAGGCTAGGGCAAACCTTCCAGAGCCTCCGCCACTCTCTGGTGCTGCCGTTCCACCTAGTTGGAGCTTATGGAGTCGCCATTGCTCGCCGTCTTCTTCAACTCCGGCGACCACCCCGTTCTGCCTCCGCCTGCGAGGCCATTTCCGACGCCGCCGACCATCCCTAGCTACTCTACGGGTACGGGCATGTGCGCCTCAACCTCCTCTATCGACCTATCCCTCCCATCTTGGCCAAGGAGCCCGCGTCGCCAGCGTGCGCTCTAGCGAAGCCGCAGCCGCCCCTGTTCTCCTCCCTCTCTCCCCCCTCATCTGACTAGCGAGGCCCGCTGGTCAGCCTCTCTGTACCCGCGTGAAGCGGTACGAGTGGTGGCGCCCTGGGCCTTTACACCTTCGACGTCACCCCCTTTCAGTCTGTTTATTTAAATTCCAAATTTAAATATATTCCTGAACATTTCAAACTGCAATAACTTTTTAACCACAAGTCCAAATGAATTGATTATTTGGTGTTGTGTAGATTTTCTGGTGAATTTTTGAATGGTTCCTGATATTTTCTTTTTGTACTTTTAATTATTTTCAGAAGGTGAAGCTTGTCTTGAGGATCACCAGGAGGCTTGTGAACCCCATTTGCACTAAGGCAAGCCGCAACAACATTTTCATGATGCCATTTCAATATTTGTGAATTTCCAACAGGAATGAATGATTTAATTTATGCACATGAATTATTTTTATTAATTACTTTCTGTTGGTTGCTGTATTTAGTTGTTTCATCTAGTTTACAGAAAGTTGGAAGTTGGTTTAAGTTATTAAGATAGCTAGAAGAAAGTTTAGATCATGGAGAACTAATATGGGTATGCATATAAATAGCTATGTGAAGTTATTTTCTTGTACATAAGAACTATGGTAAATTTTTTGCTAGAATATATTCTTTTTTTAATTGGAAGTAAATCATAACAAGAATAATATTGAAGATGTGATGCTTACATCCAGTAAGGTAAAGTTGACCCAGTTATTTTTTGTAATGCATATGGTATGTTGCATTCCATGGCATTTGATGACACCGGTTATTTATTTTCTTAAAGTTGAACCTGTTAATAACTCAACTTGAATAAATTGTTGACCGAGTCATGGTGCCACTGAATCGAGTTTTTCCCAGTGCAACCACATTAGCCTTTATGGGAAGGTCTTTATTCGGTCCGTTGTCATGCCTCCTGTCGGTACCTCCAAATAGGGAAGGTTATGGGCATGCGGTACCCTGGCCCGGTAAGCAAACATAACCTTGTGTGCCCGTTCTTAATTTTATGGTACCGAGTCCCCGTTTGGGACAGTTTCTTTTTGGACACGACGGTGGTCGGTGTGCCTTTGGTAGGCACAGGGCCACCCAGGACTATTCCAGTGGGGAATTGAGTCGGAGTGCCCGGGAGAGTGTCATGACAATGGAAGAGTTTTGTCGGGACGCCGTTGGTCCGCCCGAATGGGAAAGCGAGGCCATGGGTTCCGTGGTGTGGGTACAGTGCACTACCTCTGCAGAGTGTAATTAATCTATCGATAGCCCAGTCCACTGTCACGGACATGCTCGAAAGTAAGTCACACCATGGGTCAACATAAAATAAAATTTTGCTCACTAAGTTATGAATTTTTGTACTGTTACAATGGTGGAAGAGCCACCGAGATGATTTGAGACCAAGTATGGTCAGGGTTGTGTTCGCCGGAAAGATCACGAATTATGTCTTGTTGAGATGACAAGTTTATAGTTTAAGAAAAAATCACTATGGGTAAGTCAGACCGACGGTCTGTTTTCACAAGAGCATGAGCACAACATGTTATTTGTATGTATATTCACGTATGGTACTGCATTTTTAACAATTGATTAATTATCATGACATTGTTTGTCATTATGATTTCATTTGTTGCAAGCTTGCAAGTACATTCAATGTACTGACCTGGCGTGTCATGCCAGATTTCAGGAAAGTTTCACTGGAAAGGAGTGCCGTCCGAGTCTAGACTGTGTCCATATCGGTTTCCCTATGAGATGGAGTTCCGCTACGAAGTCGTTCCGCTGCTGCATAGTTTTTATGACCGAGGCCTTTTATGTTCATTAAGTAATGTACATATTGTCGAGCCGCACCATGTGTGCCGCTTGGCCTCGCTACTGGTTGTAATGTAAAACTGTGATCCGCTAGTATCAATAAAGCGGTTGTTTTATGTACCAAGATATTGTGTGTTGCCCGAAGACAAGGTCTCTGGGCTGGCAATGCAAGGTAAACCGGTCGCTCTGATCCGGGGTGCCACAGTTGCTTTCTTTCCCTTTACGGGATCGAGATTGTCGCTTCTGACGCCGGTGTTTGGGAGGTTCATCAACGGGCTTGTCCTGCTCTGGATTGATATCGTCGTCGCCCTCCTCTTCATTGGGTGTGTCCACCATGTATACATCATATGTAGAAGTAGCCGTCCATCACCCGGTTGCGGGCGGGTTTGTACTTAGATCGGCTTCGGCATCGTGGTCCATCTCGTCAATGTCTTCGGAAGCGTAATCTAATAGGTCGGTTAAGTCCTCGACCGTAGCTACCAAGTGGGTGGTGGGTTGGAAGCAAAATTACCTGTCCTCGGCCCCCAGTTTGAACTGGGCATAATTCGGCTGGGAATCCTCCGCTAGGGAGAGAGATTTTAGTAAGTCCAGCTCTTCATCTAAAGGCAAGTGTCGGGCATGTGTTCGGATGTCTGCATGGCTGAGTTCGGCAACTGCCGCTCGATCAATCCCAAAAGATGCAGACCTTGACAGTTCGGAACTTGTAGATGGAAACGAGTCCGGAGATCCGATGAGGGAAGTCCCGGTCAAGACCGGGCCCGTGTGCAGCTCAAACGCCATTGAGTTTGCGATCTCCGTGGCCGGGTTAATCTTCCAGTCCTCAGATGACGTGATATGCTCCGGCTCTAAGGCCAGAGCTGTTGCAAGCATTACCCCCTGTACGGGGTTTGATGACAGATCTAAGTCATGTTCATCATGGTGGCAGGGAGTAGCTGCCATGGGTGCGAATCCGTTGAAGATCAAATCTCTGCGGACGTCAGCAATGTAGTTAATGCTCCCAAACCTGATCTGGTGATCAGGGGCATAGTTGTCAACCTTCTCGAGGTGGCCTTCAGTGTTGGCACGAAGCACGAAGTCGCCAAACACAAAGAGCTGGCTGGGGAGAAAAACTCCCTCCGTGGTGGCATCGAACGAAGCAAGCCATTGATCCTTCCGCTGACGACACAGTGGAACTCTCAATGAAAGCACCAATGTCGGTGTCAAAACCGGCATATCTCGGGTAGGGGGTCCCGAACTATGCGTTTGGGGAACGATGGTAACAGGAGATAGGGGACATGATGTTTACCCAGGTTCAGGCCCTCTGGATCGAGGTAATACGCTACTTCCTGCTTGATTGATCTTGATGAATATGGTTACAAGAGTTGATCTACCTTGAGATCGTAATGACTAAACCCTAAGAGTCTAGCCTACGAGATTTCTATGATTCTGCTGTCGTCTCTACGGACTAAACCCTCTGGTTTATATATGCACCGGAGGGACCTAGGGTTGTACATGATCACCTTGCATCGGTAGGAAAGTATTACACCCGGACTTTAAACTTGATTTTTTACACATGGGAGTCCTGTCCAGATACGGGAGATAGTCTTCATTGATAATCTTCACGGCCCACCAGTCCGGCCCATAACGAATGATCCGGTCACCTGAGGGTCCCCTAATCCAGGGCTCCCTCACCGATCGGTTAGCTTAGCATTTGATCGTACAATTTATTGCTACTGCGTTCATGTATGTCAAATACATATTCCTATGACTATGAGATCATGCAACTCTCGGATTCCGGAGGAATGCCTTGTGTTCTATGAAACGTCACAACAAAACTGGGTGATTATAAAGATGCTCTATAGGTATCTCCGAAGGTGTCTTGTTGGGTTGGCGTGAATCAAGATTAGGATTTGTCACTCTGAGTATCGGAGAGATATCTCTGGGCCCTCTCGGTAATACACATCATAATAAGCATTGCGACCAAATGACTAATGTGTTAGTCATGAGATGATTTTTTACGGAACGAGTAAAGAGACTTGTCGGTAACGATATTGAACTAGGTATAGAGATACCGACGATCAAATCTCGGGCAAGTAACATACCAACGGACAAAGGGAATTGTGTATGTTGTCATTATGGTTCGACCGATAAAGATCTTCATGGAATATGTAGGAGCCAATATGGGCATCTATGTTCTGCTATGGTTATTGACCGAAGTGGTGTCTCGGTCATGTCTCCATAGTTCTCGAACCCGTAGGGTCCGCACGCTAAACGTTCGATGAAGATATATTATTATATGAGTTATGTGATTTGGTGACCGAATGTTGTTTGGAGTTCTAGAAGAGATCACAGACATGACGAGGAGTCTCAAAATGGTCGAGGGGTAAAGATTTATATATAGGATGATGGTAATCGGACACTGGAAGTGTTCTGGAGGGTACCGGGTATATATCGGATCACCAGAAGGAGTTCTGGGCACCCCCGGCAAAAGATATGGGCCTTATGGGCCAAGAGGGGAAACGCAACAGCCACAAGAGGCTGGTGCACCCCCCATATGGGCCGGCCAAGGTGGAGAAGGAAAGTGAATAAAGGGAATAGTATCCCCCTTCCTTTCCCTTCCCCCTCCGATATATATGGCAGGGGGTGCGCGGCTTGGGGGGAGCCCAAGTAGGATTCGGTCCAACTTGGGGCGTCTCCTGGCCTCTCTCCTCCCCCTCCCACCTATATATATATGTGGGAGGGGAGCGCCCTAGCACACCCCATACAATTGCTTAGCCGTGTGCGGCACCCCCTCCACAGTTTAGACCCTCGGTCATATAGTCGTAGTGCTTAGGCGAAGCCCTACGGAGATCACTTCACCATCACCGTCACCACACCATCGTGCTGATGAAACTCATCTACTATCCCGACGTCTTGCTGGATCAAGAGGTGAGGGACGTCACCAAGCTGAACGTGTGCAGAACGCGGGGGTGTCGTGCGTTCGGTACTTGATCGGTTAAAGCGCGAAGAAGTTCGACTACATCAACCACATTGTGAAACGCTTCCTCTTACGGTCTACGAGGGTACGTAGACACACTCTCCCCCTCATTGCTATGCATCTCCGTAGATAGATCATTGCGTGTGCGTAGATTTTTTTTGTTTTCCATGCAACGATTCCCAACAGTATCCGGGAGTTGCATGATCTCATGGTCAAAGGAATATGTATTTGACATTAACGAGGCAGTAGCAATAAATTGAACGGTCAAATGCTAAGCTAACGGATGGGTCTTGTCCATCACATCATTCTCCTAATGATGTGATCCCGTTAACAAGTGACAACACGTGTCTATGGTTTGGAAACCTTAACCATCTTTTGATTAACGAGCTAGTCTAGTAGAGGCTCACTAGGGACACAGTGTTGCCTACGTATCCACACATGTATCTGAGTTTCCGATCAATACAATTCTAGCATGTATAATAGACGTTTATCATGGATAGGGAAATATGATAATAGCCAATTTATTATTGCCTCTAGGGCATATTTCCAATAGTCTCCCACTTGCACTAGAGTCAATAATCTAGTTCACATCGCCATGTGATTAACACCCAATGAGTTCTAGGGTTTGGTTATGTTTTGCTTGCGAGATAGGGTTTTAGTCAACGGGTCTGCAACATTCAGATCCGTGTGTACTTTGCAAATATCTATGTCTATAATGCTCTACATAAAGCTACTCTACCTAATTGCTCCCACGTTCAATATGCATCCTGATTGATACTCAGAGTCATCTGGATTAGTGTCAAAGCTTGTTCCGACGTAACCCTTTAAGACGAACTCCTTATCACCTCCATAATAGAGAACCATTTACTTATTCCTCTAAGGATAATTTTGACAATTGTCCAGTGATCCACTCCTGGATCACTCTTGTATCCCCTTGCCAGGCACGTGGCAAGTCACACATCAGCTCTGGTACACAGCATGGCATACTTTATAGAACCCATGGCTGAGGCATAGGGAATGACTTTCATTCTCTCTCTATCTTCTCTCGTGGTCGGGCTTTGAGTCTTACTCAATTTCACACCTTTCAACATTGGCAAGAACCCTTTCTTTGACTGATCCATTTTGAACTTGTTCAAAACTTTATCAAGGTATGTGCTTTGTGAAAATCCTATTAAGCATCTCGATCTATCCCTATAGATCTTGATGCCCAATATACAAGAAGCTTCACCGAGGTCTTTCATTTAAAAGTTCTTATTCAAGTATCCTTTTATTCTATCCAGAAATTCTATATCATTTCCAATCAACAATATGTCATCCACATATAATATCAAAAATGCTACAGAGCTCCCACTCACTTTCTAGTAAATACATGCTTCACCGGAAGTCTGTATAAAACCATATGTTTTGATCACCTCATCAAAGCGTATATTCCAACTCCGAGATGCTTGCACCAGTCCATAGATGGATCACTGGATCTGTCACAATTTGTTAGCACCTTTAGGGTCGACAAAACCTTTTGGTTGCATCATATACAACTCTTCTTTAAGAAATCCGTTAAGGATTGTAGTTTTGACATCCAGTTTCTAGATTTCATAATCAAAAAATGCGGCAATTGCTAACATGATTCGGACAGACTTAAGCATCCCGGGTGAGAATATTTCATCGTAGTCAACCCCTTGAACTTGTCGAAAACCTTTCTGTAACATCCCCATTATCAATTTGGATGTTATCATAGATCATTCATATGCATTCATCATTTGAGCATTTTGAATTTGATTTTTATTAGAAAATTGATCCAAAGACTTTAAGCAACTCAAGGACCCAAGTGAGAGAGTTGGAGGTTTTCCAAAGAGGACCCAGAAATTGTATTATTTTCCGAGTGGGGCTAGATCAAATATTATTTTTACCAATTTTCATTTTCAATATTTTTTAAATAATGTGAGAAGATAATATGACTTCTTCAAAACAAAATAAAAATGTTGGACTTTGAATTTTGAGTAAAAATATATTTATTGGATTTTTATTCGCAAAAGTATCTCTTTTTAGTATTTTATTAGTACTAAAAAAGTTTATTTTTATTTTAGGCATTTAGACCCAGAAAAATGTTCACCATGTCAATAAAAAGGCCCTAAGTACGTGCGATTTTTTTGTAATTTTTAAAAATGTATTTATTGTATTTTTCTATTTTTTTCTGTATTTTCATCAAAATATTTAAAAAAAAGTTTTTCAGACCGACCGGGCCGAAGCCCAGCCGGCCCACTCCCGCGCCACCGCCTTCCTTGCGCCGTATCCGGCTCGGACTCCGCCGGAGTCCGGCACAGCCACGCCTCGCCGCCGCCCCCTCGGCCAAGTAAAGGACCCCCTCGGGGCCTTTAAATAGCGAGCCGCCGCCGCCGCCCCTCGCTCCTAACCGTCGCCCGCCGTCGCCGACTCCTCACCTCGCGCCGCCGCCGCCCGCGCTAGCCGCCCCACCGTCGCACTGCCACCCCGCTTGCCGCCCCGCCGCCGCACCACCTCCCCGCGCCGCAAGCCGCCGCCGCCGGAGCCCCGACACCTGTCGCCGACCCGCCGCTCGAAAACCCACGACCCGCCGAACCGGTAAGACCGCCGGTCTTTTCCCGGTTTTGCCCTCGGTTTAAAAAAAAACCTAGATCGATTTTTTTAACCCTAGATCTGTTTTTTAGGTTTTATTAAACAACGAATGTCCGCTGTTTAGTTCAGAAAAATGAACGTTCGCTTTTTAGTCTGTTCTTTCTTGGTTTATTTTCATCAGGGACCTATCTGCGATTAAAGTTTTTACAGATTAGTCCCTAATCTTAAAACGATCGTCACTTTTTGCTTGTTGTCGGAATTAGATGAAACCAACGCCAAACTCTTCGTTTTGATCTCATCTATCCAGTAATACAACTCAAATTTGTTTTTGAAAGTTTTAAGATTTGAATTCAAATAGATTTGTATTTGAACTTCTTTTGATCGTAACTTGAGTTTCGTAACTCCGTTTGAGTTGATAATTTTTGCAAACCGTAGCTCTTAACCTAAACTTTCTGATAAGGCCAAATTCACTTAATTTGGTACTGTTAGAAATTGTTTTCTGTTGCAATAGTTATTCGCTAGTTTTCGAAATTTTTCGAGATCTGTTCTTCGATTCTGTTGCATGATTGCTTATGTATGCTATTGTTTGTTTGCGATAGAATTTCCGGAGTGCGAAGCTTGCTACTATGAGTCACTAGGTTTCACCGATCGTCAGCAAGGCAAGTTCATACTTTGATCATACTTGCCAATACCCGGTTTTTATTGCATTAGTTATATCCTCAAAGATTGCATTAATAGGACTTGGTTACATGTGGTATTGCTGAGTAGTTCATGAGGTAGGAACCCAATGACCTGATATCAACCCAGGGAATATATGCTTTGTTACTTATTGCTTAGCCATGCTCGTAGACGTGGATTGGTATGTGAGATTCATGAAAGTTGTGAGTGTAATAACAACTAAGGGAAAGTTTAAGGTGGCAACTTTAGTACAAAACTGGGTGGATTGGTTGCAGGGCACCTGGAGAATCCAGTGTTGTCCTAGGATATCCCGGAGGAACCGTGAGATCATGCTATGGAATGCCACCCAGGCTCAAAGGGATAATATATCATTTATGCCTAGAAACTTGCGTGTGCAGCCACAAGCCATTATGGGCTGTGGCATAGTTGAGTAAGTTGTGTGAGCTCTTTCAATGGTGGACTAGCAGATGTAGGGAAACGTGCGCAAACCTCTGCAAAGTGTACAATCTATTCATTAGTAGTCGTGTCCCCAGTTATGGACATCTTGAGTATCCTGGTATTTGAATTATGGACTGATCTCAACACTCTATTAATTAACTTGTTGGGTTATTAATGACATTGTGGATTTTGGGATTGAGATGGAGGAACCAATCACAATATTGCTTAACTCAACAGAGTAATAAATAAAATTTATTCATTTGTTGTAGGAAAAAATTAGCTTTATGCAAAAATAAACCTTACAGCCTCCACCAGCCAAATATGCATATAGTTGTAGATACTTGTTCATTACTTGCTACAGTGTGTTCTTGCCAGCATATTCAATGTGCTGACCTACACGACTGCAACGTCTCATGTTGCAGAGTTCTCCGACGAAGAATAAGGTGCGATTAGGTCGTTTTCATGCACTCAATGTTTGCCGTGGAGTTGGATGGACTCAACTTATCTTCGATGCTTCCACAGTTCGTATTAGTTTATTATTGTTAGATGGCCTTCAACCATATTTTGTAATGAGACTCTCTATGAGGATTCTTCGATGTAATAAAGTGTGATTGAAACTCTGTTATAAATCCTCAAGTACTGTGTGTGTCAGCATACCGATCTAGGGATGACACTTAAGCACAGAGACTCCGGTCCATTGGGATCAAGGTCGCTACAATGATGGTATCAGAGCCCACATTGACTATAGGACGCGACCGCTAGGATAAGCCACATGATGCTCTTCTCTACTCATTTCTAATCCTTCTCTATTTCTATTCTATAGATGTCAGACCCCGGGAACAAGTTTACTCAACCTGATGATGACACCCCTTTTGGAAGACACTTGAAGGAAGTCACGAGGTACCTGCACATCGGAATACCAAGTTTCACTGTTACCTTCTATGCAACATTGTCGGAAGAGGAGTGCTGGAATATTAAAGTTAGTATTCCTGGGAGGACTATTGCACCAGTCACGGAACCTCTGGAGCTTGCCTTTGATGCACCTACTTGGAGCTTGGGAAAGAGTATGGCAGCACACATCACCTTTGGACGAATATGTGAAGTCTACCACAAGGATCTTGAAGACATCATCTACCAGATTTGTGGATGCCGAGATGAACAATGGGAGATGATACGCACCAGGAATGACAAGTCCATTGCATCATTCATACAGGAGATGGACCAACACATTCGACGCTACGAGAATCAAATGTGCATGCTCATGCTGAAGACCAAGATGGTGATGACACAAAACATGGAGCTAGAAGAGGAACTCAAGACAATACGCGATGGATATGAAGAGGAAATCGATGTACTACTGGAGCAGAATGAAGAACTGAAGAAGAAGGTTGGAGCACCCCTGGTCAAGCTAGAACCAAAGATGGGCCTTCATTCAGAAAACTACATTCTGATAGATGACCCCGACAATGATGAAAGCGACTATGAAGACGAAGCTGGAGCAGATATTATGTAGTCTTCTTCCGATGATAGTTATTAGATGACCACCGTGTAATCATTAGTACCCTTCCAAGTAGTTAGAATCGTTCACTAGCTTTGTGTTAGGGTCTTTTGTGTAATCTTGTTTGAATTGAGTGATATGATATGAAATTCTTTGTCTCATGTGCACATGGGTAGTGAATTTCCCCTAGACATTATTCTATTCTATTTCTCATCCCTCTAACCCATCAGATGCCTCCGAGACGTGAGCCCAAATTCCAGTTCCCACCTGAGCTCATTCAGTTGATCCAGTAGCAGAACACTTTGATGTAACTACTTGTTTAGAACCGAGGCAACAACAACAACAACAACAACAACAACAACAACCGACCTCCTCCTCCCCATGACAACCTGACCCCGTTCCTAAGGTTGAATCCGCCGGTGTTCTCTAGTAGCACCGGGCCGATTGTTGTAGATGACTGGCTCCGCAAGATGGGAAGAGAGCTAGCAACTGCAGGATGCACCGATGCAGAGAGAGTGCGCTTTGTCATACATTAGCTTGAAGGAACAACAACCGCTTGGTGGGAGAACTACACCGCCACTTATCCACTTGCTACAGTTACTTGGGATCAGTTTCAGCAAGCCTTCCGCACTGCACACGTTTCAGCTGGAGCCATGAACCTGAAGAAGCGTGAGTTTCGCAACTTGCGCCAAGGAAATCGTACTGTGGGGCAGTATGTGGATGACTTCAGGCAGTTAGCTCGCTATGCGCCAGATGATGTGGCCACTGACGCTGCGAAGCAGGAGAAGTTTCTGGAGGGACTCAATGATGAGTTGAGTATGCAGCTGCTGGTAGCAACCTACAACAACTATCAGGAGCTGGTAGAAAAGGCCATCATGATCGAAGGAAAGCAGCAGAGGATTGAGACCTGCAAGAGAAAGTATGGATCAGGGAAGTATAACTTGGAGCTCAGTAGAAGCCCCACTATTCCCCATACTCAGGAGGACATAACCATCCCACCCAGGGAGGCCCTTCTCACAATGGAGGAATTTCACACAACCATGTTGGCCCCAGGAATGGCAATGTGAATGGAGGAAACAACAATCAGAACCGTTCCACTCCATCAACACCCGCTAAGGGGGATCTGAGTCACATTACTTGTTTCAAGTGCGGGAAGACTGGACATTATGCCACAGAGTGTCCTGAAGCCAAGAATGGAAATGGCAACGGAAGCTCAGGAAAGAAGCCCAACCCATTCACCAGAGGACAAGTGAATCATGTCAACGTGGAGGAGATTGACAAGCAGCCCGACGCAGTGGTTGGCAAGTTTTTGGTTAATGCATTTACCGCCCTTGTTCTTTTTGACACTGGTGCATCTCATTCATACATATCAAGGGGTTTTGTGGAAAAGTATCATTTGCCCACCGTAGCCCTTAAGTCGCCTATGTTAGTGAGTTCCCCTAGAGCAGAGTACATGGCTAGCCGAGGATGTTATCAATTGCCATTGACCATTGGGAGACATGTTTTTCCCACCGACCTCATTGTTTTGGAATCCCAGGGTTTGGATGTAATCATAGGTATGGATTGGCTATCCAAGTTTGAAGGAAACATTGATTGCGCGAGTAAATCTACTCTAATCACCACCCCAGAAGGAAAGAGGATCAAGTATGTGTCGAGGCACACACACCCCGGAAGATGCAAGTGAATGCACTCTCGGGAATTGTTCAGGAGGAAGTACCAGTTGTGAAGGATTACCCCGATGTATTTCCGGAGGAGTTACCAGGCATGCCACCGGATCGAGACATTGAGTTCCTAATTGAGTTCTTACCAGGCACCGGACCAATATCCAAGAGACCGTACCAGATGCCCGGAAATGATATGGAAGAGATCAAGAAGCAGATCAAGGAGTTAATGGAGAAAGGTTATATCCGACCAAGTTCTTCACCTTGGGGAGCCCCAGTGCTCTTAGTCGAAAAGAAGGGTGGTTCATTAAGGATGGTCGTGGATTATCGTGCACTGAATGAGGTGACGATTAAGAACAATTACCCTCTGCCGATGATCAATGATATGTTTGACCAGTTGCAAGGAGCCAAAGTTTTCTCTAAGATCGATTTTCGATCCGGATATCATCAGTTGAAGATCCGAAAACAGGACATACCTAAGACAACTTTTACCACAAGGTACGGGCTTTATGAGTATACGGTTATGTCATTTGGTTTGACTAATGCCCCTGCCTATTTTATTAGTATGATGAACACTGTGTTCATGGAGTTCTTGAATAAGTTTGTGGTAGTATTCATTGTTGACATATTGGTTTACTCCAAGAATGAAGAGGAGCACAAGGAACATTTGCGTTTAGTTCTCGAGGAGCTCAGGGAGCATCAGCTATACGCCAAGTTCAGCAAATGTGAGTTTTGGTTGAAGGAAGTTGGATTTCTCGGACATGTTATATCAGGAGATGGTATAGCAGTAGACCTCTCCAAAGTAGAGGCCGTCACGGAATGGAAAGCACCCACCTAGTTGGTGAGATTCGTAGTTTTCTTGGACTCACAAGATATTATCGGAGGTTCATTGAGAATTTCTCCAAAATTGCGAAGCCCATGACGGAGTTGTTGAAGAAGGAAAGTAAGTACAATTGGACCGAAGAATGTGAGACCAGTTTCCAGGAGTTGAAGACACGTTTGGTTACAGCCCCAGTGTTGATTCTCCCGAATATTCGTAAGGATTCTCAAGTGTATTGGGACGCTTCACGTCAAGGACTTGGAGGCGTTCTTATGCAAGAAAGAAGAGTTGTTTCATATGCCTCGCGTCAACTTCGACCCCATGAGTTGAATTATGCCACGCATGATTTGGAGTTAGCTGCCGTAGTGCACGCACTCAAGACCTGGAGGCACTTTCTTATTGGAAACCGTTGTGATGCATACACGGATCATAAGAGTTTGGAGTACATCTTCACGCAGAAGGAGTTAAACCTCAAGGAAAAGGAGATGGCTGGAGCTCATAAAAGATTACGACATGAGATTGCATTATCACCCAGGAAAAGCCAATGTCGTGGTAGATGCGCTAAGTCGCAAGTGTTATGTTAACACTCTCATAACCGGAGGTTTACCAAGGAGTTGGCAGATGACCTCAGAGATTTATAGTTGGAGATAGTGCCTAAGGCTATGTTGCTACATTGGAAATTCAGTCCACTTTGTTGGGCAAGATTCGAGAGGCCCAGAAGACGGATGAAGGAATTGCAGAAATAAAGGGCGGGATGAGTAAAGGAAAGGCAGAAGGATTCCGTGAGAATTAATACGGAACACGGTGGTTTGAGGAACATATTTATGTGCCCAATGGCCCAGAGATCAGGAAGTTGATTCTTCAGGAGGCTCATGATTCGCCTTACTCGATACACTCAGGCAATACCAAGATCTATTTGGATTTGAAACAGAATTTCTGGTGGACTTGAATGAAGAAGGACATGCCGAGTATGTAGCGGTCTGTGACGTGTGTTAGAGAGTTAAGGCAGAACATCAGAAACCAGCAGGGTTACTACAGCCGTTACCAATACCAGATTGGAAGTGGGATAAGCTTGGAATGGGTTTTATCACAGGACTACCCATGACACGTTTAGGGTACGATTTTATCTGGGTTATAGTTGATCGCTTGACTAAGGTAGCTCACTTTATCCCCGTGAAGACCACTTACACGAGTGCTAAGTTGGCCAAGATATAAATGACCAGGATCGTATGTTTGCATGGAGTTCCGAGGACCATTGTATCAGATAGAGGAATGCAGTTTACTTCAAAGATTTGGAAGTAGTTGCATGAGACTTTGGATACGAGGCTAGAGTGCAGTACAACCTTTCATCCATAGACAGATGGACACACAGAGAGAGTCAATCAGATTCTGGAGGAAATGTTGAGAGCTTGTGCTCTAGATGATGGATCTAGTTGGGATAATAACTTGCGTTACGAAGAGTTCTCTTACAATAACAGTTATCAGACTAGTCTGCAAATGGCCCTTTCGAGGCGTTGTACGGAAGGAGGTGCAGGACACCGTTGACGTGGGACGAAGTCGGAGACCGTAATTTATTTGGACCCGATTTAATCAGAGATTCAAAAGAGAAGGTCAAGCTGATCCGCGACTGACTGAACATAGCCCAGTCCCGACAGAAGAGTTATGCGGATACAGAACGCAAGGAGGTGACCTATGAAGTTGGAGATAGAGCATATCTTCGTGCGTCTCCACTTCGAGGAGTTAAGCGTTTTGGAGTTAAGGGTAAACTGGCACCACAATTTGTGGCACCATACACAGTTTTGGAGCGCAGAGGAGAAGTAGCTTATGAGCTAGAGTTTCCCGAAACTTGGTCCGGAGTTCATGATGTGTTTCACATTTCTCAGTTGAAGAAGTGTCATGCAGAGATCGCCGAGATTCCACTACGAGATACAGTGCCCCTGGAATCAATTCAGTTAGCGAGTTATCTGACTTATGAAGACAAGCCCGTCAAGATTCGCCGATAGAGTTACCCGTAGCAAGGTCATCAAGTTTTCAAAGTTCAGTGGAGTCACCATACAACGGCTGAAGCCACCTGGGAACGAGAGGAAGACCTTCAACAGGACTACCCACACCTATTTTCTAGTCAACCCAAATCTCGAGGGCGAGATTCATCTTAAGGGGGGTAGGTTTGTAACATCCCAATTTTCAATTTGGATGTTATCATAGATCATTCATATGCATTCATCATTTCAGCATATTGAATTTGATTTTTATTTGAAAATTGATCCAAAGACTTTAAGCAACTCAAGGACCCAAGTGAGAGAGTTGGAAGTTTTCCAAAGAGGACCCACAAATTGTATTATTTTCCAAGTGAGGTTGGATCAAATATTATTTTTACCAATTTTCATTTTCAATATTTTTAAAATAATGAGAGAAGATAATATGACTTCTTCAAAACAAAATAAAAATGTTGGAATTTGAATTTTGAGTAAAAATGTATTTATTGGATTTTTATTTTTAAAAGTACTTTTTATTATTGTATTAGTACTAAGAAAGTTTATTTTTATTTTAGGCATTTAGGCCGAGAAAAATGTTCACCAGGTCAATAATAAGGCCCTAAGTACGTGTGAATTTTTCTGTTATGTTTAAAAATGTATTTATTGTCTTTTTCTATTTTTCTGTATTTTTAGAAAAATATTTTAAAAAAAGTTTTTCGGACCGACCGGGCCGAAGCCCAGCCGGCCCACTCCCACGCCACCGCCTTCCCCGCGCTGTGTCCAGCTCGGACTCTGCCGGAGTCCGGCACGAACACGCCTCGCCACCGCCCCCTCGGCCAAGTAAAGTACCACCCGGGGCCTTTAAATAGCGAACCACCACCGTCCCTCGCTCCTCACCACCGCCCGCCGCCGCCGCCTCCTTGCCTCGCGCCGCCGCCGCCGAGCTGCCCCGCCGCTGCACTGTCACCCCAGCGCCCCGCTTGCCACCCGCCGCCGCACCACCTCCCCGCGCCGCAAGCCGCCACCGCCGGAGCCCCGACACCCGCCGCTGACCCGGCGCCCGAAAACACGCGACCCGCCGAACCGGTAAGACCGCCGATATTTTCCCGGTTTTGCCCTCGTTTAAAAAAAACTACATCTGTTTCTTAGGTTTTATTAAACAACGAACGTCCGCTGTTTACTTCAGAAAAACAAACGTTCGCTTTTAAGTCTTTTCTTTTTCGGTCTATTTTCATCAGGGTCATATTCGGGATTAAAGTTTTTATAGATTGGTCCCTAATCTTAAAACGATAGTTACTTTCTGCTCGTTAGTCGGAATTAGATGAACCAACGCCAAACTCTTCATTTCGATCGCATCTATCCAGTAATACAACTCAAATTTGTTTTTGAAAGTTTTAAGATTTGAATTTAAATAGATTTGTATTTGAACTTCTTTTGATCGTAACTTGAGTTTCGTAACTCCGTTTGAATTGATTCTTTTTGCAAATCGAAGCTCCTGACCTAATCTTTCTTATGTGGCCAAATTCACTTAATTTTGGTACTGTTAGAAATTGTTTTCTGTTGCAAGAGTTATTCGCTTGTTTTCGAAGTTTTTCGAGATATGTTCTTTGATTCTGTTGCATGATTGCTTATGTATGCTATTGTTTGATTGAAATAGAATTTCCGGAGTGCGAAGCTTACTACTATGAGTCACTAGGTTTCACCGATCGTCAGCAAGGCAAGTTCATACTTTGATCATACTTTTCAATACCCGATTTTTATTGCATTAGTTCTATCCTCAAAGATTGCATGAATAGGACTTGGTTACATGTGGTATTGCTGAGTAGTTCATGCGGTAGGAACCCAATGACTTGAAATCAACCCAGGGAATATACGCTATGTTACTTATTGCTTAGCCATGCTCGTAGACGTGGATTGGTATGTGAGATTCATGAAAGTTGTGAGTGTAATAACAACTAAGGGAAAGTTTAAGGTGGCAACTTTAATACACAACTGGGTGGATTGGTTGCAGGGCACCTGGAGAATCCAGTATATTCCTAGGATACCCGGATGGACCGTGTGATCATCCTATGGAATGCCACCTAGGCTCAAAGGGATCATATATCATTCATGCCTAGAAACTTCCATGTGCAGCCACAAGCCACATTATGGGCTCTGGCATAGTTGAGTAAGGTGTGTGAGCTCTTTCAATGGTGGACTAGCAGATGTAGGGAAAAGTGGGTAAACCTCTGCAATGTGTACAATCTATTCATGAGTAGCCGTGTCCCCCGGTTATGGACATCTTGAGTATCCTGATATTTGAATTATGGACTGATCTCAACACTCTATTAATTAACTTGTTGGGTTATTAATGACATTGTTGATTTTGGGATTGAGATGGAGGAACCATTCTCAATATTGCTTAACTCAACTGAGTAGTAAATAAAATTTATTCCTTTGTTGTAGGGAAAAATTAGCTTTATGCAAAAATAAACCTTACAGCCTCTACCAGCCAAATATGCATATAGTTGTAGATACTTGTTCATTACTTGCTACAGTGTGTTCTTGCCAGCATATTCAATGTGCTGACCTACACGGTTGCAACGTCTCATGTTGCAGAGTTCTCCGATGAAGAATAAGGTGCGATTAGGTCGTTGTCATGCACTCAATGTTTGTCGTGGAGTTGGATGGACTCAACTTATCTTCGATGCTTCCGCAGTTCGTATTAGTTTATTATTGTTAGATGGCCTTCAGCCATATTTTGTAATAAGACTCTCTATGAGGATTCTTCGATGTAATAAAGTGTGATTGAAACTATGTTATAAATTCTCAAGTACTGTGTGTGTCAGCATACCGATCCATGGATGCCACTTAAGCACAGAGGCTCCGGTCCATTGGGATTGAGGTCGCTACACTTTCGCAACAAGTCGAGCTTTGTAGACATTGATATTACCATCAGCGTCCGTCTTCCTTTTGAAGACCCATTTATTCTCAATGGCTTGCCGATCATCGGGCAAGTCCACAAAAGTCCACACTTTGTTCTCGTACATGGATCATATCTCAGATTTCATGGCCTCAAGCCATTTGTCAAAATCTGGGCTCATTAAAGCTTCTTCATAGTTCAAAGGTTCGCCGTTGTCTAACAACATGACTTCCAGGACAAGATTACCGTACCACTCTGGTGCGACATGTGTTCTGGTCGACCTTGGAGGTTTAGTAGTAACTTGATCCAAAGTTTCATGATCATCATCATTAGCTTCTTCTCTAGTTGGCGTAGGCATCACGGGAACATTTTTTCTCTAATGTGTTATTTTCCAACTCTAAAGAAGGTACAACTACCTCATCAAGTTCTACTTTCCTCCCACCCACTTCTTTTGAGAGAAACTCCCTTCTCTAGAAAGGACCCATTCTTAGCAACGAAGATTTTGCCTTCGGATTTGTGGTAGAAGGTATACCCAATAGTTTCTTTTGGGTATCCTAGGAGGACGCACTTCTCCGCTTTGGGTTTGAGCTTATCAGGCTAAAGCCTTTTAACATAAGCGTCACATTCCCAAACTTTAAGAAATGACAGCTTAGGTTTCTTGCCAAACCACAGTTCATAGGGTGTCGTCTCAATAGGTTTAGACGGTGCCCTATTTAACGTGAATGCGGTTGTCTCTAATACATAACCCCAAAATTATGAAGGCAAATCGGTAAGAGACATCATAGAATGCACCATATCTAATAAACTACCATTACGATGTTCGAACACACCATTGCGCTGTGGTGTTCCAGGTGGCGTGAGTTGTGAAAAAATTCCACATTGTTTTAAATGAAGGCCAAACTCGTAACTCAAATATTCGTCTCCATGGTCTGATCGTAGAAACTTTATTTTCTTGTTACGATGATTCTCCACTTCACTCTGAAATTCTTTGAACTTTTCAAATGTTTCAGACTTGTGTTTCATCAAGTAGATATATCCATACCTACTCAAATCATTTGTGAAGGTTAGAATATAACGATACCCGCCGCGTGCTTCAACACTCATTGGACCGCATACATCGATGTGTATTATTTCCAATAAGTCATTAGCTCGCTACATTGTTCCAGAGAATGGAGTCTTAGTCATCTTGCGCATGAGGCATGGTTCGCAAGTATCAAATGATTCATAATCAATTGATTCCGAAAGTCCACCCGCATGGAGTTTCTTCATGCGCTTTACACCAATATGACATAAATGGCAGTGCCACAAGTATGTTGCACATTCATTATCTACTTTACATCTTTTGGCATCGATATTATGAATATACGTATCACTACGATCAAGATTCAATAAACCATTCACATTGGGTGTATGACCATGCTACTTCTTGAGGTTGCGTTGATTTTTCCATTGAAGAGGAAAGGGTGATGCAACAAAATAGAGATAAGTATTTCCCTCAGTTTGAGAACCAAGGTATCAATCTAGTAGGAGGCACAAGCAAGTCCCCATATATGCACTGATACGTCTCCAACGTATCTATAATTTTTTATTGTTCCATGCTATTATTTATGATGTTTTGGATGTTTTATGGGCTTTTTTATACACTTTTATATGATTTTTGGGACTAACCTATTAACCCACAGCCCAGTGCCAGTTTCTGTTTTTCTCTTGTTTTAGGATTTCGCAGAAAAGGAATATCAAACGGAACCCAATTGACCTGAAAATCAACGGAGATCATTTTTGGACCAGAAGAAGCCCACGGAGTGCCGGAGGGGGACGAGAGGACCCACGGGCTGCCCACGAGGGTGGGGGTGCGCCCCCCTGCTGGGCGCCCCTCTGCCTCGTGGACAGCCCGTAGCCCCCCTTTGCTTGGCCCCGACTCCAACACCTCCCATATATACTGAAACCTCCGGAAATTAACCTAGATCGGGAGTTCTGCCGCTGAAAGCCTCTGGTGCCACCAAAAACCAATCTAGACCCTGTTCCGACACCCTGCCGGAGGGGGCATCCTTCTCCGGTGGCTATCTTCATCATCCCGGCGCTCTCCGTGACGAGAGGGGAGTAGTTCACCCTCGGGGCTGAGGGTATGTATCAGTAGCTATGTGTTTGATCTCTCTCTCGTGTTCTTGAGATGGCACGATCTTGATGTATCGCGAGCTTTGCTATTTTAGTTGGATCTTATAATGCTTCTCCCCCTCTACTCTCTTGTAATGTATTGAGTTTTCCCTTTGAAGTTATCTTATCGGATTGAGTCTTTAAGGATTTGAGAACACTTGATGTATGTCTTGCATGTGCTTATCTGTGGTGACAAAGGGATATCATGTGATCTACTTGATGTATGTTTTGGTGGTCAACTTGTGGGTTCAGTGACCTTGGGAATCTATGCATAGGGGTTGGCACACATTTTCTTCTTGACTTTCCGGTAGATACTTTGGAGCACTCTTTGAAGTACTTTGTGTTGGTTGAATAGATGTTTCTGAGATTGTGTGATGCATATCGTATAATCATGCCCACGAATACTTGAGGTAACAATGGAGTATCTAGGTCACATTAGGGTTTTGGTTGATTTGTGTCTTAAGTTGTTATTCTAGTACGAACTCTATGATAGGTTGAACGTTACTACGGACTCTTGAATAGATCGATAAAAAAGAATAACTTTGAGGTGGTTTCGTACCCTACCATAATCTCTTCGTTTGTTCTCCGCTATTAGTGACTTTGGAGTGACTCTTTGTTGCATGTTGAGGGCTAGTAATATTGTCAGTGTGAATCCTTCGAATATCCATAGTACTAATCACGATTGCACTAATCATGATGAAAATATCTCTTATAAGCATGTTGATTTTTGTGGAGTGCATAGAGTTTGCAAGTACATACCAAATAGGGAAGATAGATTTTGCAAGATGCATACGTAATTAGAAACTAAATGGTTGCTACAGATGCTAGATGATTGTGCTGAAAATTTAAAATATCTTAGCCGTACTTGTGAACTTTGCAATGAACGTGGTCATTTCATTACCCAATGCGAATTGTTTCATGACCGAATCGTGTCCAAAAATTGTGATGACTTGATTTCCCTTGCACATCATAATGAACTTATCTTGCTTTTGGGTTATGAAGAAATCAAATGTAGAACTAAGCATCTTCCAGGATTTGCCCTTGATAAACTTCTTGATTTTGATATAGAGAAAATTTATATGTATTGTGCGGTGAATTGGATTTAAAATCCTTCTATTGCCAATTACATAAAGTCAAGAAAACAAATAGGAGATGAAGATAATACTAATGAAAGGGAAGAGATTTCCCAATATCCTCCTATTATTTCTTATGATGAATCATGTAACGAGGAGGAGCCTCCTATTCTACCAATCTCATTAATAAGGAACTCCAAAAAGAAGATTAAACCCATACTTGATGTGAAGAAGAAAAAGAAAAGATGGAGAAGCAAAGACAAAAAGGTATCCCTCCCAAATGATGTTGCTTCTATTACTCATTGTGATGATGATAATTGCTATACTATCGGTGATGTCCATACTATTAACAATGAGAGTAATTATGCTTATGATATGAAAAGGCCCAAGCTTGGGGATGCTATGTTTGATGAGAATGATATATTTGAGAATTTATTTGCTGCAATTAATGTTTGTCCCAATCTTGGGGATGCTACGCTTGTTGAAGATGATATTTTTAGCCTCCCAAGTCTTGATATGCAAATATATTATGATGAAAGCATGCCTCCTATTTATGATGATTATTGTGATGACACTTATGCTATAAATAGTAGTGATGATTATATTTATCAAACTTGTCATGATTATGATTACCCATTTTCTGAACATTACTCTTTTAATGTGGAGACAATCTATACTATTCTAGTCTCTTATGATACTCCCACTATTCCGAATGAGAAGAATTTTGCTTATGTGGAGAGTAATAAAATTTATATGCTTGGGGATCATGAAAAGAATGATTTATGTGCTGGTTATATTTTTGAATTCATTCATGATGCCTTTGAAATTTTTTATGAGAGATGATCATATGCTTGTAGGTATTCCAATAATATCAAGTTTCCTCTCTATGTGCTTAAAGTTTTGAAGCTATGCTTGTTTTGCTTTCCTATGCTAGTTGATTATTGTTCCCATAAGTTGTTTGCTCACAAAATCCCTATGCATAGGAATTGGGTTAGACTTACATGTGCTATTCATATGCTTCATGATGCTCCCATTATGTTTCAATTCTTATCTTTTATGTGAGCATCATTATGCCTAGCTAGGGGCGTAAAACGATAGCGCTTGTTGGGAGGCAACCCAATTTTTTTTGCTTCTGTTTAGGAATAAATATTGCATCTAGCTTCTGTTTAGATGTGGTTTTGTGTTTTAATTAGTGTTTGTGCCAAGTAGAACATTCGGGAAGACTTGTGTGAAGTTTATATGATCTTGATGTGAAAAACAGAATCGTTAGCGCTCGCTAGAATGGTCACCAGATTTTACTGGAGTGTGCTATTTAGTTGATTATTTTTGCAGATGATTAATAGACAAATTCCTCACGTTTACTAATTTATTTCAATTTTTTTGGAGTTACAGAAGTATGAGAAAACTGCAGATTACTACAGACTGTTCTGTTTTTGACAGAATCTGTTTTTCGTGTGTTGTTTGCTTATTTCAATGCATCTATGAGTAGTATTGGGAAGTATGAACCATAGATAAGTTGGAATACAGTAGGTTTAACACCAATATAAACAAAGAATGAATTCATTGCAGTAGCTTTGAGTAGTGGTTTGTTTTCTTATACTAACGGAGCTCACGAGATTTTTGTCTAAGTATTGGGTTGTGAAGTTTTCTAGTTTTGAGTATTGCTTTGATGGACTATGGAACAAAGAGTGGCAAAAGCCTAAGCTTGGGTATGCCCAAGGCACCCCAAGGTAAAATTCAAGGACAACCAAAAGCCTAAGCTTGGGGATGCCTCGGGAAGACATCCCCTCTTTCGTCTTCATCCATCGGTAACTATGCTCTGAGCTATATTTTTATTCACCACATGATATGTGTTTTACTTGGAGCGTCATGTATCATTTGAGTCTTTGCTTGTTAGTTTGACACAATTATCCTTGATGGACACACCTATTTGAGAGATTCAAATATGGCCTAGGAATTGATAGAAAACTCTATGTGCTTCACTTATATCTTTTGAGTTGAATGGTTTTTGCTCTAGTTCTTCACTTATATCTTTTAGAGCACGATGGTGATTATATTTTGTAGAAATTGTTGATCTCTCGAGAGTCTATTAAAACAGCATGGTAATGTGCTTTGGCTATAAAACTAGCCTTCACATGATAGACATCCAAGATCGATGTAGTAAAAACTTTCACACTAAGTGCATTGAATATGATGAGAAGTTGGATGCTTGATAATTGTTTTGAGATATGAGGATAGTGATATTAGAGTCATGCTAGTGGAGTTATTATGAAATTGAGAAATGCTTGTGTTAAGGTTAGTGATTCCTGTAGCATGCACGTATGGTGAACCGTTATGTGACGAAGTTAGTGCATGAGGTATTTGAGTGTCATCCTTTGTGTGGAGGTCGGGGGAGCGCGATGGTTAACTCCTACCAACCTACCCCCTAGGAGCATGCGTTGATTGCTTTGTTTTGATGACTCGTAAATTTTTGCAATAAGTATATGATTTCTTATGACTAATGTTGAGTCCATGGATTATAGGCACTCTCACCCTTCCACCATTCTAGCCTCTCTTGTACCGCGCAACTTTCGCCGGTACCATACACCCACCATATACCTTCCTCAAAACAACCACCATATATCTTCCTCAAAACAGCCACCATACCTACCCATCATGGCATTTCAATAGCCATTCCGAGATATATTGCCATGCAACTTGCCACCGTTCCGTTCGTATGACACGCTTCATATTGTCATATTGCCATGCATGATCATGTAGTTGACATCGTATTTGTGGCTAGGCCACCATGCATAATTGTTCATACATGTCACTCTTGATTCGTTGCACATCCCGGTACGCCGCCGAAGGCATTCATATAGGGTCATACTTTGTTCTAGTATCGAGTTGTAATATCGAGTTGTAAATCAATATAAGTGTGATGATCATCATTATTAGAGCATTGTCCCATGTGACGAAATGCTAAGTATAGAAAGCCCGTCCAAAAAAAAGAAAGAAAAAAAAGGAAGGAAAGGCCAAAAAAAAGGAAAAAAAGAAAAATAAAAAGGGACAATTGCTACTATCTTTTTCCACACTTGTGCTATAAAGTAGCACCATGTTCTTCATGATAGAGAGTCTCATGTTTAGTCACTTTCATATACTAGTGGAAATTTTCATTATAGAACTTGGCTTGTATATTCCAACGACGGGCTTCCTCAAATGCCCTAGGTCTTCGTGAGCAAGCAAGTTGGATGCACACCCACTTAGTTTCTTTTGTTGAGCTTTCAAACATTTTTTAGCTCTAGTGCATCCGTTGCATGGCAATCCCTACTCACTCACATTGATATCTATTGATGGGCATCTCCATAGCCCGTTGATACGTCTAGTCGATGTGAGACTATATCCCTCCTTTCTGCCTTCTCCACAACCACCACTCTATTCCACATAGTGCTATATCCATGGCTCACGCTCATGTATTGCGTGAAAGTTGAAAGGTTTGAAAGAATAGAGTATGAAAACAAGTGCTTGCCTGAAACCGGGGTTGTGCATGATATGAATATTTTGTGTGATAACGAGGGAGCATAGCCAAACTATATGATTTTGTAGGGATAACTTTCTTTAGCCATTGTATTTTGAGAAGACATGATTGCTTTGTTAGTATGCTTGAAGGATTATTATTTCTTATGTCAATATAGACTTTTGTCTTGAATCTTTCAGATCTGAACATTCATGCCACAATTAAGAGAATTACATTGAAAATTATGTTGGTTAGAATTCCACATCAAAAATTCTGTTTTTATCATTTACCTACTCGAGGACGAGTAGGAATTAAGCTTGGGGATGCTGATACGTCTCCAACGTATCTATAATTTCTGATTGTTCCATGCTATTATTTATGATGTTTTGGATGTTTTATGGGCTTTGTTATACACTTTTATATGATTTGGGACTAACCTATTAACCCAGAGCCCAGTGTCGGTTTCTGTTTTTCTCCTGTTTTAGGGTTTCACAGAAAAGGAATATCAAACGGAGCCCGGTTGACCTGAAAATCAACGGAGATCATTTTTGGACGAGAAGAAGCCCACAGAGTGCCGGAGGGGGACGAGAGGACCCACGGGATGCCCACGAGGGTGGGGGGCGTCCCCCCTACTAGGTGCGCCCCCTGCCTCGTGGACAGCCCGTAGCCCCCCTTTGCTTGGCCCCGACTCCAACACCTCCTATATATACAGAAACCTCCGGAAATTAACCTAGATCGGGAGTTCCACAGCCGAAAGCCTCTGGTGCCACCAAAAACCAATCTAGACCCTGTTCTGGCACCCTGCCGGAGGGGGCATCCCTCTCCGGTGGCTATCTTCATCATCCCGGCGCTCTCCATGACGAGGGGGGAGTAGTTCACCCTTGGGGCTGAGGGTATGTGATACGTCTCAAACGTATCTACTTTTCCAAACACTTTTGATATTGTTTTGGCCTCATTCTTGCATGATTTGGACTAAACTAACCCAGACTGACGCTGTTTTCAGCAGAGCTGCCTGTATGGTTTATTTGTGTGCAGGATAATGGATTTTTAAGTATCTCAGAAAAATCCACGAAAAATCAGAGAAAATCCACGCACCAGAAGGAACCAAATGCCAGAAGTGGGGCCAGAGGGGGGCCCGGGGGTGCCCAGGCGCCCTGTGGGCGCGCCCCCCCTGGGCCGCGCCGGGGGGGGGGGGCGCCTGGGTGGGTCCCACACCCCCTGGTGCCCTACTTTAGCCCGTATTTTTACTCCCGACGCTAAAAACCCCATATCGGAAGTTCTTTCGCAGTTTTTCGCCGCGGAGCCGCCCCACCCTCTGTTCTTCCCCGGGAGGGCTAATCTGGAGGCTGATTTGGCCTCCGGAGAGGGGAGATCGTCGCCATCGTCATCATCATCACCACTCCATCATCCCTCCATGACTTCCCCCTTCATGTGTGAGTAATTCCGCTGCTGTAGGCGAAGGGGATGGTAGGAATTGGATGAGTTAGATCATGTAATAGTTCGTCATATTGTTGGGGGCATGTTGCCTATCATCTACTATGGTGTTTATCATCTTTGCTACAACTTGTTATTCTTAATGCTTGACACTAGGGCCCGAGTGCCGTGATTTCAGATCTGAACCATATGTGTTTGTATGAAAATATTTGTGTTCGTGATCCTATCTATGAGTTGTATGCACCTGTTACGGTTCGGAACCGGCGATCCCAAAAGTGACAGCTTGGGACACCAAAGGGGATGGTCCGTAGTTTGAGGATTACATGTATCCATTGAGTTCATTGCTTTGTTCCGGTGCTCTTTGACAGGAGCACCTTAATATCCATTAGTTCCTTTTGGCCCCGTTCGTAGTGGGATGGTAGGACAAAAGCTGTTGTGCAAGTTCTTATTGCAAGCACGTACAACTACCTATGGGATACATGCCTAATGTTTGATATTTGCCTAGATGATCATTACTTTTCCGTGTGCCGTGCCCCAAGTTAGAATCTATCTCATCCATGCAGCGCCCAACCATCCATCTCCCTAGCCTACAGTATTTTAAACCTTGCTTGTTACTAGTCGCTACTTGTGCTATTTACTTTGCTATCTACTGTTGCTATTTACTTTTGCTGTTTACTTTTACTACTACTATCATCACTATCATACCATTGTTACTACTTATCTTTTGTTGCAAGTAAGTATATTTCAGGTGCGGTTGAATTGACAACTCAACTGTTAAAGCTTATAAATACTCTTTGGCTCCTCGTGTGTCAAATCAATAAATTGGGTTACTCTTACCCGCGAAGACTATCTCGATCCCTTACGGTTGAGGGTTATCAAGTACCGTTTTCTGGCACCGTTGCCGGGGAGCATAGCAATATTTACAAGTCTACTTGAGGTATCCTACCTGCTGCACTTTATTCACTATGGGTAAGAAAGGAGACCCCAAGGTTCCGATCTTACTATCCACTACAAGAAGAGGTACTGCTCTGAGCACTAGTGCTACACTTGATTCACCTTCTGTTATGAGTAAGTTTGCCTCACCACCACCACATGATGCTCCTACTGAATCTGTTACTATGTCTGATACTCTTGATGATGCTTCTACTACTTTTGATGATATTAGTTCGCTTGGTCATGCTCTTGAGAAACAAATTGCTGCTGCTGCTAAAAAGTCTGGAATTGAACTCCCTGATAGTCGCTACCCTATTGGTGAAACTTATGATTATCCTGATTTGAGTAAACTCAAGGAGAGTCTCCTCGATGATGATTACTATATACTTGATGAAGAATTATGCAGGGAACTGACAGAGTTTTCCGGCTCTGACCCTGAAGTTATTAAGAAACTATTTGAAAAACACTCTTTGAAGAACAAAACCGTTCCTAATCCTGAATTTGCTACATCTCCTATATGCATTGATGATCCTGATTTTGATTTCTCTGTTGATCTTTCACTTATACCTATGGTTGAAGCTGACCCCTTTTATGGCAGAGAAAATGATGATGCTATTGCACACCTAACTAAACTTGGTGAGCTAGGTAGCCAGTTTACCACAGATGAAAAAATACGCTACTTTTATGTGACCAAGCTTCTTCCTTTCTCGTTGAAGGAGGGTGCTAAAGCATGGTATGATTCACTCCCATGCGGTTCCATTAAGAGTCCTCAAGACTTAGCTCACTCTTTTGTTGATAAGTACTTTCCTGCTCACATGCAACATGCTGCTTTACGAAGAATTTATAACTTTAAACAGTTGCAGGATGAGTCCCTCCCTAAAGCTTGGGGGAGGTACTGCGGTCTGATTCGGGCTAGACCTGGACATGAAATTCCTAAGAATGAATTAATCGATATATTCTATGTTGGTCTAACTGATGAATCCAGGTCCTATTTGGACAGTTGTGCTGGTTGTGTTTTCAGGAAAAGAACACCGGACGATGCGGAAGATTTAATGGGCAGGATTGCCAAAAACCATGAGGATTGGTCCGTCCCTGAACCACCTCCACCAACAAAGAAGAGGGGCATTTTTGTTCTAAGCCCCGAGGATATGCGAGAAGCAAAGAAGTCTATTAAAGAGAAAGGTATTAAAGCTGAAGACGTGAAGAATCTACCCCCTATTGAGAAGCTGTGTGAGCCTACCACTCACCCTCCTATGGTAGAGGTACACTCTCTTTTAGATTTCAACGCAAGTGACATCCCTCATGGTAAGCCTCCTGATCAATGTTTAGATGAGTTTAATAATTTTATTATGAAACATAATCATTTTAATGAGAGGATAGAAAGTCAGTTGCATGATAATTCCCTTGCTATCAAAAGACTGCTTGATGTTCTAGATAGAACAGTTAATGATGTTCAATGTCTTGTGAAGCATTTTCATATGGTTCAAACTCAGCTTGATCAAATTTCTAATGTGCAAAGAGATTTGCTTGCTAACAATGCCAAACAAGATAAATTGCACGCTTTTGGGATTAAGACCCGAGGAGGAACTAGTACTCAAGATCCTCTTTATCCAGAGGGACATCCGAAGAGAATCGAGCAGGATTCTCAAATGCAGGAAGAAGAAATTGTTGTCTCTCCAAATAAGAAGAAGAAACATAAGGAGACTGACAATTCTAATGATCCTATTGCAGATGAAGAGCCAGCTATTGATCCCAACAGTGTATCTATTTCCGATGCTGAGACTGAAGACGGTGCTGAACCTGAAGGTAATAATAATGAGAAGAATGATCCGCCTGAAGTACGAGAAGAAGAAGCACCTGACAAAAGTAAGAGGTACACTAAAGAAGACTTCATCGCAAGAAAACATGGGAAGGAGAGAGAACCATGGGTACAGAAACCCATGCCCTTTCCAGGTAAGTCCATCAAATCTAAAGAAGAAGAGCATTACAATAAGTTTTGTGAATGGATTAAACCTCTTTTTCTTCAAATCCCTTTGACTGATGCTATTAAGTTACTTCCTTATTCAAAATATATGAAAGATATTGTCACTAATAAAAGAAAAGTTCCTAATGATGCAATATCTACTATGCTTGCTAACTATTCTTTCTGTGGAAAGATTCCTGAGAAGCTCGGTGATCCAGGTATACCCACCATTCCTTGCTCCATAAAGAATAATTATGTCAAAACTGCTTTATGTGATCTTGGAGCAGGAGTGAGTGTTATGCCTCTCTCTCTTTATGAGAGGCTTTGTTTAGAGAAACTAATTCCTACAGATATCTCCCTTCAGATGGCTGACAAGTCAACCACTGTTCCGATAGGTATTTGTGAGGATGTTACCGTAGAAGTTGCTAATTGTTTAATTCTTACTGATTTTGTTGTGCTTGACATGCCCGAGGATGGGAGCATGTCCATTATTCTTGGTAGACCTTTCCTTAACACCGCAGGTGCTATTATTGATTGCAACAAAGGGATGGTTACCTTCCATGTGAATGATAAAGAAAACATGGTATATTTTCCGAAGAAGACCGACAGGAGGCATGCCCTCAACTCTATAGAGAATATCGAGACCGTGAAAATTGGAGAATGGGACTGTCCACTACATGTGCCTCACAAATACAAAACTATCATGGTAGGGACAATGTCCATCAAGGTAAAGGTTCAGTGATTACTTCGTAGGAGGTGAGACTTTTTGCTCTATATATCGCTTGTTTGTTGGTAAGACCTGATCAACCTTACTAGTGAACATGTTTTATATGGATAAAAAGTTGAGCTTGTTATGTTTTCATTTGTTTTTAGTTTTTTCCTACTTACTGTACCAAGTATCCATGTTTTTGAAGCTTCACAATACTACTAACTGCTTCAAGTTTTCAGAGAGTTTCGCAGCTTTTTGAACTTCGAAAAAATTTCAATAGTGAAGTTTTCAGAAAAATTCCAGAAAAATTATAATAAAAATTTCCACGTCGGGAGAGACCCGGAAAGTCCTGGGGCCAGCCAGGGGGGCCACCAGTGGCCCAGGCGGCCAGCTGGCCCGGCCCAGCCCCTGGCCGCGCCCACAGGGCGCCTGGGGCCCACGGGACCCCCCTCCAGGTACTTCTTCTTCCTCTCTCTCTCTTTTTCTCCAGAAACCCGAGTTCTGGTCTTGTTCTTGTGTTCTTGCTGTTCTTGGAGGCGATTCCTCGATCTCTCTCTACAGCCCATCATTTGAGCTGAAATTTTGAGCAACTACTCCCTGGTATGTGACTCCTCCACCCCTCCAATTAAATTTTTGATTGGTGGCCTCATTTGTGAGTATTTAGTAGTTCTTGGTGCTATAGAGATGAGCTTGCATGCATGTGTAGAAAGTTATTTTCCAAGTTTTGATGCAAGTTTATGCCTTGGGCAAGTGAGTTGAGTAGTTTGCCTTAGCTCACTTTGTTTTAATCCTCGTTTTTGTAAATTGTAAAAAATTTCAGAAATGAGTTTGTTAGGAAGGGCAAAAGGATGGCTTGAGAAGAGGAGGCCCACACACTCCGATCGAGTCACTAGAGCCGCAGCTTCACCATCGACTGCTAGGGTGAGCTATAATGAAGATCATGTCCCCCTGGAGTTGTTGGAAGACACAAGTCCAGCACGTGCGATGACATTTCCATGTGATGAATTCATGGAAGCTGCGGGAATCAAGGATGAGTTTTATAATCTTTGTGCTAATGCAGGTTTGACACGGCTCGTCACGAGCCGTGTTACTCAGTATCAAAAACTCACCTCCAGTTTCATTAACAGTTTTAGATATAATCTTGATTCAGGTGCTATTGAATTTAAAATTTATAATGATCTTATCACCATGACTTTGGGAAATTTTTGTGAAATAATAGGTGTGCCGAACGTTGGGAGGACGGCAAGGATGGCCACTCAGCCCTCCGAGCTGAAAACCGTCATCAACTCTCTCTGCAGCATGGGTACGAGGGATATTCATCGGTCGAAGATCTCCAGCATCTTATTTCCTCACCTCAGGTATTTTGCATATTATATTGCTAGAGGGGTGTTAGCTCGTGACAACACGAGCAACATTTCTGCTCCGGATATTGCTATCCTGGCAGCAGCCCTCTCAGGGAGGTCTGATTATAATCTTGGTACCTTAATTGCTCGACGCCTTGCAATGAACGGTAACAAGGGGGACTTATATGGTGGCATTTATGCCACAGTTATCTTAGAGCATCTTGGAGGCACCCCACACCCTGATGATACTCCTTTTACTTATTTAAGCTTTGATCTTGCTGCTATGAAAAGGCATAAGTTTGTTACCATGGGTTCTGAGCTTGATAACCTTGTTTATATCTTGCGTTTCGGAACTACCGCAGAACGCGAGATCCGTCTACCTGCACCGCTTTTGTTTGATTTTTCTCGCAGGAACGGATGGTCCTTTGATGTTGTCCAGTTCTATGAGTTCATGGTCCAGCATCAGTTTCATAACCCCATGGAGGGGGTTGTGCCCGACGAGGAGAGGCACAGTGAGATACCACATTTTCAGGAAGAGACCGCCACCGAGATTGGTGAAGGGTCTTCCTCTGTTTGGCGTTCGGAACCTTCCTCGTGGGAGACTTCGAGGAGTTCGGTGTACGCGCCAGCATCCTTCTACGACCCTTGATCTCACCACCATACCCCTGGAACAGGAGGCTCCTGGGGGCAGTAGCTGCTACCAACTTAGGCCAAAAGCCTAAGCTTGGGGGAGTACGTGCCCTTCTCACTTTTCCATTGTATTATCCGTTTTATTCACTTTGATCTTTTCGAAGTTTTTGCCTGTTCTTCTTTATCTCTCTCTTTGCAAAAACAACAAAAAGATTTTCTCTTTCTTTTGCTTTTATTCAACCTTCGAAAAGAAACCAAAAAGATTTCTTTTCTCTCTTTAGTTTGCTTTGTTTTCAGAGATCAGCTCGAGTCCGTGATGGCATTTGATTATATTTCCTACGTTCGATCATGCAAGTGACAAGCAGTGATGACGAAGATCGACTAGAGGGAAGCAACAAGGAAGACCGGTATGAACTCTTATTGTTTCTACTTTTGTACATATGCCTGTACTTATGATCTAGAGACCAGCTTGTAGCGACATAGTGCTATGTTTACAATGCTCCCAGTGGTTCATGCTTATCTTGTGGATAGTCCTGAATAACTAGAGTATATAATGTGTTATTGAAATGATCTACATGCATGGCACTGTTCATAGTCTGGTATACTAAGGTGGTATTTCCCTTTAGAGAATTTTTGGATTAACTTGGCACATGCTTACACATGTTTAAGACTAAAAGTCTACTCTGCCTTGATGATCTTTGAGTTTTAGAAAAGTCATATCACTTTCATGCCCGATTCAATGTTGCTTTGTCGCTCTACATGATTATGACCGTTATTGCTCTCTAGTTGGTCGCTTCCCAGTCTTTTGCTAAACCTCCACCTGTACTAAGCGGAATGACTGCTTGTGCATCCAAACCCTTTAAACCAGTTATGCCATATGAGTCCACTATACCTTCCTATATATGGTATTTACCTGCCATTCCTAACGAAGACTTTCATGTACCATCTCGAAATTAATCAAAAGAATTTCCCTTTTTGTGCCTATGTTTTAGCTCATGAGGAAGTAGTAGTTAATTCATAATCTTTTTAAGTTGGACAAGTTTCACCCCTGGATTGCATGTATAATGTGCAAACCCCTAATATGAAAAGGAACTGGCATTGAGTGCGCCCGGCTCAAAAAGATAATATAACAAACAAGCCCTCCTTCACGCTTTGTTCATGACAAATCAGAAAACTTTGGCAGTGATAAACAAAGGAGATTAAGAGGATGTGATCGTCCTCATGCGGGAGCCGTTCCTCGAGACTTGTCTAGCTTAAAAAGTGATTGAGTTATCTGCTAGCATTCATTGACGAAATATGCACCTCTCAAAAACATATTTACTTCTGTTTTTAAAACCAAGAGCTCTGGTACATGTTTAGTTTTTGTTTCCGATCACGGGTTTTCAACTTTGCCAATAAAAGTCACGGTTCGAGAGTCTCACCTTCTTTCTTCAAAGAACTGACTAGGAGAGCATAATTGTCATTCTGAGTGTAATGTGCATTGTCCCAAAGTATTACATTGTGTTCTGCATACTTGTGATATGATTTATTCTGAAATTCTTAGCTCTAGTCTCCTTCAAAACTCTGGAGGAGTCTCTGCATTTATGTTTTGCTTCACTCATGGAGGCTAGCGAGATACCACCCTAATATGCTCAAGCTATGTGCAATGTAATCTTGTCTTGATTTTCAGTAATATATTATTCACTTTTAAGTATTTGTGACTGGTCACTTGAAAGAAGGATTGCTCCTTGCATTGTGCTCATAAGTACTGTTTCAATACTTGCTAAACTCTTTTCGTAGTACATGCTTATATACATCTTATGAAGCAAAAGAGTTTGTCAAAGTTTTCTTTGTCACGTCCAGTTCGTCGAACTGAATTTCTTCAGGACAAGCAATATGCTAAGCTTGGGGGAGTTGATACGTCTCAAACGTATCTACTTTTCCAAACACTTTTGATATTGTTTTGGCCTCATTCTTGCATGGTTTGGACTAAACTAACCCGGACTGATGCTGTTTTCAGCAGAGCTGCCTGTATGGTTTATTTGTGTGCAGGATAACGGATTTTTAAGTATCTCAGAAAAATCCACGAAAAATCAGAGAAAATCCACGCACCCGAAGGAACCAAATGCCAGAAGTGGGGCCAGAGGGGGGCCAGGGGGTGCCCAGGCGCCCTGTGGGCGCCCCCCCTGGGCCGCGCCTGGGTGGGGCCCACACCCCCTGGTGCCCTACTTTATCCCGTATTTTTACTCCCGACGCAAAAAACCCCAGATCGGAAGTTCTTTCGCAGTTTTTCGTCGCGGAGCCGCCGCCACCCTCTGTTCTTCCTCGGGAGGGCTAATCTGGAGGCTGATTTGGCCTCCGGAGAGGGGAGATCGTCGCCATCATCATCATCATCACCACTCCATCATCCCTCCATGACTTCCCCCTTCATGTGTGAGTAATTCCCTTGCTGTTGGCGAAGGGGATGGTAGGGATTGGATGAGTTAGATCATGTAATAGTTCGTTAGATTGTTGGGGGCATGTTGCCTATCATCTACTATGGTGTTTATCATCTTTGCTACAACTTGTTATTCTTAATGCTTGACACTAGGGTCCGAGTGCCATGATTTCAGATCTGAACCATATGTGTTTGTATGAATATATTTGTGTTCGTGATCCTATCTATGAGTTGTATGCACCTGTTACGGTTCAGAACCGGCGATCCCAAAAGTGACAGCTTGGGACACCAAAGGGGATGGTCCGTAGTTTGAGGATTACATGTATCCATTGAGCTCATTGCTTTGTTCCGGTGCTCTTTGACAGGAGCACCTTAATATCCATTAGTTCCTTTTGGCCCCGTTCGTAGCGGGATGGTAGGACAAAAGATGTTGTGCAAGTTCTTATTGCAAGCACGTACAACTACCTATGGGATACATGCCTAATGTTTGATATTTGCCTAGATGATCATTAATTTTCCCCGTGTCATGCCCCAAGTTAGAATCTATCTCATCCATGCAGCGCCCAACCATCCATCTCCCTAGCCTACAGTATTTTAAACCTTGCTTGTTACTAGTCGCTACTTGTGCTATTTACTTTGCTATCTACTGTTGCTATTTACTTTTGCTGTTTACTTTTACTACTACTATCATCACTATCATACCATTGTTACTACTTATCTTTTGTTGCAAGTAAGTATATTTCAGGTGCGGTTGAATTGACAACTCAACTGTTAAATCTTATAAATACTCTTTGGCTCCCCGTGTGTCGAATCAATAAATTGGGTTACTCTTACCCGCGAAGACTATCTCGATCCCTTACGGTTGAGGGTTATCAGTATGTATCAGTAGCTATGTGTTTGATCTCTCTCTCTCGTGTTCTTGAGATGGCACGATCTTGATGTATCGCGAGCTTTGCTATTTCAGTTGGATCATATAATGCTTCTCCCCCTCTACACTCTTGTAATGGATTGAGCTTTCCCTTTGAAGTTATCTTATCGGATTGAGTCTTTAAGGATTTGACAACACTTGATGTATGTCTTGCACGTGCTTATCTGTGGTGACAATGGGATATCATGTGATCTACTTGATGTATGTTTTGGTGATCAACTTGCGGGTTCCGTGACCTTGGGAATCTATGCATAGGGGTTGGCACACGTTTTCGTCTTGACTTTCCGATAGAAACTTTGGGGCACTCTTTCAAGTACTTTGTGTTTGTTGAATAGATGTTTCTGAGATTGTGTGATGCATACTGTATAATCATGCCCACGGATACTTGAGGTACAATGGAGTATCTAGGTGACATTAGGGTTCTGGTTGATTTGTGTCTTAAGGTGTTATTCTAGTAGGAACTCTATGATAGATTGAACGTTACTACGGACTCTTGAATAGATCGATTAGAAAGAATAACTTTGAGGTGGTTTCGTACCCTACCATAATCTCTTCGTTTGTTCTCCGCTATTAGTGACTTTGGAGTGACTCTCTGTTGCATGTTGAGGGCTAGTAATATGATCCAATTATGTTATACTTGTTGAGAGAACTTGCACTAGTGAAAGTATGAACTCTAGGACTTGTTTCCTACCATTGCAACACCGTTTATGCTCATGTTTACCACTTGCTACCTTGCTGTTTTTATATTTTCTTATTACAAAAACCAATATCTACCATCCATATTGCACTTGTATCACCATCTCTTCGCCTAACTAGTGCACCTATACAATCTACCATTGTATTGGGTGTGTTGGGGACACAAGAGACTCTTTGTTATTTGGTTGCAGGGTTGCTTGAGAGAGACCATCATCATCCTACGCCTCCCACAGATTGATAAACCTTAGGTCATCCACTTGAGGAAAATTTGCTACTGTCCTACAAACCTCTGCACTTGGAGGCCCAACAACGGCTACAAGAAGAAGGTTGTGTAGTAGACATCATGCACCTACACAAACTAAAAACACTTGCACACAACGCGGAAAAGGGGTTCTCAATCCCTTCAACGTCACGAACAAGAGTGAGATCTGATAGAGATAGAATTAAAACTAAAGTAAAAAAGCAAAATAAAGTAAACACAAAATAATTGCAGCAAAGTATTTTTGGATTTTTGGGTTTATAGATCTGAAAATAATAGATGTAAAATAGACCTGGACGGGGATGCTTGTCTCTGGAACTTCTTCATCCGGCGTTGGGGTCCATTCTGCTATGAATTCTGCCAAAGCTCTGCTCTGTATGGTTGAAGTACTTTCAAACTTGAGACCAAAGCTTGACAGTTCCAGTGCCCACTCGACGATCCTGCCTGTTGCCTCTGGATTTTGTAATATCCTCTTCAACGGAAAGCGAGTGACCACTGTTATCTCGTGTGATTGAAAGTAATGGCGCAGCTTCCTTGAGGCCATGAGGAGGCCGAAAAGCAACTTCTGCACCCCAGAATATCTTGATCTAGCCCCCTGCAAGAGGGAACTTACAAAATACACTGGGCGCTGCACCATCTTCTTCCGTACTTCTCCTTGTTCCTGCGCGGACTTGTCCTTGTTGGGGCCAGAGCTTGTCGGGGAAGCCCCCTGCTTGCCGCTGGAAGTGCTCGCCGGGTCCGTGGGCTCTTCCTCTGCCTCCCTCTCCGCCACCAACGCAGCACTAACCACTTGATTGGTTGCTGCTAAGTACAGCAGCAACTTCTCTTATGGTCTAGGTGCGACAAGTATTGGAGTGGAGGACAGATATCCTTTCAAGTCCTGCAGCGCAGCCTCCGCTTCCGGAGTCCATTTCATAGGACCTGCCTTTTTCAAGATTTTGAAGAAAGGCAGGGCGCGTTCTGCAGACTTTGAAATGAATCTGCTGAGGGCAGCCACACAACCAGCCAGTCTTCTTACGTCCTTGACGTGCTTCGGGGCTTCGATCTGCTCGATGGCTTTTATCTTGTCGGGATTGGCTTCAATCCCCCTCTGGGACACAAAGAACCCGAGAAGCTTGCCGGAAGGGACTCCGAAGACGCACTTCTCGGGGTTCAACTTGAGCTGGATCTTGCGCAGATTCTCAAAGGTTTCTTCTAAGTCTTGGATTAGGGTATCTTTGCTCTTGCTCTTGACCACTATATCATCCATGTAGGCTTCTGCATTTCTGTGGATCTGTGGCTCAAAAGCAGTGTGCACCACCCTTGCAAATGTTGAGCCTACATTCTTCAATCCAAAGGGCATGTGTATGAAGCAATATGTGCCACATGGAGTAATGAATGCAGTCTTCTCTTCATCTTCCTTGGCCATGAATATCTGGTGGTAACCTGAGTATGCATCAAGGAAGGAAAGCAGCTCACATCCGGCGGTGGAGTCAACAATCTGGTCAATACGCGGCAAGGGAAATGGATCCTTGGGACATGCTTTATTCACATCAGTGAAGTCTATACAAAGTCTCCACTTCCCATTGGCCTTGCGTACGACAACTGGATTGGCCAACCACGTAGGATGGATCACGCCTCTAACCAGGCCTGCTGCTTCCAACTTCTTTATCTCTTCGGCGATGAATTCTTGGCGCTCCACGGCTTGCTTCCTGACCTTCTGCTTGACGGGCCGCGCATGAGGACAAACAGCAAGCTTGTGCTCAATTACCTTCCTGGGAACGCCGGGGATGTCAGATGGTTTCCACGCAAACACATCGACATTCGCCCGCAGGAAGGCAACGAGCGCGCTTTCCTATTTGTTGTCGAGCGTAGCACTGCTGGTGAAGGTACCACCAGTGCCGTCCTCCTTGGCGGACACCTTCTTGGTTGCCGGTGGAGCTGCCATCCCTTTCTTGCACTTGCCGGTGGAGCTCGATGGTGCGTCCTCGACGGCAGCGCAGCACTCCGAAGAGGTGCGTTTGCCGGAGTGGGCCCCAGAGCTCTTGCCGGACTTGGTCTTGGTCTTCCCCCCGGGAGCTTCAGCGGCAAGTGTGTTGCTTTCTGCTGCGGCTGCTGCATCCCGGTAAATCTTGTCGGCGCAGATAAGCGCATCCTTCTTGTCACCAGGGACAGAGATGACGCTTATCGGCCCCGGCATCTTGAGTACGTTGTAGGCAAAATGGGAAGCTGCCATGAACTTGGCGAGGGCAGGACGGCCCAGTATCCCATTGTATGGCAATGGGATATCAGCAACATCAAATGTAATCCTCTCCGTCCTGAAGTTGAGCTCCCCGCCAAAGGTCACGGGCAGCGTGATCTTCCCCTTCGGCTTGCTCCTTCCCGGGTTGATTCCTTGGAACGTCCCGGTTTCCTCGAGCTCGCTGTCGGGGATCTGTAGCTTCCTGATCACAGCTGAGGAGATCAAGTTCAGGCCGGCCCCGCCGTCAACCAACATCTTGGTGACCTTGAGGTTGCGGATAGTTGGTGAGACCAACATCGGCAAGCACCCGACCGCGGTTGTGCGGTCAGGGTGATCCTCAAGGTCGAAAATGATGGGCGTGCTGGACCACTTCAGCAGCCTGTGTGACTCGACGGGCGGCTCGGCTGCATTCACTTCCCGCACCCACTGCTTGAGTTGGCGGTGGGAAGTGTGCAGAGAGGCGCCTCCGTCGACACACAGAACTTCTGTGGCCTTCTGGAACTCCTGCTCGCTGTTGTCTCCTTCTTCCATGTCGTCGTCGTCGTCTTCTTCCTCATCCTTGTCGCAGCCCCGGGGAGGTCTATCACCTTGCCGCTGCTTGGCCTTGCCGCGGCGTCCTCCCCGGCCATTGAATGGCTGCTTCTTGCTCGGTTCTCCTCCGCCTCCTTGGGCCTTCTCCTTGTCGCGACGCTCGTATTCAGCCTTCTGCTGTTCTACGAGGTACTCGACTCGTTTGCAGTTCTGAAGATCGTGGCCCTTGGTGCGGTGGATCTTGCAGTACTGCTTGTCGGAGTCGTCCTGCTTGTCGGCTGCCGCTACAGGGGCGGGTTCCTTGCCGGAACCGCCAGCCTGTGTCTTCTTGGCGGGAGCCTCCTTGCCGGACTGCTTGACAACCAGCACTTCCTTGCTCTTCTTCTTTCTGTTGTTCCGCCGCCGGCTCTTCCTTGCCGGGGCGGCATCCTCGCTGTCGCTTCCTCCTGTGCCAGCATCCTCTCCGGGGAGTCTCCTCCCCTCTTCGGCACGCGCGCACTTGTCAGCCAGAGCGTAGAGCTCGCTGACATCCCGGATCTTGGTCATGGCCATCTTTTCCCTCATGCGGCGGTTACGCACGTTCTGGTGGAACGCGCTGATAACCGCGGCAGGGTGGACATCGGGAATGTTGTGTTGCACGCGGCTGAACCTCTGGATGTACTTGCGCATGGATTCTCCCTCCTTCTGGGCTAGGATGTGGAGATCGCTCTCTTGGCCGTGGGGTTTGTGGCCGCCCGTGAAGGCGCCAACAAACTGGTGGCACAGATCCGCCCACGAAGAAATGGAGCTCTCCGGCAAGTGCATAAGCCAAGAGCGGACGTTAGGCTTAAGCACTAGCGGGAAGTAGTTGGCTAGTATCTTCTCGTCGCGTCCCCCGACAGCCTGCACCGCGATGGTGTAGATGCTGAGGAACTCCGAGGGGTGCGTCTTGCCGTCGTACTTCTCGGGTACGTCGGGCTTGAAATTCTTCATGCTGGGCCACTGGACTCGCCGCAACTCACGGGTGAACGCAGGGAAACCTGCCGCGTACGGCAAGTCGCCTGGTTCACCGGGCACGTGCGTGTCGACAGCGGTCCCAGCACGCTGATCTGATTGTCTTCGGGCTTCTCGTCGACGCTCGATGCGAGTCCGAGCGTCTTCTTGTCGCCGGTCGTCGAGGACTTGGCGCTGGTCCCGACGAGCCCGCCGATCCGACGACGCCGTAGAGTCGTCGTCGACGTTGATCCGGCGGGGAGTGCACGGTAGTTGCACCCCCGGCGGTCTTGTCGGCATCGACCTTCGCTTGATCGACTTGCCGCGACCGCGACGTCGCCGGCTGCTGTGGCATGTCGTTGTTGGCGAAGGCGATGAGGCTCTGGATCATCGCCCTCCAGTCTTCGGCTTTGTCTGCCGCTGGAGGGAAATCGAGGAGCAGCTGTGCTCTTGCCAGAGCTTCAGCTGGAGAGGAAGGGAGCGGCGGCGAGGGGTGCGAAGAGCGAGATATGCTCGGACTTCTAACGGGGTTAGAAGGAGCAGTTTCTCGCCCCGGCGACCGCACCTTGCTCGTACCAGGACGATGGCCTTGAGCATCCCGCGATCCTCCGGTTTGTCCTTGCCCCAGCAAGCGTATGGTACCTCCTGTACCACGGCGCTGCTGGCTTGGCACCTCCCGAGAGAGATGTGGCGCGTCTACGGACACAGAGGCTTTGGAATTCGCCCGGTCGTCCGTCTTGTCCTTGGATTTGGTGGCGCCGTGAGTTCCCTCACCGACGACCACCCTTCCGCCGGCGTCTCCTCCACCAACCGTTGGTTCTGGTGGCGGTGGGATCGACGCAGACGGGCCTCCGACCTCCGAAGCCTTCTTCTTCGGAGGCATGTTGATGCTGTCGATGAAGTCGATGAAGCTGATGAAGTTGCTGAAGGTTGCGCCCGCGTGAGCGCCGGATCAGGTTCGCACAACCTCGACGCGCCCCCTACCTGGCGCGCCAAAGATGTCGGGGGAAACTGTCCTCCCACGAGCACCTATGGGACCGGAGCCCCTTCTACGTTGCGGTAAGGGAGCGGAGGGAGCATGGAGAGCAGATCGAGGGGCACACGCGGGCAGTTTACCCAAGTTCGGGCCGCGCGGACGCGTAAAACCCAACTCCTGCTTAGGTTGTATTGAGTTCTTGAGCTCGGGAGCTTGAAGAGCTACAGTACTAGCTACACCGAGCGAGTGAGTTGTCTAGGTTTCGAACCCTTTCTACGTTGTGCATGGGCCTCCTTTTATAGCTCAAAGGGGTCACCGACAGGTGTCAACGTAGAGGAGGGTAAAAGTGTAATTTTGGTGGTAGTTGTAACAGTGCGTGAATAGTGCATGAACAGTGGATGAACAGTGGTCTTCACCTAACTTTGACAGTGGGGGACAAGGGCATTAAATGCCCGTCTCCGTCGGCCCCAAAAGCGTCTGTCCATGCTCCTCCGTTTGCCACGATGGTAGCCTCATCACCGTGGTTTGCCACCGTGTCCCCCAGGCTGCACAACCGTCCGCCACGCGTCCCTGGAAGGGCCCCAGGGCGACGCGTGGGCAGATGAGCTGGAGCGCGGGCACACAGCATGGGTTTCCCCGGCAAGCACCTTGCCGGGGTCTTGATCTTGCTGGGCCCGGAAGCTTGTCGCTCTCCGGGCCCTGCCGGGGCGCATGATGCGCCGAGGCATCTCTTGGGATATGTGTTCCTTGGTCCTCCTGGCAAGCTCCTCTTGCCAGGGTCTTGTGTTAAAGTGATAACCTTTAAGCCTGGTACGGCCTTCCCGGCAAGCTCCACTTGCCGGGGGCTTGATCTTCTGACTTGTATACTTTGTTCTTGAATGGCTTCATAGGGACCAGAAAGGTTTCCGGCAAGCACGTGGTAAGCCCTGCCACGGGAAGCTGCTACTGCCCGTGCACAAGTTGGGGTACTAAGGTACCCCTATCTTAGTACACCGACACGCCCTGGCCGTGCTGTTGGTTATGCTGATTGTGCCCGTTGTGGTTGCCGTTATTGCCTTGGTACCCTGAACCAGATCGACCACCTTGATAACCCGACCCTTGAAAACCGGGGCCTGATCCGCCGGATGGTCCATGATCGTACCGAGACCGGTTCATGATTTCCTGCATAATAAAACTGTCCTTCTAGAGGTGTGTAGTTGGCTTTTCTGCTGTACCGTGCCTTGGGCAAGGTATGTTCATATGCCGTTCCAGATTAATAGGTGGCCTCCCATTTTGTGGGGGCGGTCTACCCTTGTGGCGCTGGCCGTTCTCCCAAGCATTTGTGTTGGCCAAAAAATCTGAATTATTATCCGCTTTGCGCTTACGGTTGTATCCTTGATTAGCCGGATTGAGCTGCGGCGCTTTACCATTCTTCTTTGCCTTCCCTGACTTATCCTCATCTGAATCCGGGTATTTTGGCAGTATCTGAATCCGCATACTTCACCAAGGCACACATGAGCATCCCCATGTCATCACAATTACGTTTAAGCCGTCCCAGTTTTAACTTCAAGGGTTCAAACCGGCAATTGCCTTCCAAGGTTACAACAGCTGTGCTTGGGTTGATGCTGTTGGAGGAATGCAGGATCTCCGACACTCGACGCACCCAATTACTTGTTGACTCGTGCTCTCCTTGAACGCAGGCAGCTAAATTGACGACATACATTGGCTGTTTGCACGTGTCCTTGAAGTTATTAATAAACCGGCGGTGCAATTCGGCCCATGACCCGACGGAATCGGGTGGCAAGCCTTTCTGCCAAGTGCGAGCTGTGCCCTCCAACATCATTGTGAAGTACTTAGCGCACGCTGCATCATCTACATCCAGCATCTCCATTGCCATCTCATAGCTTTCGACCCATGTCTCAGGAGATAGGTCCGCAGTATAGTTGGGCACCTTGCGCGGTCCTTTGAAATCCTTGGGCAGTTTCACGTTGCGCAAAGCGGGAGTAAGACAAGGCACTCCCAGGGAGCTAGACATAACCCCCGGTTCGACTGAGGTAGAGGGACAAACCGGCGTTGCCTGACGGGCTTCGTGTTACGCTGTTAACTCGGCCTCCCGGCGCTGCCTGCCCTGATCCACCACGTTCTGAGCGTTCGCGTCTCCTCCTGCCGGATCATCCCTCCGTGGCGGATTAGGTCTCCGTGTGCTGCTTGATACGGCTGGTTCATCCAGACGCCTAGTGTAACTCCGACTTGGGTGAGGGGTGGAGTGAATTCTCTCCCGGCTGTGAGAATAAGCTTGCTGTTGAGTTAACATTGTTTCCAGCAACTCCCTGGCCCACCGTGTCTCCACTGCTATGGGGGACGTTCCTTCAATGGGAAGGGTGGCCAGTCGTGAAGCGGCAGCAACTATGTTATCCAACGGATTGGAGTAGTGACCGTGAGGGGCGGGTACATGCTGTGACGAGACGACCTGGCGGGTTGGCTCCATGGCTGGTGGTTGGACCGACCCTCCCGTGCCCGGTGCTCCTCCTTGGTTTACCTCTGGCTGGTTACTGGTTGCTACCCCTGGCGTGCTAAAAAGGTTCCTTGCATCGTAAACCGGCGGTAAGCGAGATCGTTGCCTTCTCATCATTACCTCCTGTGAAGCGGTCTGATCCAACATGAGTCGATAGGCCTGCGTGTCCAGCTCGGCCTGCTTTGCAATCATCCTGGTATTCTCGGCAGCTAGGTCTAATTTGGCTGATCTATCTGGCTCTTCACCTGAGCGACTTGCGCATCATGTTGTGCTTTATCGGCCTGGGCTACCTCAGCTGTTAATAGTGCTGTCAAAGTATCGACCAAGGTAGACAAAGCCTCGGCTGGTGACGGGCCAGGGCCCCCAGCCCTAGCCCCCACTGTATCTGATGTTAGCGCTGCTGTAGTTGATGACTGTTGCATAGGCTGTGATCCAGCCATGAAAACGGCAACCCGGTTTGGCGGATCAAGGGGGTCTGGAATACTGCCACGATCGGAACAACCCTCAGACCGGCCATCCTGCAACAGGTATAAGGATTCTGTCTCTCCAGAGGACGACTCATCGCCGGAATAGATAACATTCTCACCGCCAGAGTCCGATTCATCGGCCCCTTCGATGAAGGTAAAAGCCTACGTCTAGTTTGGTGTAGTATTGCTAGGGTTTCGATGACCAGGGAGCGAATCCACTTTGCATGTGTCCCGAGCTATTGTTCTCTGCCTTGAACCGTCGCCGGGTCGTCCCTTTATAGACGAGGTGACGCCCGGTCCGGTTTACAGAGGCCCGAGGCCGACTCATAAACGTGCCTGGCTCGGTCTCTGTCCTTCCTATCTTACATCACAAGTTACATACATTATGGCGGTTTACAAATCATGGGCCCTAATACTTGGGCTCTAAACCTCCTGGGCTAAAGTCTCTCACTCCATGCTCTGCTGGGCTTCAGTAAAGGTAATCTTGATAAACATAAACTGGCCCCTCCTGGGCGGTTTATAACTGATAGTAATATCCCTGACAACATCGGTGTCCCTGTGAGATGGAGTTTGATACGTCCAAAACGTATCTATAATTTCTGCTTGCTCCATGCAACTTTTGGGTGATATTGCTATGATATTCATACACTTCCATACACTTTTGATCATATTTGGACTAACTTACTAATCCAGTGCACCCAAGTGCCAGTTTCTATTTTCGGCTGTTTTTATATTTCAGGTTTTCACGTTACGAGAACTGCCCAGAATAATCCAGAAACATTATATAAAAAATCAGCGTTTCGGAAACAACCTTGCGTCCGAAGGACAGCCGGGGGGGGGGGCCACTAGGGCTCCAGGCGCCCTGGCGGCGCGCCCCCCCTGGGCCGCGTCGGGGGGGGGCGCCTGGGCCCCCCGAAGCTTCCCCGATGCCCCCTTTGGCATATATTTAAAGCGTCCTCCGAAACCCTCGGAACAGAAACTCTTTTCGTGATGCCATCTCTGTTCCGCCGCCGCCGCCGCTTCCAAGATCGGGAGCACCAAGAGAACTCTTCCCGGCACCCTGTCGGAGGGGAGGATCACCACCGGGAGTTTCTCCACCACCATGGACGCCTCCCGGATGACTCGTGAGTAGTCTCCCTTGGACCATGAGTCCATGACAAGTAGCTATGTGATGTTCTCCTCCCGTTCTTGTGCTTCACTAATTAGTCCTCGTGAGCTGCCCTACATGATCGAGGCACCTATGTAATCCTTATGTTGTTGCTATGTTGAGTTTGCTGGGATCCGATGGATTATGAGATTATGTTCAGATTGATCTTGAGTAATATATTTGATTCACCTCTTTTATATTTTTGTTCATAAGTAATTCTTGCATGTTCTCCATTGTTATTTATTGCTTTGGCCAAGTAATACGTAGTGACTCCAAGAGGGAACGTTATGCTTGATTGTGGGTTCATGCCCCTCGATGACTAGCTTGAGTGACAGAAACATGAGTCTAGGGGATGTGCTGTTGCCACAAGGGGGAAAACAACGGTGCTTGTGCCCGCGGGTGCAAGGATTGTTTACTTTACGCAAAGTTCTTTTAATGCAGTTGTCTGTTGCATTGAGTTTACACTATGGGTGAGACTCGTAACTTAATACCAGCGAGATGTTCTGGATAGATATCTCAAGGTGGATGATTAGTAGTAGATATTGATGGATTTCGGTCTACTTACTTTGGCGTACCGCCCATGCTTTGAACCTCAATCTTTCTTGCAATGTAGTCAGCATTGGTTTGCGTTCGTGGTCCTGTCAATTGCCCAGCTGTAATTCGTTTACCTCACATAGCTATTTTATCGTCTTTTGGGAGAGAGACATCACTAGTGAACATCATTAGACTCCGGTCCATATTACCATCATTGATCACATCTGCTATTTACTTTTCGTTATTATTTACTATTGCAAAACACTATCTATCACTACTATCATTGCTTTTATTCCTTTGTGAACTACAAGGCCGGAGGGATTGACAACCTCTCTGTACTCGTTGGGAGCAAAGTTATTTGTATCTGTGTGCAGGTCCACGTTGATTGCTACTATCTGGCGCCGTAGCAGTTGACACCTACTTGTTGAACCTAGGAGTCTCTGGGGATTCGATCCTTGGCATCTTAGCTAAGGGAAAACACTTCTACATACTGCATCTTACACCTTCCACTTGGGGTAACCAACGAGGGGTTCGAGGCCCATCAAGGAGTATTTTCTGGCGCCGTTGCCGGGGACTCCACTCTTCAGGATAGGGGAGTTGCATGCTATCTTTTACCTTTGCTTTTTAGTCTTGTTAGTTTACCTTTCATTCTTGCTTTAGTACCTTTTTATCGAAAATCACAAAAATAGTTATCTTGATTGCTTGCTACTATGGGTTCCACCGAGAACACCAAGTTGTGTGACTTCACTTGTCACAACAATGATGACTTTATCAGCACACCTATCACTACACCTGCCACTTCAGCACCTTCATATGAAATTAAACCTGCTTTACTGAACTTAGTTATGAGAGAACAATTCTCCGGTGCTGGAGATGATGCTGCTTTACACTTGAACAACTTTGTTGAACTTTGTGACATGCAAAAGTACCAAGAAATAGATGGTAATATTGTTAAGCTTAAGCTTTTTCCTTTCTCCTAGAATTGTTACCAAAATTTGGTTTCAGTCTTTGCCTAGAAATAGCATAGATTCATGGGACAAGTGCAAATATGCTTTTATTGGAAAATACTATCCACATGCTAAAATTATCCAACTTAGAAGTAACATAATGAATTTTAAACAATTGGATAATGAACACGTTGCCCAAGCTTGGGAACGTATGAAATCTCTTATCAAGAACTGCCCTACTCACGGTTTGACTACTTGGATGGTTATCCAAACTTTTTATGCAGGCTTGAACTTTACCTCGCGGAACTTGTTAGATTCGGCCGCGGGAGGAACTTTTATGTCAACTACAGTTGGTGCTGCCATGAAGCTTCTCGATGAGATGATGACCAACTATTCCCAATGGCACACCGAACGCGCTCCAACAGGTAGGAAGGTAAACTCTGTCGAGGAGATTTCCTCCCTTAACGAAAAAGTTGACTTGAACATGTCTCTACTTTCGAAGCAATCTACTGTTGATCCTCGTGATGTTCCTTTAAATTCTTTGATTGCTCAAGAACAAGTAGATGTGAACTTTATCTCTAGAAACAATTTTAACAACAATGCTTATAGGAGTAACTTTGGTAACAATCCTAGACCGTTCCCCTCTAATTCTTATGGAAACAACAATGCTTATCCTAGTACCAAGAACTCCACTACTGAACTAGAGACTATGCTTAGAGATTTCATCACTACCCAAAAAGCCTTTAATAAGAGTGTAGAAGAGAAACTACATAAACTAGATGATCTTTCTTTTAAGGTAGACCACTTAGCCAATGAGGTAAAATTGCTAAATATTAAAACTTCTCCTCTTGAGGAGAGGGAAGTCACTCCTATAAATGCTATTCAAGTGCAAATTAATGAAAACATTAGGATGATGGCTAAACTTAAAGAAAGATGGGCTAGAGAGAGGGAGGAAGAAGAGAGAATTAAGAGCCTTCCTACCCACCACACTGTTGCTACTATCCAAGTTGTTGAGGATGTTCAAACTCTTAGCACCCAATGTACTCCTGGTCCCATTGGACCTATTAATGGTGATGCTATGACTATAGAAACTACCAAACAAGTGAACCTTAAGGACACCACTACCACTTTAGTTGATGCTCGTGACCTTGATTTTGATAATTGCACTCTTACCGAAGTTATTGATTTCCTTCACAAGATGTCTAGAGATCCCCGCACTAGCACGCTTAACCTTGCCTTCACGGAGCATATCACTAGTGCTCTCATCAAAGCTAGGGAGGAGAAACTTAGAGTAGAAGCCTCCATACATAGAAAGCTAGAGGATGGTTGGGATCCTATGATAAAAATTAATTTGAATGACTTCTCTTGTTATGCATTATGTGATGTTGGTGCTAGTACATTTGTTATGCCCAAAAGAATATATGATATGCTTAAATCGAAACCTTATGATTCTTGTTCTTTTGGTGTTCGTCTCGTTGATTCTTCCATAAAGAAACCTTTGGGGAGGATCGACGATGTTCTTATTGTTGTCAATGATAATTATGTGCCCGTTGATTTTACTATTATGGATATTGAATGTGATCCTTCATGTCCAATTATTTTGGGACGTCCCTTTTTGCGCACCGTTGGTGCTATCATTGACATGAAAGAGGGTAATATAAAATTTCAGTTTCCTCTCAAGAAAGGGATGGAACACTTCCCTCGAAAGAAGATCAAGTTACCTTTTGAATCCGTTGTACGGGCTAGTTATTCTTTTACTCTTGATAAAACTTGATCTATGCATTATGCCTAGCTTAAAGGCATAAAAGAAAGAGCTTTTGGGAGGTAGCCCACATGAATATTTTTTTTGCTTTTGTTGTGTCTTGATGTTGTTTACTGCTGTAGCATCATCATTGTATCTTTACTTTTCATATTTGTGCCAAGTATAGCCTCCGATTGCTAGAAAGTTCAAAAGTTGTGAGGTGCTGTCCAGGAAACAGATTCTGTCCTTGGATATAAAAATTCGTATAAAATCACCAGATCATCTTTTTGGTCTGAATTTTTTCGACAGCGTTCTCTATATAATTTTCTTTCGTGCGTCTGTTCTGAGTTTTTTTATTTGAGTTGCAGAAGTATCCCGAACAGATCAATTACTGCCTGCTGTTCTGTTTTTCACAGATTCTGTCCTGTTTTGCCTTTCCTTCACTTTGCAAATCAAGAACTTGCTTTTTCTTTGCAAAAACCTTTTGGAAATCTTGATAAACAGTAGAACGTCAAGAATATCTTTATTTACAGCAAGGTATAATTATTTTATTAAGGGTACTAACCTCGCTAATCAGATTATGATGAGTTATGTATGAAGGGAGTTTTCAAGTGTGCGAAGGAAGATGATAAAAAGATTCAGGAGTGTCAAGCGCTCAAGCTTGGGGATGCCCCCGTGCACCCCCAAGAAATATTCAAGGAGACTCAAGCGTCTAAGCTTGGGGATGCCCCCGTGCATCCCCTTCTCCATCAACATTATCAGTTCGTCTTTCGTTCCACTATATTTTTATCACTTCATGTGTTATGTGCTATGCTTGGAGCGTCTTGCTTTTAGTTTTCTTTTTAGTTTTTCATAATGAGTCGGAACTCAGCATTCTTTATGTGGGAGAGAAACACGCTCCACCTCTACCTAGAACATAACATAGAATTTTCATGTCTATCTATGCTGTGTGTGTTCTTTGTCTTTTAATAGCTACTATCATGCTCTGCTCTTAGTATTCATGCTTATCTTTTCAAAGAGCTTTTGTTTAGTTGGTTGCTTGAACTCTCTTTAATTATCATGCTCACCTTATTAAGAGAGTTTGCTTCCGTTGCATTGGTTAATGTGTCTATGATAAAGATGCTACTTGCATAATGGTGCTTAGTAGTTCAGGTTTTCTTATGGTTAATCTCAAATAGCTGGGGGGTTCCCAATATGTTATTGGAGTACCAACATGATTTGTTTGCGTATGATGTGGTATGGTTTAGTAATATCTTCCTTCGAGAATTTATTTTCATTGACTTGGCGTATGCTCACGCATATTTAAGGCTGTAAAGAAAGTCTGTCAAGCCTTGATGATCTTTTATTTCTGAGTAGCGATATTACTACCATGCCTGATTCAATATTGCTTTGTCGCTCTGCATGATTATGACCGTCATTGCTCTCTTAGTTGGTCGCTCCCAGTCTTTTTGCTAACCTCCACCTGTACTAAGCGAACTAACTTTGCAATATATAGCTCATGGGAAAGTAGCCTAAAAACTATTGTGGTAAAGAATATGTTGCCTATGTATCTTATTTCTTATAAGTTGCTTGCTGAGCGGTAACCATGTTTCTGGGGACGCCATCAACTGTCACACTTTTGTTGAATATCATGTGAGTTGCTATGCATGTTCGTCTTGTCTGAAGTAAGGGCGATTTGCCGTGGGTTGAATGAATATGCATATTGTTAGAGAAGAACATTGGGCCGCCAACCATGCCATGTATCATGGTGGAAGTTTTAGCTTGGACATTAATCCTCAATCTCTTATGAGAATATGCTTATGCATTAAAGAGGAGTCCATCATCTATTTTCTATGTTGTCCCGGTATGGATGTTCTCAAGTTGAGGTCTATTAAAAACGAGAAATCAAATGCGATTTATCTCCTTGGACCTTTGTACAGGTGGCATAGAGGTACCCCTTTGTGACACTTGGTTGAAACATATGTAATGCAATGATAACCCATGGGAATCCGAGCTAATTAGGACAAGGAGCGAGCACTATTAGTATTCGATGCATGAGGCTTGCAACTTATAGGATGTCTTATGCATGACACATATGAAGTACTACTACCGTTGACACAATTGCTTCCATGTTTTCAAAATAAAAAGCTCTAGCACATAACCATTCTTTTACCTTTATGTTAAAGCACCAACTACTGAGAGCATGATTGTCATTCTGAGTGTAATGTGCATTGTCCCAAAGTAGCATTGTCTTTTGCATGATTGTGATATCGTTTATTCTGAAATGATTGTATCTAGTCATCACTTAAACCTTGAAGGTGCCCCTGCATTTATGTTTTGCATCACTAAAGGGGGCAAGCTAGATATCACTTTGTCATATTTGCACATCATGTTCATTGCAAATCTTTTTGATGTTTCAGTTTCATGTTGTAAAACTTTCAGTCATTTGTGATTTTCTCTTGAGGCAACTTAATTACTTTAGAATCATTGTCTCAGTAAGCTTTTGTCATATGACTATGAGAAAGTCCTATATGGTTAATAGCATGTCACCACAGAAATTATTCTTGTTATCATTTACCAACTCGAGGACGAGCAGGAATTAAGCTTGGGGATGTTGATACGTCCAAAACGTATCTATAATTTCTGCTTGCTCCATGCCACTTTTGGGTGATATTGCTATGATATTCATACACTTCCATACACTTTTGATCATATTTGGACTAACTTACTAATCCAGTGCACCCCAGTGCCAGTTTCTGTTTTCGGCTGTTTTTGTATTTCAGGTTTTCACGTTACGAGAACTGCCCAGAAAAATCCAGAAAAATTATATAAAAAATCAGTGTTTCGGAAACAACCTTGCGTCCGAAGGACAGCCGGGGGGGGGGGGCCACCAGGGCTCCAGGCGCCCTGGCGGCGCGCCCCCCCTGGGCCGCGCCGGGGGGGCGCCTGGGCCCCTCGAAGCTTCCCCGATGCCCCCCTTTGGCATATATTTAAAGCGTCCTCCGAAACCCTAAGACCAGAAACTCTTTTCGCGATCCCATCTCTGTTCCGCCGCCGCCGCCGCTTCCAAGATCGGGAGCACCAGGAGAACTCTTCCCGGCACCCTGCCGGAGGGGAGGATCACCACCGGGAGCTTCTCCACCACCATGGACGCCTCCCGGATGACTCGTGAGTAGTCTCCCTTGGACCATGAGTCCATGACCAGTAGCTATGCGATGTTCTCCTCCCATTCTTGTGCTTCACTAATTAGTCCTCGTGAGCTGCCCTACATGATCGAGGCACCTATGTAATCCTTATGCTGTTGCTATGTTGAGTTTGCTGGGATCCGATGGATTATGAGATTATGTTCAGATTGATCTTGAGTAATATATTTGATTCACCTCTTTTATATTTTTGTTCATAAGTAATTCTTGCATGTTCTCCGTTGTTATTTATTGCTTTGGCCAAGTAATACGTAGTGACTCCAAGAGGGAACGTTATGCTCGATTGTGGGTTCATGCCCCTCGATTACTAGCTTGAGTGACAGAAACATGAGTCTAGGGGATGTGCTGTTGCCACAAGGGGGAAAACAACGGTGCTTGTGCCCGCGGGTGCAAGGATTGTTTACTTTACGCAAAGTTCTTTTAATGAAGTTGTCTGTTGCATTGAGTTTACACTATGGGTGGGACTCGCAACTTAATACCAGCGAGATGTTCTGGATAGATATCTCAAGGTGGATGATTAGTAGTAGATATTGATGGATTTCGGTCTACTTACTTTGGCGTACCGCCCATGCTTTGAACCTCAACCTTTCTTGCAATGTAATCAGCATTGGTTTGCGTTCGTGGTCCTGTCAATTGCCCAGCTGTAATTCGTTTACCTCACATAGTTGTTTTATCGTCTTTTGGGAGAAAGACATCACTAGTGAAAATATGAGACTCCGGTCCATATTACCATCATTGATCACATCCGCTATTTACTTTTCGTTATTATTTACTATTGCAAAACACTATCTATCACTACTATCATTGCTTTTAATCCTTTGTGAACTACAAGGCCGGAGGGATTGACAACCTCTCTGTAGTCGTTGGGAGCAAAGTTATTTGTATCTGTGTGCAGGTCCACGTTGATTGCTACTATCTGGCGCCGTAGCAGTTGACACCTACTTGTTGAACCTAGGAGTCTCTGGGGATTCGATCCTTGGCATCTTTGCTAAGGGAAAACACTTCTACATACTGCATCTTACACCTTCCACTTGGGGTAACCAACAAGGGGTTCGAGGCCCATCAGAGTTCCGCTACGAAGTCGTTCCGCTGCTGTGTAGTTTTTATGACCGAGGCCTTTTATGTTCATTAAATAACGTACATATTGTCCAGCCGCACCATGTGTGCCGCTTGGCCTCGCTACTTGTTGTAATGTAAAACTGTGATCCACTAGTATCAATAAAGCGGTTGCTTTCTGTACCAAGATGTTGTGTGTTTCCAGAAGACAAGGTCTCTCGTCTAGCAATGCAAGGTAAACCGGTCGCTCTGATCCGGGGTGCCACAACGCTTGGTATCAGAGCTGCGCTGAATGTAGGACACGTTAGACTAAGACGTGCTAACTAAACGCCAGATACGCGTTTAGGTTGAGTGCCGGTAGTCTGCATAGCTAGTTATTGCTTTACATATACTTGTCTTATTTTTATGCTAACCTAATGATGGTTATGAGTGTAGATGGCTCCAGTGCCGTATCCGTGCCAGTTGCAGTTGATGCCGTACATGTCATCGCACCTCCTTCGTAACGTGTGGCATCGGCTATACCCTCTTGGAGACGACCCAGTTTATCGTGTGTACCGGGAGCGTCTAGCAGACTCATTATATGAGTATCAGGCAGTGGTGACTCCGCGCGTTAGTTCTGACTCAAGCTCTTACACTCGTACCTCTCGGAGCGGCTATGCTTCTACTGCTTCACATGCCGTCCAATTTCCTGCATTCGAGATCCTTGTTGAGCTTCGTCACAGCGAGGTCCGCATGAAGAACCACCCAGGTTTCCAATACTATCCTTCTCTACACGACAACGGTCGTGTTCATTTCCGTGAGATTGATCCGGAGTATGATAGTGTTGCTAGCCATCTTTCTCGTTATATTACTGCTAGCTATCTCATGATTCACGAGCTGGCGTGCGAGTTAACTAACACTCGTATTGCTTTAGCCACTACTAGGTTTGTCACCCTTCCTGCCTCCATGGGATTTACCCCTTACGTCCCCGCCAGTTCCGTTTCCCCCATTTCACCAGTAACCCCTCCCAGTAGCTCAGGCGCCTCGACCATAACTCCTCTTAGTGCCCCTGCTGAGTGGATGTCACTTCTCACTACCCCTGTAGCCCCTATGCTGCACCCTACTCCCGCCGCGGAAGGAGAGCCTCTGAGGCAGCGTAGCCGTGTTACCTTTAACCCTGAGATTTCAGTTAACCTCATCAGTTCAGGATCCGAGTTCACTTCAGGGGAGGACCCCGCAGCACCCGCAGAGCAGTAGAGCTCCAGAGTATTCGCAGTTGTCAGACTGATGTACGAATGTAGTTGTATGAGTAATGATGTTTCATGTATGAGAATAGTGGAACCGGGCATGTTAATTACTTTTCATGCATGAGTCCCTGTATAATTATGCTGAAGTTGTATTTATTTTACTCGCCGTCTTTCTTCGCAATTTTGTTTTCCCTCGAGTTTTGTTGTTGGCTTTTCCCCAAATATTTCTTTTGAATGTTTCACATCCCGGTTGTGTTGTCTTGGGAAAAATCCATAATAGGATGACGCGGGTAGACAACAGTAGCAGCGCTCACGAGGATGTTCTTCTTCGTCGCTCCACCCGACAGGCAGGACACTCCCTCGAGCCGTACATACGACCGCCAAATCCGCCTACCACTGAGCAAATTTTGCGTATGTTTGAGGAAAGAAGAAGTAATGATCTGCTTGATATATTAAAAAGTGTTCAAGCTATGGTTGGTCAGAATGGAAATCAGAACGGTCATCACTCCAAGCTATCAGATTTCCAGAGAACTCAGCCTCCCAGTTTTAGTCAGGTTGTTGACCCTTTGGATGCCGACGATTGGTTACGGACCATTGAAAGGAAGCTTGAGATTGCCCGTACTGTAGAAGAAGACAAAGTTCCATATGCAACTCACTATCTTGAAGGCGCTGCTGCCATATGGTGGGAAAATGCAAAAGCCATGTGGCCTACTGATGAAGAACTCATCCGGTCAAAATTCTAGGATCAGTTCCGGAAATATCACATCCCTACTGGAATTATGAAAACCAAGCAACGTGAATTTCTGGCACTCACCCAAGGAAATCTGTTTGTGGGTGAATATTTGCAAAAATTCAATCACCTGGCCCGTTACTCCCTATATGACGTGGCCGCTGAAGAAAGAAAGATTGACAGATTCCTTGGAGGATTAAACTCGCAACTCAGGTGCACTCTCAGCATGCTCGATTTTCCAGACTTCCAAACTTTGGTGAATAAATCTTTCATTGCGGAAAGAGAACACAAGCTCGTATTGGACAACCGGCCTGCTAATAACGAGTAGAAGTGCAAGTTTGAACCAAGGAAAGAAGGGCAACCAGTGTAGAAGGCTCGAACCTGGCAGCAAATTCAGGTGGAATACAAGCCCAATTGGCCACATAATGTTAACAAGACCACTACTCAAGTCAAGAATGTTGTCACCAACCCAGTACATGAGGAGCGTCAGCGCAACAATTCTTGTTTCAGTTGTGGGCAAAATGGACATTATGCCAGGCAGTGCCCCAAGAACAACAAGGCGAACGCCTTATTCCGGCCACAAGTCAACTTTATGGGGTCATACCCGAACCAGCAAAACATCGCCGGGCACATCCATCACCTCTCCGCAGATGAAGCCCAGGAAAACCCCGAAGTAGTCATTGGTATGTTTTCTGTTAAGAGCATACCTGCAATAATTTTATTTGACTCAGGGGCTTCCCACTCTTTTATTTCTCGGAGTTTTGTTGCCCAAAACAAAATTTCTTGTTCTCTTTTGGGCAAAAATATGCTGGTACAAACCCCGGGATCTTTAATCAAGAGCAATCTGGTCTGCCGTGACTTGGAAATCAATATCAACGGAATAAGCCTTCAAACTTCCTTGATACTCATCGAGTCAGTACAGTTGGACGTTATTTTGGGCATGAATTGGTTGACCCAATATCAAGTACGCATAAACTGTGCAACCCGAGAAGTCACTCTACCAGTCAAAAATGGCAGGCTACAAAATTCTATTCCTGTAGAAGCATACCAAAGAAGGGAATGATATTCACTGATGTGGCTGAATTGGAATTGATTCATGTGGTTAGTGAATTTCCTGATGTATTTCCAGAAGAACTGCCAGGCATGCCGCCAGATCGTGAGCTTGAGTTTGCAATAGATCTGGTACCCAGAACCGCACCGTTATACAAGAAGTATTATAGGATTCCCTCATCAGAATTAGTGGAATTAAAGAAGCAGCTCGATGAAATGCTTCAGAAAGGGTATATCCGTCCCAGTTCCTCACCATGGGGATCGCATGCACTCTTTGTAAGCAAAAAGGATGGCAGTCTACGCATGTGTGTGGAGTATCGTCAGCTGATTGAAGTCACCGTCAAAAACAAATATCCGCCGCCAAGAATTGATGACTTATTCGATCAGCTCAGTGGGGCCAAGGTATTCTCCAAGATTGACTTACGAACCGGATACCATCAGCTTAAGATTTAAAAGGAAGATATTCCTAAGACCGCATTCACCACTCGATACGGTCTTTATGAATATACAGTTATGTCCTTTGGTCTCACCAATGCCCCTGCGTTCTTCATGCACATGATGAACAAAGTATTCATGGATTTCCTCGATAAGTTCGTGGTAGTCTTTATCAATGACATACTTATATATTCAAAAAGTGAAGGGGATCACAAAGAACATCTCCGAGCAGTGTTGCAACGACTCCGCAACCATCAGCTTTACGCCAAATTCAGTAAATGTGAGTTTTGGCTCAAACAAGTTGGATTTCTTGGACACGTGCTATCCGCTGAGGGTATAGCCGTAGACCCAAGCAAGGTAAAAGATGTGCTCAATTGGTTGCCCCCCACAACGGTATCTCAGATCAGGAGTTTCCTTGGACTGGCTGGATATTACCGTCGTTTCATTGAAGGATTCTCCAAGATTGCCAAACACATGACAAATCTACTCAAAAAGGACAAGAAGTTTGAATGGACTAATGACTGTGAGAAAAGTTTCAGTGAGCTAAAGACACGGCTGACCACCGCACCCGTATTAACTCTTCCAGACATCTATCGCAGTTTTGATGTATACTATGACGCATCTAGACAAGGACTTGGTTGCGTACTTATGCAAGACGGCAAGGTAGTAGCATATGCATCACGACAGCTACGACCGCACGAAGGAAATTACCCTACTCATGATCTGAATTGGCCGCGGTGGTGCATGCTCTCGAAATATGGAGGCATTATCTCATCGGGAAGAAATGCCAAATTTTTACCGATCACAAAAGTCTCTAGTATATATTTACTCAGCCATAATTAAATCTCCGTCAGTGAAGGTGGCTTGAGCTAGTTAAGGATTATGATCTTGGAATAAATTACCACCCGGGTAAAGCCAACGTGGTGGCTGACACACTCAGTCGGAAACCGGTCAGCCTAAACGTCATATTAAAATCTTTGCCCACTAAACTTCAAGAGGAGATTGCTCAACTCCATCTAAACATCGTTGAGGCTGGTCTCGCTAAAATTTTGGAAGTTACCCCCACACTTGAGGAAGAAATCCGCAAGGACCAGCTAGACGATCCTGCCCTACAAAAGCATGGCAAGAATATGCTGGCAGGACGTACCTCTGATTTCTCAAAGGATCACTTTGGGACTCTCTGATTTCGTGGAAGGATTTGTGTACCAAATCAGTCGGACCTGAAAAAGAAAATCTTGCCAGAAGCACACGAATCCTCATACTCTATTCACCCTCGGGGTACAAAAATGTATGAAGACCTTCATCAAATATTCTGGTGGGATGGAATGAAGAAAGACATTGCCTATTTTGTGGCTTGTTGCGACATATGCAACAAAGTAAAGGCAGAACATCAGAAGCCAGCCGGACTTCTTCAACCGCTGCCAGTTTCGCAATGGAAATGGGATGACATCTCCATGGATTTCATCATAGGACTACCCAAGACTCAGCGAGGCAATGATGCAATATGGGTCATAGTGGACACTCTAACCAAGGTAGCTCACTTTATCCTGGTCAAGACCACATATCGAGCAGACCAACTTGCACACCTGTATGTGTCCAGAATAGTCAGTCTGCATGGAGTACCTCGAACCATCACTTCCGACCGAGGTTCACTCTTTACCTCCGCTTTTTGGACACATCTCCATCAAGCCTTGGGGACAGCCCTAAAATACAGTACAACCTATCATCCTCAGACTGATGGACAGACGGAGCGGGTGAACCAAATACTTGAAGATATGCTGCGAGCTTGCATCTTGGCCCAAGGATCTAAATGGGAAGATTATCTGCCTTACACCGAGTTCTCCTACAACAACAATTTCCAAACCAGTCTAAAGATGTCACCGTACGAGGCTTTATATAGCCGCAAGTGTCGTACCCCATTTAATTGGTCTCAGACTGGGGATAGCCGTATCTTCGGAATAGACCTCATGATGGAAGCTGAGAAACAAGTCAAGGAGATCAGAGATAGATTACAATTGGCCAAATCTCGACAAAAGAGTTATTACGATGCAAAACACCGACAGCTCAGTTTTGAACGAGGAGAACACGCATACCTCCGAGTCACTCCTATGAAAGGAGTCAAGAGATTCCAGACTCGCGGAAAATTGTCACCAAGATTTATTGGCCCCTTCCCAGTTATTTCTCGAGTGGGCACCGTTGCTTATCAGTTGGAATTGCCCCCGGAATTGTCCGATGTGCACAACGTGTTTCATGTCTCACAGTTGAGGCGGTGCATATCGTCGCCTGAGAAAAGGACTCCATGACCGACATAGAGTTGGCAAAGGATTTAACGTATGAAGAAAGACCGTTCAAAATTATGGATTGAATGGAAAGGGTCACTCATAGTAAAGTAAGGAAGTTTTATAAGGTCCAGTGGGAGCATCACGCCGAGTCAGAAGCAACCTCAGAACAAGAAGAATTCCTACAGACATATTATCCGGAATGGTTTTCCCAAGCAACCAAATCTCGAGGACAAGATTCATTCTAAGTGGGGGAGGTTTGTGACAACCTGATTTTTGCCCTCTTTTATTTGCCTGAGTTTATTTGAATTTATTTTGAACCTTGGTTTTTTTGAATCTTTTCATATGGTCTTAAACACTTGGGAACCCTTGGCTTTCACCCAAGTGCCTCATATCCATCTCAAATCATCTTTTCCCTCTGGTACACCCTAATATAATTATTGGAATATTTTTCTTTATTGAAAAATATTCATTTTTCACTCCCAAACCATAGTTAAGCCCATTGTGCTCCAAAGCAGCCCCAATTTTTCTGGACCAAAAAAATCTGAGGAAATTCATATATATTCTTTGGACCCTAGGACACAATCCTGAGCAAAAATATTGCACCACTTTTTGGAATATTGTGCTACAGAAATTATTTTCTATTCTGGATAGAAATGGTAGTTTCTACAGCAACTACCATTTTACTTGCTCCATTGCTTCTGAAACTCCTTGTCCATCTTTACCTTAGTAACTTAGGACTAGCCTCCAAAGCACAACCTCCAACTCTTAGCCAATTTACCTGAGTAAGCTCTCAAAGTTTCTGTCTAGAAACTTACCAGCAGTGTGATTTTCTTTCTACTGCGCCTGGACCCAAACTAAACCTGATTAACTCTCATATCTACCACGAACAACACGCCAGACATGATCTTTGGCACCAAGTTGGCCAGTAGGCAAAGTTCACGCGGTGACCACGCGTGTGAACCATTCCAGGCTGCCTGTCGGCGCGCTCTGGATGCCGCCGAGCGCTCTGTTTCACGTGTGCTTGGTTCCGCGCCTGCCAGAGCTTGCCAAGCCGCGCCACCTTCTTCGTCTCGACCTCTACAGCGTCCCCCTGGCACTCGTCGACGCCAGAGCTCGCCGCAGCGAGCACGGGCACGGTCCGGCCAAGGCAACAGTGTGGTGCGCACTGTGCTCGTCGCCACTCTAGCGCCCCTGTGCTCGTCTCCGTCCGTCCACAGCTCCCGCGTGAACCCCGTCGCCTTCTCCCCCTCTCACTGACACCATTCGTCACCGGGCGCAGCGTCCAGGTGTTGCCGGCGGAGCCTCGAACCCCCCTCTCGGCTCGCCTATATATAGGACTCCTCCCAGCCTCCCCGAGCACCCAGCTCCACTCCCACACACACCACGACTGCGTCGAACCTCGTGGCCCGGCCAAGCAGGCCACAAGCCGCCGTCCCCGAGCTTGAGCTCGCCGACGATCCCCTCGGGTCATCGCGGTAGCTCCAGCCCCTGTCAGGCTAGGGCAAACCTTCCAGAGCCTCCGCCACTCTCTGGTGCTGCCGTTCCACCTAGTTGGAGCTTATGGAGTCGCCATTGCTCGCCGTCTTCTTCAACTCCGGCGACCACCCCGTTCTGCCTCCGCCTGCGAGGACATTTCCGACGCCGCCGACCATCCCTAGCTACTCTACGGGTACGGGCATGTGCGCCTCAACCTCCTCTATCGACCTATCCCTCCCATCTTGGCCAAGGAGCCCGCGTCGCCAGCGTGCGCTCTGGCGAAGCCACAGCCGCCCCTGTTCTCCTCCCTCTCTCCCCCCTCATCTGACTAGCGAGGCCCGCTGGTCAGCCTCTCTGTACCCGCGTGAAGCGGTACGAGTGGTGGCGCCCTGGGCCTTTACACCTTCGACGTCACCCCCTTTCAGTCTGTTTCTTTAAATTCCAAATTTAAATATATTCCTGAACATTTCAAACTGCAATAACTTTTTAACCACAAGTCCAAATGAATTGATTATTTGGTGTTGTGTAGATTTTCTGGTGAATTTTTGAATGGTTCCTGATATTTTCTTTTTGTACTATTAATTATTTTCAGAAGGTGAAGCTTGTCTTGAGGATCACCAGGAGGCTTGTGAACCCCATTGGCACTAAGGCAAGCCGCAACAACATTTTCATGATGCCATTTCAATATTTGTGAATTTCCAACTGGAATGAATGATTTAATTTATGCACATGAATTATTTTTATTAATTACTTTCTGTTGGTTGCTGTATTTAGTTGTTTCATCTAGTTTACAGAAAGTTGGAAGTTGGTTTAAGTTATTAAGATAGCTAGAAGAAAGTTTGGATCATGGAGAACTAATATGGGTATGCATATAAATAGCTATGTGAAGTTATTTTCTTGTACATAAGAACTATGGTAAATTTTTTGCTAGAATATATTCTTTTTTTAATTGGAAGTAAATCATAACAAGAATAATATTGAAGATGTGATGCTTACATCCAGTAAGGTAAAGTTGACCCAGTTATTTTTTGTAATGCATATGGTATGTTGCATTCCATGGCATTTGATGACACCGGTTATTTATTTTCTTAAAGTTGAACCTGTTAATAACTCAACTTGAATAAATTGTTGACCGAGTCATGGTGCCACTGAATCGAGTTTTTCCCAGTGCAACCACATTAGCCTTTATGGGAAGGTCTTTATTCGGTCCGTTGTCATGCCTCCTGTCGGTACCTCCAAATAGGGAAGGTTATGGGCATGCGGTACCCTGGCCCGGTAAGCAAACATAACCTTGTGTGCCCGTTCTTAATTTTATGGTACCGAGTCCCCGTTTGGGACAGTTTCTTTTTGGCCACGACGGTGGTCGGTGTGCCTTTGGTAGGCACAGGGCCACCCAGGACTATTCCAGTGGGGAATGAGTCGGAGTGCCTGGGAGAGTGTCATGACAATGGAAGAGTTTTGTCGGGACGCTGTTGGTCCACCCGAATGGGAAAGCGAGGCCATGGGTTCCGTGGTGTGGGTACAGTGCACTACCTCTGCAGAGTGTAATTAATCTATCGATAGCCCAGTCCACTGTCACGGACATGCTCGAAAGTAAGTCACACCATGGGTCAACATAAAATAAAATTTTGCTCACTAAGTTATGAATTTTTGTACTCTTACAATGGTGGAAGAGCCACCGAGATGATTTGAGACCAAGTATGGTCAGGGTTGTGTTCGCCGGAAAGATCACGAATTATGTCTTGTTGAGATGACAAGTTTATAGTTTAAGAAAAAATCACTATGGGTAAGTCAGACCGACGGTCTGTTTTCACAAGAGCATGAGCACAACATGTTATTTGTATGTATATTCACGTATGGTACTGCATTTTTAACAATTGATTAATTATCATGATATTGTTTGTCATTATGATTTCATTTGTTGCAAGCTTGCAAGTACATTCAATGTACTGACCTGGCGTGTCATGCCAGATTTCAGGAAAGTTTCACTGGAAAGGAGTGCCGTCCGAGTCTAGACTGTGTCCATATCAGTTTCCCTATGAGATGGAGTTCCGCTACGAAGTCGTTCCGCTGCTGCATAGTTTTTATGACCGAGGCCTTTTATGTTCATTAAATAATGTACATATTGTCGAGCCGCACCGTGTGTGCCGCTTGGCCTCGCTACTGGTTGTAATGTAAAACTGTGATCTGCTAGTATCAATAAAGCGGTTGTTTTATGTACCAAGATATTGTGTGTTGCCCGAAGACAAGGTCTCTGGGCTGGCAATGCAAGGTAAACCGGTCGCTCTGATCCGGGGTGCCACAGTTGCTTTCTTTCCCTTTACGGGATCGAGATTGTCGCTTCTGACGCCGGTGTTTGGGAGGTTCATCAACGGGCTTGTCCTGCTCTGGATTGATATCGTCGTCGCCCTCCTCTTCATTGGGTGTGTCCACCATGTATACATCATATGTAGAAGTAGCCGTCCATCACCCGGTTGCGGGCGGATTTGTACTTAGATCGGCTTCGGCATCGTGGTCCATCTCGTCAATGTCTTCGGAAGCGTAATCTAATAGGTCGGTTAAGTCCTCGACCGTAGCTACCAAGTGGGTGGTGGATTGGAAGCAAAATTACCTGTCCTCGGCCCCCAGTTTGAACTGGGCATAATTCGGCTGGGAATCCTCCGCTAGGGAGAGAGATTTTAGTAAGTCCAGCTCTTCATCTAAAGGCAAGTGTCGGGCATGTGTTCGGATGTCTGCATGGCTGAGTTCGGCAACTGCCGCTCGATCAATCCCAAAAGATGCAGACCTTGACAATTCAGAACTTGTAGATGGAAACGAGTCCGGAGATCCGATGAGGGAAGTCCCGGTCAAGACCGGGCCCGTGTGCAGCTCAAACGCCATTGAGTTTGCGATCTCCGTGGCCGGGTTAATCTTCCAGTCCTCAGATAACGTGATATGCTCCGGCTCTAAGGCCAGAGCTGTTGCAAGCATTACCCCCTGTACGGGGTTTGATGACAGATCTAAGTCATGTTCATCATGGTGGCAGGGAGTAGCTGCCATGGGTGCGAATCCGTTGAAGATCAAATCTCTGCGGACGTCAGCAATGTAGTTAATGCTCCCAAACCTGATCTGGTGATCAGGGGCATAGTTTTCAACCTGCTCGAGGTGGCCTTCAGTGTTGGCACGAAGCACGAAGTCGCCAAACACAAAGAGCTGGCTGGGGAGAAAAACTCCCTCCGTGGTGGCATCGAACGAAGCAAGCCATTGATCCTTCCGCTGACGACACAGTGGAACTCTCAATGAAAGCACCAATGTCGGTGTCAAAACCGGCATATCTCGGGTAGGGGGTCCCGAACTATGTGTCTGGGGAACGATGGTAATAGGAGATAGGGGACATGATGTTTACCCAGGTTCAGGCCCTCTGGATCGAGGTAATACGCCACTTCCTGCTTGATTGATCTTGATGAATATGGTTACAAGAGTTGATCTACCTTGAGATCGTAATGACTAAACCCTAAGAGTCTAGCCTACGAGATTTCTATGATTCTGCTGTCGTCTCTACGGACTAAACCCTCTGGTTTATATATGCACCGGAGGGACCTAGGGTTGTACATGATCACCTTGCATCGGTAGGAAAGTATTACACCCGGACTTTAAACTTGATTTTTTACACATGGGAGTCCTGTCCAGATACGGGAGATAGTCTTCATTGATAATCTTCACGGCCCACCAGTCCGGCCCATAACGAATGATCCGGTCACCTGAGGGTCCCCTAATCCAGGGCTCCCTCACCGATCGGTTAGCTTAGCATTTGATCGTACAGTTTATTGCTACTGCGTTCATGTATGTCAAATACATATTCCTATGACTATGAGATCATGCAACTCTCGGATTCCGGAGGAATGCCTTGTGTTCTATGAAACGTCACAACAAAACTGGGTGATTATAAAGATGCTCTATAGGTATCTCCGAAGGTGTCTTGTTGGGTTGGCGTGAATCAAGATTAGGATTTGTCACTCTGAGTATCGGAGAGATATCTCTGGGCCCTCTCGGTAATACACATCATAATAAGCATTGCAACCAAATGACTAATGTGTTAGTCATGAGATGATTTTTTACGGAACGAGTAAAGAGACTTGTCGGTAACGATATTGAACTAGGTATAGAGATACCGACGATCAAATCTCGGGCAAGTAACATACCGACGGACAAAGGGAATTGTGTATGTTGTCATTATGGTTCGACCGATAAAGATCTTCATGGAATATGTAGGAGCCAATATGGGCATCTATGTTCTGCTATTGGTTATTGACCGAAGTGGTGTCTCGGTCATGTCTCCATAGTTCTCGAACCCGTAGGGTCCGCACGCTAAACGTTCGATGAAGATATAGTATTATATGAGTTATGTGATTTGGTGACCGAATGTTGTTTGGAGTTCTAGAAGAGATCACAGACATGACGAGGAGTCTCAAAATGGTCGAGGGGTAAAGATTTATATATAGGATGATGGTAATCGGACACTGGAAGTGTTCTGGAGGGTACCGGGTATATATCGGATCACCAGAAGGAGTTCCGGGCACCCCCGGCAAAAGATATGGGCCTTATGGGCCAAGAGGGGAAACGCAACAGCCACAAGAGGCTGGTGCACCCCCCATATGGGCCGGCCAAGGTGGAGAAGGAAAGTGAATAAAGGGAATAGTATCCCCCTTCCTTTCCCTTCCCCCTCCGATATATATGGCAGGGGGTGCGCGGCTTGGGGGGGAGCCCAAGTAGGATTCGGTCCAACTTGGGGCGTCTCCTGGCCTCTCTCCTCCCCCTCCCACCTATATATATATGTGGGAGGGGAGCGCCCTAGCACACCCCATACAATTGCTTAGCCGTGTGCGGCACCCCCTCCACAGTTTAGACCCTCGGTCATATAGTCGTAGTGCTTAGGCGAAGCCCTACGGAGATCACTTCACCATCACCGTCACCACACCATCGTGCTGATGAAACTCATCTACTATCCCGACGTCTTGCTGGATCAAGAGGTGAGGGACGTCACCAAGCTGAACGTGTGCAGAACGCGGGGGTGTCGTGCGTTCGGTACTTGATCGGTTAAAGCGCGAAGAAGTTCGACTACATCAACCGCATTGTGAAACGCTTCCTCTTACGGTCTACGAGGGTACGTAGACACACTCTCCCCCTCATTGCTATGCATCTCCGTAGATAGATCATTGCGTGTGCGTAGATTTTTTTTGTTTTCCATGCAACGATTCCCAACAGTATCCGGGAGTTGCATGATCTCATGGTCAAAGGAATATGTATTTGACATTAACGAGGCAGTAGCAATAAATTGAACGGTCAAATGCTAAGCTAACGGATGGGTCTTGTCCATCACATCATTCTCCTAATGATGTGATCCCGTTAACAAGTGACAACACGTGTCTATGGTTTGGAAACCTTAACCATCTTTTGATTAACGAGCTAGTCTAGTAGAGGCTCACTAGGGACACAGTGTTGCCTACGTATCCACACATGTATCTGAGTTTCCGATCAATACAATTCTAGCATGTATAATAGACGTTTATCATGGATAGGGAAATATGATAATAGCCAATTTATTATTACCTCTAGGGCATATTTCCAATAGTCTCCCACTTGCACTAGAGTCAATAATCTAGTTCACATCGCCATGTGATTAACACCCAATGAGTTCTAGGGTTTGGTTATGTTTTGCTTGCGAGATAGGGTTTTAGTCAACGGGTCTGCAACATTCAGATCCGTGTGTACTTTGCAAATATCTATGTCTATAATGCTCTACATAAAGCTACTCTACCTAATTGCTCCCACGTTCAATATGCATCCTGATTGATACTCAGAGTCATCTGGATTAGTGTCAAAGCTTGTTCCGACGTAACCCTTTAAGACGAACTCCTTATCACCTCCATAACAGAGAACCATTTACTTATTCCTCTAAGGATAATTTTGACAATTGTCCAGTGATCCACTCCTGGATCACTCTTGTATCCCCTTGCCAGGCACGTGGCAAGTCACACATCAGCTCTGGTACACAGCATGGCATACTTTATAGAACCCATGGCTGAGGCATAGGGAATGACTTTCATTCTCTCTCTATCTTCTCTCGTGGTCGGGCTTTGAGTCTTACTCAATTTCACACCTTTCAACATTGGCAAGAACCCTTTCTTTGACTGATCCATTTTGAACTTGTTCAAAACTTTATCAAGGTATGTGCTTTGTGAAAATCCTATTAAGCATCTCGATCTATCCCTATAGATTTTGATGCCCAATATACAAGAAGCTTCACCGAGGTCTTTCATTTAAAAGTTCTTATTCAAGTATCCTTTTATTCTATCCAGAAATTCTATATCATTTCCAATCAACAATATGTCATCCACATATAATATCAAAAATGCTACAGAGCTCCCACTCACTTTCTTGTAAATACATGCTTCACCGGAAGTCTGTATAAAACCATATGTTTTGATCACCTCATCAAAGCGTATATTCCAACTCTGAGATGCTTGCACCAGTCCATAGATGGATCACTGGATCTGTCACAATTTGTTAGCACCTTTAGGGTCGACAAAACCTTTTGGTTGCATCATATACAACTCTTCTTTAAGAAATCTGTTAAGGATTGTAGTTTTGACATCTAGTTTCTAGATTTCATAATCAAAAAATGCGGCAATTGCTAACATGATTCGGACAGACTTAAGCATCCCGGGTGAGAATATTTCATCGTAGTCAACCCCTTGAACTTGTCGAAAACCTTTCTGTAACATCCCCATTATCAATTTGGATGTTATCATAGATCATTCATATGCATTCATCATTTGAGCATTTTGAATTTGATTTTTATTAGAAAATTGATCCAAAGACTTTAAGCAACTCAAGGACCCAAGTGAGAGAGTTGGAGGTTTTCCAAAGAGGACCCAGAAATTGTATTATTTTCCAAGTGGGGCTAGATCAAATATTATTTTTACCAATTTTCATTTTCAATATTTTTTAAATAATGTGAGAAGATAATATGACTTCTTCAAAACAAAATAAAAATGTTGGACTTTGAATTTTGAGTAAAAATGTATTTATTGGATTTTTATTCGCAAAAGTATCTCTTTTTAGTATTTTATTAGTACTAAAAAAGTTTATTTTTATTTTAGGCATTTAGACCCAGAAAAATGTTCACCATGTCAATAAAAAGGCCCTAAGTACGTGCGATTTTTTTGTAATTTTTAAAAATGTATTTATGGTATTTTTCTATTTTTTTCTGTATTTTCATAAAAATGTTTAAAAAAAAGTTTTTCAAACCGACCGGGCCGAAGCCCAGCCGGCCCACTCCCGCGCCACCGCCTTCCTTGCGCCGTATCCGGCTCGGACTCCGCCGGAGTCCGGCACGGCCACGCCTCGCCGCCGCCCCCTCGGCCAAGTAAAGGACCCTCTCGGGGCCTTTAAATAGCGAGCCGCCGCCGCCGCCCCTCGCTCCTAACCGTCGCCCGCCGTCGCCGACTCCTCACCTCGCGCCGCCGCCGCCCGCGCTAGCCGCCCCACCGTCGCACTGCCACCCCGCTTGCCGCCCCGCCGCCGCACCACCTCCCTGCGCCGCAAGCCGCCGCCGCCGGAGCCCCGACACCTGTCGCTGACCCGCCGCTCGAAAACCCACGACCCGCCGAACCGGTAAGACCGCCGGTCTTTTCCCGGTTTTGCCCTCGGTTTTAAAAAAAACCTAGATCGATTTTTTTAACCCTAGATCTGTTTTTTAGGTTTTATTAAACAAAGAATGTCCGCTGTTTAGTTCAGAAAAATGAACGTTCGCTTTTTAGTCTGTTCTTTCTTGGTTTATTTTCATCAGGGACCTATCTGCGATTAAAGTTTTTACAGATTAGTCCCAAATCTTAAAACGATCGTTACTTTTTGCTTGTTGTCGGAATTAGATGAAACCAACGCCAAACTCTTCGTTTTGATCTCATCTATCCAGTAATACAACTAAAATTTGTTTTTGAAAGTTTTAAGATTTGAATTCAAACAGATTTGTATTTGAACTTCTTTTGATCGTAACTTGAGTTTCGTAACTCCGTTTGAGTTGATAATTTTTGCAAACCGTAGCTCTTAACCTAAACTTTCTGATAAGGCCAAATTCACTTAATTTGGTACTGTTAGAAATTGTTTTCTGTTGCAAGAGTTATTCGCTAGTTTTCGAAATTTTTCGAGATCTGTTCTTCGATTCTGTTGCATGATTGCTTATGTATGCTATTGTTTGTTTGCGATAGAATTTCCGGAGTGCGAAGCTTGCTACTAAGAGTCACTAGGTTTCACCGATCGTCAGCAAGGCAAGTTCATACTTTGATCATACTTGCCAATACCCGTTTTTTATTGCATTAGTTATATCCTCAAAGATTGCATTAATAGGACTTGGTTACATGTGGTATTGCTGAGTAGTTCATGAGGTAGGAACCCAATGACCTGAGATCAACCCAGGGAATATATGCTTTGTTACTTATTGCTTAGCCATGCTCGTAGACGTGGATTGGTATGTGAGATTCATGAAAGTTGTGAGTGTAATAACAACTAAGGGAAAGTTTAAGGTGGCAACTTTAGTACAAAACTGGGTGGATTGGTTGCAGGGCACCTGGAGAATCCAGTGTTGTCCTAGGATATCCCGGAGGAACCGTGAGATCATGCTATGGAATGCCACCCAGGCTCAAAGGGATAATATATCATTTATGCCTAGAAACTTGCGTGTGCAGCCACAAGCCATTATGGGCTCTGGCATAGTTGAGTAAGTTGTGTGAGCTCTTTCAATGGTGGACTAGCAGATGTAGGGAAACGTGCGCAAACCTCTGCAAAGTGTACAATCTATTCATTAGTAGTCGTGTCCCCAGTTATGGACATCTTGAGTATCCTGGTATTTGAATTATGGACTGATCTCAACACTCTATTAATTAACTTGTTGGGTTATTAATGACATTGTGGATTTTGGGATTGAGATGGAGGAACCAATCTCAATATTGCTTAACTCAACAGAGTAATAAATAAAATTTATTCATTTGTTGTAGGAAAAAATTAGCTTTATGCAAAAATAAACCTTACAGCCTCCACCAGCCAAATATGCATATAGTTGTAGATACTTGTTCATTACTTGCTACAGTGTGTTCTTGCCAGCATATTCAATGTGCTGACCTACACGACTGCAACGTCTCATGTTGCAGAGTTCTCCGACGAAGAATAAGGTGCGATTAGGTCGTTTTCATGCACTCAATGTTTGCCGTGGAGTTGGATGGACTCAACTTATCTTCGATGCTTCCACAGTTCGTATTAGTTTATTATTGTTAGATGGCCTTCAACCATATTTTGTAATGAGACTCTCTATGAGGATTCTTCGATGTAATAAAGTGTGATTGAAACTCTGTTATAAATCCTCAAGTACTGTGTGTGTCAGCATACCGATCTAGGGATGACACTTAAGCACAGAGACTCCGGTCCATTGGGATCAAGGTCGCTACAATGATGGTATCAGAGCCCACATTGACTATAGGACGCGACCACTAGGATAAGCCACATGATGCTCTTCTCTACTCATTTCTAATCCTTCTCTATTTCTATTCTATAGATGTCAGACCCCGGGAACAAGTTTACTCAACCTGATGATGACACCCCTTTTGGAAGACACTTGAAGGAAGTCACGAGGTACCTGCACATCGGAATACCAAGTTTCACTGTTACCTTCTATGCAACATTTTCAGAAGAGGAGTGCTGGAATATTAAAGTTAGTATTCCTGGGAGGACTATTGCACCAGTCACGGAACCTCTGGAGCTTGCCTTTGATGCACCTACTTGGAGCTTGGGAAAGAGTATGGCAGCACACATCACCTTTGGACGAATATGTGAAGTCTACCACAAGGATCTTGAAGACATCATCTACCAGATTTGTGGATGCCGAGATGAACAATGGGAGATGATACGCACCAGGAATGACAAGTCCATTGCATCATTCATACAGGAGATGGACCAACACATTCGACGCTACGAGAATCAAATGTGCATGCTCATGCTGAAGACCAAGATGGTGATGACACGAAACATGGAGCTAGAAGAGGAACTCAAGACAATACGCGATGGAGATGAAGAGGAAATCGATGTACTACTGGAGCAGAATGAAGAACTGAAGAAGAAGGTTGGAGCACCCGTGGTCAAGCTAGAACCAAAGATGGGCCTTCATTCAGAAAACTACATTCTGATAGATGACCCCGACAATGATGAAAGCGACTATGAAGACGAAGCTGGAGCAGATATTATGGAGTCTTCTTCCGATGATAGTTATTAGATGACCACCGTGTAATCATTAGTACCCCTCCAAGTAGTTAGAATCGTTCGCTAGCTTTGTGTTAGGGTCTTTTGTGTAATCTTGTTTGAATTGAGTGATATGATATGAAATTCTTTGTCTCATGTGCACATGGGTAGTGAATTTCCCCTAGACCTTATTCTATTCTATTTCTCATCCCTCTAACCCATCAGATGCCTCCGAGACGTGAGCCCAAATTCCAGTTCCCACCTGAGCTCATTCAGTTGATCCAGTAGCAGAACACTTTGATGTAACTACTTGTTTAGAACCGAGGCAACAACAACAACAACAACAACGACAACAACAACAACAACAACAACAACAACAACAACAACAACAACAACAACAACAACAACAACAACAACAACAACAACAACCGACCTCCTCCTCCCCATGACAACCTGACCCCGTTCCTAAGGTTGAATCCGCCGGTGTTCTCTAGTAGCACCGGGCCGATTGTTGTAGATGACTGGCTCCGCAAGATGGGAAGAGAGCTAGCAACTGCAGGATGCACTGATGCAGAGAGAGTGCGCTTTGTCATACATTAGCTTGAAGGAACAACAACCGCTTGGTGGGAGAACTACACCGCCACTTATCCACTTGCTACAGTTACTTGGGATCAGTTTCAGCAAGCCTTCCGCACTGCACACGTTTCAGCTGGAGCCATGAACCTGAAGAAGCGTGAGTTTCGCAACTTGCGCCAAGGAAACCGTACTGTGGAGCAGTACGTGGATGACTTCAGGCAGTTAGCTCGCTATGCGCCAGATGATGTGGCCACTGACGCTGCGAAGCAGGAGAAGTTTCTGGAGGGACTCAATGATGAGTTGAGTATGCAGCTGCTGGTAGCAACCTACAACAACTATCAGGAGCTGGTAGACAAGGCCATCATGATCGAAGGAAAGCAGCAGAGGATTGAGACCTGCAAGAGAAAGTATGGATCAGGGAAGTATAACTTGGAGCTCAGTAGAAGCCCCACTATTCCCCATACTCAGGAGGACATAACCATCCCACCCAGGGAGGCCCTTCTCACAATGGAGGAATTTCACACAACCATGTTGGCCCCAGGAATGGCAATGTGAATGGAGGAAACAACAATCCGAACCGTTCCACTCCATCAACACCCGCTAAGGGGGATCTGAGTCACATTACTTGTTTCAAGTGCGGGAAGACTGGACATTATGCCACAGAGTGTCCTGAAGCCAAGAATGGAAATGGCAACGGAAGCTCAGGAAAGAAGCCCAACCCATTCACCAGAGGACAGGTGAATCATGTCAACGTGGAGGAGATTGACAAGCAGCCCGACGCAGCGGTTGGCAAGTTTTTGGTTAATGCATTTACCGCCCTTGTTCTTTTTGACACTGGTGCATCTCATTCATACATATCAAGGGGTTTTGTGGAAAAGTATCATTTGCCCACCGTAGCCCTTAAGTCGCCTATGTTAGTGAGTTCCCCTAGAGCAGAGTACATGGCTAGCCGAGGATGTTATCAATTGCCATTGACCATTGGGAGACATGTTTTTCCCACCGACCTCATTGTTTTGGAATCCCAGAGTTTGGATGTAATCATAGGTATGGATTGGCTATCCAAGTTTGAAGGAAACATTGATTGCGCGAGTAAATCTACTCTAATCACCACCCCAGAAGGAAAGAGGATAAAGTATGTGTCGAGGCACACACACCCCGGAAGATGCAAGTGAATGCACTCTCAGGAATTGTTCAGGAGGAAGTACCAGTTGTGAAGGATTACCCTGATGTATTTCCGGAGGAGTTACCAGGCATGCCACTGGATCGAGACATTGAGTTCCTAATTGAGTTCTTACCAGGCACCGGACCAATATCCAAGAGACCGTACCGGATGCCCGGAAATGATATGGAAGAGATCAAGAAGCGGATCAAGGAGTTAATGGAGAAAGGTTATATCCGACCAAGTTCTTCACCTTGGGGAGCCCCAGTGCTCTTAGTCGAAAAGAAGGGTGGTTCATTAAGGATGGTCGTGGATTATCGTGCACTGAATGAGGTGACGATTAAGAACAATTACCCTTTGCCGATGATCAATGATTTGTTTGACCAGTTGCAAGGAGCCAAAGTTTTCTCTTAGATCGATTTTCGATCCGGATATCATCAGTTGAAGATCCGAAAACAGGACATACCTAAGACAACTTTTACCACAAGGTACGGGCTTTATGAGTATACAGTTATGTCATTTGGTTTGACTAATGCCCCTGCCTATTTTATTAGTATGATGAACACTGTGTTCATGGAGTTCTTGAATAAGTTTGTGGTAGTATTCATTGTTGACATATTGGTTTACTCCAAGAATGAAGAGGAGCACAAGGAACATTTGCGTTTAGTTCTCGAGGAGCTCAGGGAGCATCAGCTATACGCCAAGTTCAGCAAATGTGAGTTTTGGTTGAAGGAAGTTGGATTTCTCGGACATGTTATATCAGGAGATGGTATAGCAGTAGACCTCTCCAAAGTAGAGGCCGTCACGGAATGGAAAGCACCCACCTCAGTTGGTGAGATTCGTAGTTTTCTTGGACTCACAAGATATTATCGGAGGTTCATTGAGAATTTCTCCAAAATTGCGAAGCCCATGACGGAGTTGTTGAAGAAGGAAAGTAAGTACAATTGGACCGAAGAATGTGAGACCAGTTTCCAGGAGTTGAAGACACGTTTGGTTACAGCCCCAGTGTTGATTCTCCCGAATATTCGTAAGGATTCTCAAGTGTATTGGGACGCTTCACGTCAAGGACTTGGAGGCGTTCTTATGCAAGAAAGAAGAGTTGTTTCATATGCCTCGCGTCAATTTCGACCCCATGAGTTGAATTATGCCACGCATGATTTGGAGTTAGCTGCCGTAGTGCACGCACTCAAGACCTGGAGGCACTTTCTTATTGGAAACCGTTGTGATGCATACACGGATCATAAGAGTTTGGAGTACATCTTCACGCAGAAGGAGTTAAACCTCAAGGAAAAGGAGATGGCTGGAGCTCATAAAAGATTACGACATGAGATTGCATTATCACCCAGGAAAAGCCAATGTCGTGGTAGATGCGCTAAGTCGCAAGTGTTATGTTAACACTCTCATAACCGGAGGTTTACCAAGGAGTTGGCAGATGACCTCAGAGATTTATAGTTGGAGATAGTGCCTAAGGCTATGTTGCTACATTGGAAATTCAGTCCACTTTGTTGGGCAAGATTCGAGAGGCCCAGAAGACGGATGAAGGAATTGCAGAAATAAAGGGCAGGATGAGTAAAGGAAAGGCAGAAGGATTCCGTGAGAATTAATACGGAACACGGTGGTTTGAGGAACATATTTATGTGCCCAATGGCCCAGAGATCAGGAAGTTGATTCTTCAGGAGGCTCATGATTCGCCTTACTCGATACACTCAGGCAATACCAAGATCTATTTGGATTTGAAACAGAATTTCTGGTGGACTTGAATGAAGAAGGACATGCCGAGTATGTAGCGGTCTGTGACGTGTGTTAGAGAGTTAAGGCAGAACATCAGAAACCAGCAGGGTTACTACAGCCGTTACCAATACCAGATTGGAAGTGGGATAAGCTTGGAATGGGTTTCATCACAGGACTACCCATGACACGTTTAGGGTACGATTCTATCTGGGTTATAGTTGATCGCTTGACTAAGGTAGCTCACTTTATCCCCGTGAAGACCACTTACACGAGTGCTAAGTTGGCCAAGATATAAATGACCAGGATCGTATGTTTGCATGGAGTTCCGAGGACCATTGTATCAGATAGAGGAATGCAGTTTACTTCAAAGTTTTGGAAGTAGTTGCATGAGACTTTGGATACGAGGCTAGAGTGCAGTACAACCTTTCATCCATAGACAGATGGACAGACAGAGAGAGTCAATCAGATTCTGGAGGAAATGTTGAGAGCTTGTGCTCTAGATGATGGATCTAGTTGGGATAATAACTTGCGTTACGAAGAGTTCTCTTACAATAACAGTTATCAGACTAGTCTGCAAATGGCCCTTTCGAGGCGTTGTACGAAAGGAGGTGCAGGACACCGTTGATGTGGGACGAAGTCGGAGACCGTAATTTATTTGGACCCGATTTAATAAGAGATTCAAAAGAGAAGGTCAAGCTGATCCGCGACTGACTGAACATAGCCCAGTCCCGACAGAAGAGTTATGCGGATACAGGACGCAAGGAGGTGACCTATGAAGTTGGAGATAGAGCATATCTTCGTGCGTCTCCACTTCGAGGAGTTAAGCGTTTTGGAGTTAAGGGTAAACTGGCACCACAATTTGTGGGACCATACACAGTTTTGGAGCGCAGAGGAGAAGTAGCTTATGAGCTAGAGTTTCCCGAAACTTGGTCCGGAGTTCATGATGTGTTTCACATTTCTCAGTTGAAGAAGTGTCATGCAGAGATCGCCGAGATTCCACTACGAGATACAGTGCCCCTGGAATCAATTCAGCTAGGGAGTGATCTGACTTATGAAGAGAAGCCCGTCAAGATTCGCCGATAGAGTTACCCGTAGCAAGGTCATCAAGTTTTCAAAGTTCAGTGGAGTCACCATACAACGGATGAAGCCACCTGGGAACGAGAGGAAGACCTTCAACAGGACTACCCACACCTATTTTCTAGTCAACCCAAATCTCGAGGGCGAGATTCATCTTAAGGGGGGTAGGTTTGTAACATCCCAATTTTCAATTTGGATGTTATCATAGATCATTCATATGCATTCATCATTTCAGCATATTGAATTTGATTTTTATTTGAAAATTGATCCAAAGACTTTAAGCAAACAAGGACCCAAGTGAGAGAGTTGGAAGTTTTCCAAAGAGGACCCACAAATTGTATTATTTTCCAAGTGAGGTTGGATCAAATATTATTTTTACCAATTTTCATTTTCAATATTTTTAAAATAATGAGAGAAGATAATATGACTTCTTCAAAACAAAATAAAAATGTTGGAATTTGAATTTTGAGTAAAAATATATTTATTGGATTTTTATTTTTAAAAGTACTTTTTATTATTGTATTAGTACTAAGAAAGTTTATTTTTATTTTAGGCATTTAGGCCGAGAAAAATGTTCACCAGGTCAATAATAAGGCCCTAAGTACGTGTGAATTTTTCTGTTATGTTTAAAAATGTATTTATTGTCTTTTTCTATTTTTCTGTATTTTCAGAAAAATATTTTTAAAAAAGTTTTTCAGACCGACCGGGCCGAAGCCCAGCCGGCCCACTCCCACGCCACCGCCTTCCCCGCGCTGTGTCCAGCTCGGACTCTGCCGGAGTCCGGCACGAACACGCCTCGCCACCGCCCCCTCGGCCAAGTAAAGCACCCCCCGGGGCCTTTAAATAGCGAACCACCACCGCCCCTCGCTCCTCACCACCGCCCGCCGCCGCCGCCTCCTTGCCTCGCGCCGCCGCCGCCGAGCTGCCCCGCCGCTGCACTGTCACCCCAGCGCCCCGCTTGCCACCCGCCGCCGCACCACCTCCCCGCGCCGCAAGCCGCCACCGCCGGAGCCCCGACACCCGCCGCTGACCCGCCGCCCGAAAACACGCGACCCGCCGAACCGGTAAGACCGCCGATATTTTCCCGGTTTTGCCCTCGTTTAAAAAAAACTACATCTGTTTCTTAGGTTTTATTAAACAGCGAACGTCCGATGTTTACTTCAGAAAAACAAACGTTCGCTTTTAAGTCTTTTCTTTTTCGGTCTATTTTCATCAGGGTCATATTCGGGATTAAAGTTTTTATAGATTAGTCCCTAATCTTAAAACGATAGTTACTTTCTGCTCGTTAGTCGGAATTAGATGAACCAACGCCAAACTCTTCATTTCGATCGCATCTATCCAGTAATACAACTCAAATTTGTTTTTGAAAGTTTTAAGATTTGAATTTAAATAGATTTGTATTTGAACTTCTTTTGATCGTAACTTGAGTTTCGTAACTCCGTTTGAATTGATTCTTTTTGCAAATCGAAGCTCCTGACCTAATCTTTCTTATGTGGCCAAATTCACTTAATTTTGGTACTGTTAGAAATTGTTTTCTGTTGCAAGAGTTATTCGCTTGTTTTCGAAGTTTTTCGAGATATGTTCTTCGATTCTGTTGCATGATTGCTTATGTATGCTATTGTTTGATTGAAATAGAATTTCCGGAGTGCGAAGCTTACTACTATGAGTCACTAGGTTTCACCGATCGTCAGCAAGGCAAGTTCATACTTTGATCATACTTTTCAATACCCGATTTTTATTGCATTAGTTCTATCCTCAAAGATTGCATGAATAGGACTTGGTTACATGTGGTATTGCTGAGTAGTTCATGAGGTAGGAACCCAATGACTTGAAATCAACCCAGGGAATATACGCTATGTTACTTATTGCTTAGCCATGCTCGTAGACGTGGATTGGTATGTGAGATTCATGAAAGTTGTGAGTGTAATAACAACTAAGGGAAAGTTTAAGGTGGCAACTTTAATACACAACTGGGTGGATTGGTTGCAGGGCACCTGGAGAATCCAGTATTTTCCTAGGATACCCGGATGGACCGTGTGATCATCCTATGGAATGCCACCTAGGCTCAAAGGGATCATATATCATTCATGCCTAGAAACTTCCATGTGCAGCCACAAGCCACATTATGGGCTCTGGCATAGTTGAGTAAGGTGTGTGAGCTCTTTCAATGGTGGACTAGCAGATGTAGGGAAAAGTGGGCAAACCTCTGCAATGTGTACAATCAATTCATGAGTAGCCGTGTCCCCCGGTTATGGACATCTTGAGTATCCTGGTATTTGAATTATGGACTGACCTCAACACTCTATTAATTAACTTGTTGGGTTATTAATGACATTGTTGATTTTGGGATTGAGATGGAGGAACCATTCTCAATATTGCTTAACTCAACTGAGTAGTAAATAAAATTTATTCCTTTGTTGTAGGGAAAAATTAGCTTTATGCAAAAATAAACCTTACAGCCTCTACCAGCCAAATATGCATATAGTTGTAGATACTTGTTCATTACTTGCTACAGTGTGTTCTTGCCAGCATATTCAATGTGCTGACCTACACGGTTGCAACGTCTCATGTTGCAGAGTTCTCCGATGAAGAATAAGGTGCGATTAGGTCGTTGTCATGCACTCAATGTTTGTCGTGGAGTTGGATGGACTCAACTTATCTTCGATGCTTCCGCAGTTCGTATTAGTTTATTATTGTTAGATGGCCTTCAGCCATATTTTGTAATAAGACTCTCTATGAGGATTCTTCGATGTAATAAAGTGTGATTGAAACTATGTTATAAATTATCAAGTACTGTGTGTGTCAGCATACCGATCCATGGATGACACTTAAGCACAGAGGCTCCGGTCCATTGGGATTGAGGTCGCTACACTTTCGCAACAAGTCGAGCTTTGTAGACATTGATATTACCATCAGCGTCCGTCTTCCTTTTGAAGACCCATTTATTCTCAATGGCTTGCCGATCATCGGGCAAGTCCACAAAAGTCCACACTTTGTTCTCGTACATGGATCATATCTCATATTTCATGGCCTCAAGCCATTTGTCAAAATCTGGGCTCATTAAAGCTTCTTCATAGTTCAAAGGTTCGCCGTTGTCTAACAACATGACTTCCAGGACAAGATTACCGTACCACTCTGGTGCGATATGTGTTCTGGTCGACCTTGGAGGTTTAGTAGTAACTTGATCCAAAGTTTCATGATCATCATCATTAGCTTCTTCTCTAGTTGGCGTAGGCATCACGGGAACATTTTTTCTCTAATGTGTTATTTTCCAACTCTAAAGAAGGTACAACTACCTCATCAAGTTCTACTTTCCTCCCACTCACTTCTTTTGAGAGAAACTCCCTTCTCTAGAAAGGACCCATTCTTAGCAACAAAGATTTTGCCTTCGGATTTGTGGTAGAAGGTATACCCAATAGTTTCTTTTGGGTATCCTAGGAGGACGCACTTCTCCGCTTTGGGTTTGAGCTTATCAGGCTAAAGCCTTTTAACATAAGCGTCACATTCCCAAACTTTAAGAAATGACAGCTTAGGTTTCTTGCCAAACCACAGTTCATAGGGTGTCGTCTCAACGGGTTTAGACGGTGCCCTATTTAATGTGAATGCGGTTGTTTCTAATACATAACCCCAAAATTATGAAGGCAAATCGGTAAGAGACATCATAGAATGCACCATATCTAATAAACTACCATTACGATGTTCGAACACACCATTGCGCTGTGGTGTTCCAGGTGGTGTGAGTTGTGAAACAATTCCACATTGTTTTAAATGAAGGCCAAACTCGTAACTCAAATATTCGTCTCCATGGTCTGATCGTAGAAACTTTATTTTCTTGTTACGATGATTCTCCACTTCACTCTGAAATTCTTTGAACTTTTCAAATGTTTCAGACTTGTGTTTCATCAAGTAGATATATCCATACCTACTCAAATCATTTGTGAAGGTTAGAATATAACGATACCCGCCGCGTGCTTCAACACTCATCGGACCGCATACATCGATGTGTATTATTTCCAATAAGTCATTAGCTCGCTACATTGTTCCGGAGAATGGAGTCTTAGTCATCTTGCGCATGAGGCATGGTTCGCAAGTATCAAATGATTCATAATCAATTGATTCCAAAAGTCCACCCGCATGGAGTTTCTTCATGCGCTTTACACCAATATGACATAAATGGCAGTGCCACAAGTATGTTGCACATTCATTATCTACTTTACATCTTTTGGCATCGATATTATGAATATACGTATCACTACGATCAAGATTCAATAAACCATTCACATTGGGTGTATGACCATGCTACTTCTTGAGGTTGCGTTGATTTTTCCATTGAAGAGGAAAGGGTGATGCAACAAAATAGAGATAAGTATTTCCCTCAGTTTGAGAACCAAGGTATCAATCTAGTAGGAGGCACAAGCAAGTCCCCATATATGCACTGATACGTCTCCAACGTATCTATAATTTTTTATTGTTCCATGCTATTATTTATGATGTTTTGGATGTTTTATGGGCTTTTTTATACACTTTTATATGATTTTTGGGACTAACCTATTAACCCACAGCCCAGTGCCAGTTTCTGTTTTTCTCCTGTTTTAGGATTTCGCAGAAAAGGAATATCAAACGGAACCCAATTGACCTGAAAATCAACGGAGATCATTTTTGGACCAGAAGAAGCCCACGGAGTGCCGGAGGGGGACGAGAGGACCCACGGGCTGCCCACGAGGGTGGGGGTGCGCCCCCCAACTGGGCGCCCCTCTGCCTCGTGGACAGCCCGTAGCCCCCCTTTGCTTGGCCCCGACTCCAACACCTCCCATATATACTGAAACCTCCGGAAATTAACCTAGATCGGGAGTTCTGCCGCTGAAAGCCTCTGGTGCCACCAAAAACCAATCTAGACCCTGTTCCGACACCCTGCCGGAGGGGGCATCCCTCTCCGGTGGCTATCTTCATCATCCCGGCGCTCTCCATGACGAGAGGGGAGTAGTTCACCCTCGGGGCTGAGGGTATGTATCAGTAGCTATGTGTTTGATCTATCTCTCGTGTTCTTGAGATGGCACGATCTTGATGTATCGCGAGCTTTGCTATTTTAGTTGGATCTTATAATGCTTCTCCCCCTCTACTCTCTTGTAATGTACTGAGTTTTCCCTTTGAAGTTATCTTATCGGATTGAGTCTTTAAGGATTTGAGAACACTTGATGTATGTCTTGCATGTGCTTATCTGTGGTGACAATGGGATATCATGTGATCTACTTGATGTATGTTCTGGTGGTCAACTTGTGGGTTCAGTGACCTTGGGAATCTATGCATAGGGGTTGGCACACATTTTCTTCTTGACTTTGTGGTAGAAACTTTGGAGCACTCTTTGAAGTACTTTGTGTTGGTTGAATAGATGTTTCTGAGATTGTGTGATGCATATCGTATAATCATGCCCACGGATACTTGAGGTAACAATGGAGTATCTAGGTCACATTAGGGTTTTGGTTGATTTGTGTCTTAAGTTGTTATTCTAGTACGAACTCTATGATAGATTGAACGTTACTACGGACTCTTGAATAGATCGATAAAAAAGAATAACTTTGAGGTGGTTTCGTACCCTACCATAATCTCTTCGTTTGTTCTCCGCTATTAGTGACTTTGGAGTGACTCTTTGTTGCATGTTGAGGGCTAGTAATATTGTTAGTGTGAATCCTTCGAATATCCATAGTAAATCACGATTGCACTAATCATGATGAAAATATCTCTTATAAGCATGTTGATTTTTGTGGAGTGCATAGAGTTTGCAAGTACATACCAAATAGGGAAGATAGATTTTGCAAGATGCATACGTAATTAGAAACTAAATGGTTGCTACAGATGCTAGATGATTGTGCTGAAAATTTAAAATATCTTAGCCGTACTTGTGAACTTTGCAATGAACGTGGTAATTTCATTACCCAATGCGAATTGTTTCATGACCGAATCATGTCCAAAAATTGTGATGACTTGATATCCCTTGCACATCATAATGAACTTATCTTGCTTTTGGGTTATGAAGAAATCAAATGTAGAACTAAGCATCTTCCAGGATTTGCCCTTGATAAACTTCTTGATTTTGATATAGAGAAAATTTATATGTATTGCGCGGTGAATTGGATTGAAAATCCTTCTATTGCCAATTACATAAAGTCAAGAAAACAAATAGGAGATGAAGAGAATACTAATGAAAGGGAAGAGATTTCCCAATATCCTCCTATTATTTCTTATGATGAATCATGTAACGAGGAGGAGCCTCCTATTCTACCAATCTCATTAATAAGGAACTCCAAAAAGAAGATTAAACCCATACTTGATGTGAAGAAGAAAAAGAAAAGATGGAGAAGCAAAGACAAAAAGGTATCCCTCCCAAATGATGTTGCTTCTATTACTCATTGTGATGATGATAATTGCTATACTATCGGTGATGTCCATACTATTAACAATGCGAGTAATTATGCTTATGATATGAAAAGGCCCAAGCTTGGGGATGCTATGTTTGATGAGAATGATATATTTGAGAATTTATTTGCTGCAATTAATGTTTGTCCCAATCTTGGGGATGCTACGCTTGTTGAAGATGATATTTTTAGCCTCCCAAGTCTTGATATGCAAATATATTATGATGAAAGCATGCCTCTTATTTATGATGATTATTGTGATGACACTTATGCTATAAATAGTAGTGATGATTATATTTATCAAACTTGTCATGATTATGATTACCCATTTTCTGAACATTACTCTTTTAATGTGGAGACAATCTATACTATTCAAGTCTCTTATGATACTCCCACTATTCCGAATGAGAAGAATTTTGCTTATGTGGAGAGTAATAAAATTTATATGCTTGGGGATCATGAAAAGAATGATTTATGTGCTAGTTATATTTTTGAATTCATTCATGATGCCTTTGAAATTTTTTATGAGAGATGATCATATGCTTGTAGGTATTCCAATAATATCAAGTTTCCTCTCTATGTGCTTAAAGTTTTGAAGCTATGCTTGTTTTGCTTTCCTATGCTAGTTGATTATTGTTCCCATAAGTTGTTTGCTCACAAAATCCCTATGCATAGGAATTGGGTTAGACTTACATGTGCTATTCATATGCTTCATGATGCTCCCATTATGTTTCAATTCTTATCTTTTATGTGAGCATCATTATGCCTAGCTAGGGGCGTAAAACGATAGCGCTTGTTGGGAGGCAACCCAATTTTTTTTGCTTCTGTTTAGGAATAAATATTGCATCTAGCTTCTGTTTAGATGTGGTTTTGTGTTTTAATTAGTGTTTGTGCCAAGTAGAACATTCGGGAAGACTTGTGTGAAGTTTATATGATCTTGATGTGAAAAACAGAATCGTTAGCGCTCGCTAGAATGGTCACCAGATTTTACTGGAGTGTGCTATTTAGTTGATTATTTTTGCAGATGATTAATAGACAAATTCCTCACGTTTACTAATTTATTTCAATTTTTTTGGAGTTACAGAAGTATGAGAAAACTGCAGATTACTACAGACTGTTCTGTTTTTGACAGAATCTGTTTTTCGTGTGTTGTTTGCTTATTTCAATGCATCTATGAGTAGTATTGGGAAGTATGAACCATAGAGAAGTTGGAATACAGTAGGTTTAACACCAATATAAACAAAGAATGAATTCATTGCAGTAGCTTTGAGTAGTGGTTTGTTTTCTTATACTAACGGAGCTCACGAGATTTTTGTCTAAGTATTGGGTTGTGAAGTTTTCAAGTTTTGAGTATTGCTTTGATGGACTATGGAACAAAGAGTGGCAAAAGCCTAAGCTTGGGTATGCCCAAGGCACCCCAAGGTAAAATTCAAGGACAACCAAAAGCCTAAGCTTGGGGATGCCTCGGGAAGGCATCCCCTCTTTCGTCTTCATCCATTGGTAACTATGCTCGGAGCTATATTTTTATTCACCACATGATATGTGTTTTACTTGGAGCGTCATGTATCATTTGAGTCTTTGCTTGTTAGTTTGACACAATTATCCTTGATGGACACACCTATTTGAGAGATTTAAATATGGCCTAGGAATTGATAGAAAACTCTATGTGCTTCACTTATATCTTTTGAGTTGAATGGTTTTTGCTCTAGTTCTTCACTTATATCTTTTAGAGCACGATGGTGATTATATTTTGTAGAAATTGTTGATCTCTCAAGAGTCTATTAAAACAGCATGGTAATGTGCTTTGGCTATAAAACTAGCCTTCACATGATAGACATCCAAGATCGATGTAGTAAAAACTTTCACACTAAGTGCATTGAATATGATGAGAAGTTGGATGCTTGATAATTGTTTTGAGATATGAGGATAGTGATATTAGAGTCATGCTAGTGGAGTTATTATGAAATTGAGAAATGCTTGTGTTAAGGTTAGTGATTCCTGTAGCATGCACGTATGGTGAACCGTTATGTGACGAAGTTAGTGCATGAGGTATTTGAGTGTCATCCTTTGTGTGGAGGTCGGGGGAGCGCGATGGTTAACTCCTACCAACCTACCCCCTAGGAGCATGCGTTGATTGCTTTGTTTTGATGACTCGTAAATTTTTGCAATAAGTATATGATTTCTTATGACTAATGTTGAGTCCATGGATTATAGGCACTCTCACCCTTCCACCATTCTAGCCTCTCTTGTACCGCGCAACTTTCGCCGGTACCATACACCCACCATATACCTTCCTCAAAACAACCACCATATATCTGTTGGAAATATGCCCTAGAGGCAATAATAAAAGAGTTATTATTATATTTCCTTGTTCATGATAATCGTTTATTATCCATGCTATAATTGTATTGATTGGAAACTCAAATACATGTGTGGATGAATAGACAAACTTTGTGTCCCTAGTAAGCCTCTACAGGACTAGCTCGTTGATCAAAGATGACCACGGTTTCCAGGTCATAGACATGAGTTGTCACTTGATAACGGGATCACATCATTAGGAGAATGATGTGATGGACGAGACCCAAACGTTAAACATAGCTTTTGATCGTATCAGTTATCGCTATAGTTTACTGCATGTCAAGTATAAGTTCCTATGACCATGAGATCATGTAACTCACTGACACCGTAGGAGTGCTTTGTGTGTGCCAAACGTCACAACGTAACTGGGTGACTATAAAGGTACTCTACAGGTATCTCCGAAGGTGTCTGTTGAGTTGACATGGATCGAGACTGGGATTTGTCACTCCGTGTGACGGAGAGGTATCTCCGGGCCCACTCGGTAATACATCATCACAATGAGCTCAAAGTGATTAAGTAGTTAGTCACGGGATTATGTATTGCGGTAACGAGTAAAGAGACTTGCCGGTAACGAGATTGAACTAGGTATAGAGATACCGACGATCGAATCTCGGGCAAGTAACATACCGACGAGACAAAGGGAACTGTATACGGGGTTGCCTGAATCCTTGACATCGTGGTTCATCCGATGAGATCATCGAGAAACGTGTAGGAACCAATATGGGTATCCAGATCCCGCTATTGGTTATTGACCTGGGAGTGTCTCGGTCATGTCTACATGGTTTCCGAACCCGCAGGGTCTACACACTTAAGGTTCGGTGACGCTAGGGTTGTTAGTGAGAACAGTGCATGGTTACCGAAGGTTGTTCGGAGTCCCGGATGAGATCCCGGACGTGACGAGGGTCTCCGGAATGGTCCGGAGACGAAGATTGATATATAGGATGAAAGGTTTCGGAGTCCGGAAGTGTTCCGGGGAGTATCGGGAAATCGGCGGATTACCGAAAGGGGTTTCGGGGGTCCCGGAAGGGGTTTCGGGCCTAATGGGCCACAAAGGGGGACACAACAGCCCTCATAGGGCTGTGCGCCCCCCCCCCCTGGGCCCTCTCCTCATGCGCAAGGGGGGTGGCCCCCCCTAGGGCTGCCGCACCCCTATGGAGTAGGGGGCAAGGCACTTGGGGGGGGAAACCCTAGCCCCCTTTGGCCGCCGCCCCCTCCCCATCTCCCTGGCCGCCGCCCCTAGGGTTAAACCCTAGGGCGCCCCCTCCCCTCTCTTCCCCCTATATAAGAAGAGGCAGAGGGAGGGCAGCCACACACGTTTGTGCCTCGGTGCTGCCCTCCCTCTCCCACTACAATCTTCGTCTTTCCCGCGGTGCTCGGCGAAGCCCTGCTGGAATCCTCCTCCACCATCATCACCACGCCGTCGTGCTGCCGGTGTCTCCATCAACCTCTCCTTCCCCCTTGCTGGATCAAGAAGGAGGAGACGTCCCCGAGCTGTACGTGTGAAGAACGCGGAGGCACCGTTGCTTCGGTGCTAGGATCTTCGGCGATCTGAATCGCGACGAGTACGACTCCATCAACCGCGTTCTTGAACGCTTCCGCTTAGCGATCTACAAGGGTATGTGGATCCAACTCTCCCCTCGTAGATGTATCTCCTAGATTGATCTTGGTGAACGTAGGAAAATTTTTTTGTTTCCCATGCGACGTTCCCCAACAGTGGCATCATGAGCTAGGATCTTGCGTAGATGCTTTCACGAGTAGAACACAAAAGGGTTTGTGGACGTTGATGTTTAGATTGCTTCCCTCCTTAGTCTTTCTTGATTCAGCGGTATTATGGGATGAAGCGGCCCGGACCAACTTTACATGTCCACGTACATGAGACCGGTTCCATCGACAGACATGTGACTTTTGTTGCATAAGATGGCTGGCGGGTGTCTGTCTCTCCTATCTTAGTTGAATCGGAACAGAACAAGGCGGTCCTTGTAGAAGGTTAAATAGCAACTTAAATATCACCGTTGTGGCTTTGCGTAGGTAAGAAGCGTTCTTGCTAGATACCCATAGCAGCCACGTAAAACATGCAACAACAAATTAGAGGACGTCTAACTTGTTTTTGCAGGGTATGTATGTGATATGATATGGCCAATGACATGATGAGATATATTTGATGTATGAGATGATCATGTTGTAATAGTTAATATCGACTTGCATGTCGATGCATACGGCAACCGGTAGCAATAGTTAATATCGACTTAATATCGACTTGTATGTGATATGATAGGGTTGTCTTTAATTTTTGTATGACCTGCGTTTCAATCATTAAGCGCTTTGTAATGCTTTACTTTATCGCTAAACGGTAGCAATAGTAGTAAGAGCATGGTGGGCGCCGACAACCCCGATGGCGACACGATGATGGAGATCATGATGATGGAGATCATGGTGTGGCGCCGGTGACGATGGAGATCATGCCGGTGCTTTGGAGATGGAGATCAAAAGCACGAGTTGATGGCCATATCATGTCACTTATGATTTGCATGTGATGTTAATCCTTTTATGCATCTTATTTTGCTTAGGACGACGGTAGCATTATAAGATGATCCTTCACTAAAATTTCAAGATAAAATTGTGTTCCCCCCGAGTGTGCGCCGTTGCGAAGGTTCGTCGTCTCGAAGCACCACGTGATGATCGGGTGTGATAGACTCTACGTTCGCATACAACGGGTGCAAGCCAGTTTTGCACATGCAGAACACTCGGGTTAGACTTGACGAGCCTAGCATGTACAGACATGGCCTCGGAACACGGAGGACCGAAAGGTCGAACATGAGTCATATAGTAGATATGATCAACATGTAGATGTTCACCATTGACACCACCTCATCTCACGTGATGATCGGACTTGGGTTGGTGAATCTGGATCATGTCACGCTCGAATGACCAGAGGGATGTCAATTTGAGTGGGAGTTATAATTAATTTGATTAGGTAATAACTCACTTATCATGAACAATAGTCTAAAATGTCTTTGCAAATCTTTTGTTGTAGATGGCTCGCGCAGTAGCTCCCCTGAATTTTAATGCGTTCCTAGAGAAAGCTAAACTGAAAGATGATGGGAGCAACTTTGCGGACTGGCTCCGCAATCTGAGGATCATCCTCACTGCTGCCCAAAAGGTTTATGTCCTAAATGCACCGCTAGGTGAACCCCCCGCTCCTCAGGCCTCTGCGGACGTTATGAACGCCTGGCAGTCGCGTTCGGATGACTACTCAGTGGTGCAGTGTGCCATATTGTATAGCTTGGAAGGAGGACTTCAAAGGCGTTTTGAACGTCATGGAGCATATGAGATGTTCCAGGAGTTGAAGTTCATCTTTGAAAAGAATGCCAAGATCGAGAGGTATGAGACCACCGATAAATTCTTTGCTTGCAAGATGGAGGAGAATTCGTCTGTCAGTGAGCACTTACTGAAGATGTCTGGGTACTATACCCGCATAGCTGATCTGGGACTTGTGTTCCCGGACGAGGCTATCATTGACAGAATTCTCCAGTCACTCCCGCCTAGCTACAAGAGCTTCGTGCAGCAGTACAACATGCAAGGGATGAACAAAACCATCGCCGAGCTGTTTTCGATGCTGAAAGTCGCTGAGGCAGACATCAAAAACGAGTATCAAGTGTTGATGGTCGATAAAACCACCAGTTTCAAGAAGAATGGCAAGGGCAAGAAGGGTAACTCTAAGAAGGGTGGCAAGGCAGTTGCTCATCCAGTGAAGAAACCCAAGGCTGGGCCCAAGCCAGAGACTGAGTGTTTCTATTGCAAGGGGAACGGCCACTGGAAGCGGAACTGCCCCAAGTATCTGGCAGACAAGAAGGGGGCCAACAACAACAACAAGCAAGGTATATGTGATATACATGTTATTGATGTGTACCTTACCAACTCTCGTTGTAGTTCCTGGGTATTTGATACCGGTTCGGTTGCTCACATTTGCAACTCTAAACAGGAATTGCGGAATAAACGGAGGCTGGCGAAGGACGAAGTGACGATGCGCGTGGGAAATGGTTCCAAGGTTGATGTGATCGCCGTCGGCACGCTCGCTCTTCGATTACCATCGGGATTAGTTATGAACCTGAATAATTGTTATTTAGTGCATGCGTTAAGCATGAACATTATATCTGGATCTTGTTTATTGCGAGACGGTTACTCATTTAAATCAGAGAATAAAGGTTGTTCTATTTATATGGGTAATATCTTTTATGGTCATGCACCCGAAGTGAGGGGTTTATTCTTATTGGATCTCGATAGTGATGATACACATGTTCATAACATTGATGCCAAAAGATGTAGAGTAGTTAGTGATAGTACCACTTACTTGTGGCACTGCCGTCTGGGTCATATCGGCGTAAAACGCATGAGGAAGCTCCATGCTGATGGACTTTTGGAGTCTCTTGATTTTGAATCACTTGACACATGCGAGCCGTGCCTCATGGGCAAGATGACAAGGACCCCGTTTTCAGGAACAATGGAACGGGCAAGTGACTTATTGGAAATCATACATACTGATGTGTGTGGTCCGATGAGTGTCACGGCGCGCGGTGGATATCGTTATTTTCTCACCTTCACTGACGACTTAAGTAGATATGGGTATATTTACTTAATGAAGCATAAGTCTGAAACTTTTGAAAAGTTCAAGCAATTTCAGAGTGAAGTTGAAAATCATCGTAACAAGAAGATCAAGTTCCTACGATCTGATCGAGGGGGAGAATATCTGAGTTATGAGTTTGGCAATCACTTAAGAAAATGTGGAATCGTTTCACAATTGACGCCACCTGGAACACCACAGCGTAATGGTGTGTCCGAACGTCGTAATCGAACCCTATTAGATATGGTGCGTTCTATGATGTCTCTTGCCGATTTGCCACTATCATTTTGGGGATATGCGTTAGAGACAGCTGCATTCACTTTAAATAGGGCTCCATCCAAGTCCGTTGAGACAACACCGTATGAACTGTGGTTTGGTAAGAAACCTAAGTTGTCTTTTCTCAAGGTTTGGGGTTGCGATGCTTATGTCAAAAGGCTTCAGCCAGAAAAGCTCGAACCCAAAGCGGACAAATGTGTCTTCATAGGATACCCAAAAGAAACTGTTGGGTACGCCTTCTATCTCAGATCCGAAGGCAAAGTGTTTGTCGCTAAGAACGGGTCCTTTCTCGAGAAAGAGTTTCTCTCGAAAGAATTGAGTGGGAGGAAGGTAGAACTTGATGAGGTTATTGAACCTCTGCTTCAACCAGAGAGTTGCGTAGCACAAAAAGATGTTTTTGTGGAGCCTGCAGCGGTTGAAGAGGAAGCCAATGATGATGATCAAGAAGCTTCTGATCAAGTTACTACCGAACCTCGTAGGTCGACAAGGGTACGCACTGCACCTGAGTGGTATGGTAACCCTGTCTTGGAGGTCATGTTGTTAGACAACGGTGAACCTACGAGCTATGGAGAAGCGATGGAGGGCCCGGATTCCGACAAATGGTTAGAGGCCTTGAAATCCGAGATGGGATCCATGTATGAAAACAAAGTATGGACTTTGGAAGTATTACCTGAAGGGCGGAAGGCCATTCAGAATAAATGGATTTTTAAGAGGAAGACGGACGCTGACGGTAATGTCACCGTGTATAAAGCTCGACTTGTGGCAAATGGTTTTTCACAAGTTCAAGGGATTGACTACGATGAGACTTTCTCACCCGTAGCGATGCTTAAATCCGTCCGAATCATGTTAGCAATAGCTGCATATTTCGATTATGAAATTTGGCAGATGGATGTCAAAACAGCGTTCCTTAACGGTTTTCTTAAGGAAGAGTTGTATATGATACAACCGGAAGGTTTTGTCGATCCAGAGAATGCTGACAAAGTATGCAAGCTCCAGCGTTCCATTTATGGGCTGGTGCAAGCATCTCGGAGTTGGAATCTTCGCTTTGATGAGGTGATCAAACCGTTTGGGTTTATACAAGTTTACAATGAAGCTTGTATTTACAAGAAAGTGAGTGGGAGCTCTATAGCGTTTCTAATATTATATGTGGATGACATATTGCTGATTGGAAACAATATAGAACTTTTGGATAGCGTGAAGGGGTATTTGAACAAGAGTTTTTCGATGAAGGATCTCGGGGAAGATGCTTTCATATTGGGCATCAAGATCTATAGAGATAGATCAAGACGCTTGATAGGACTTTCACAAAGTACATACCTTGATAAAGTTTTGAAGAAGTTCAAAATGGATCAATCCAAGAAGGGGTTCTTGCCGGTATTGCAAGGTACAAAGTTGAGTAAGACTCAATGCCCAGTGACTGCGGAAGATAGAGAAAAGATGAGTGTCGTCCCCTATGCTTCAGCCATAGGCTCTATCATGTATGCAATGCTGTGCACAAGACCAGATGTCAGCCTTGCCATAAGTATGGCCGGAAGGTTTCAAAGTAATCCTGGTATGGATCACTGGACAGCGGTCAAGAATATCCTAAAGTACCTGAAAAGGACTAAGGAAATGTTTCTCGTTTATGGAGGTGATCAAGAGCTCGTCGTAAAGGGTTACGTCGATGCAAGCTTTGACACTGATCCGGATGACTCTAAGTCTCAAACCGGATACGTATATATTCTCAACGGGGGAGCGGTAAGCTGGTGCAGTTCCAAGCAAAGCGTGGTAGCCGATTCTACATGCGAAGCGGAGTACATAGCTGCCTCGGAGGCGGCAAAGGAAGGTGTCTGGATGAAGGAGTTCATAACAGATCTTGGAGTTGTGCCTAGTGCACTGAACCCAATGACTCTGTTCTGTGACAACACTGGTGCCATTGCTCTAGCCAAGGAACCAAGGTTTCACAAGAGGACCAGACACATAAAGCGACGCTTCAATTCCATCCGCGATTCAGTCAAGGAGGAGGATATAAACATTTGCAAAGTACACACGGATTTGAATGTCGCAGATCCGTTGACTAAGCCTCTTCCACGGGCTAAGCATGATCAACACCAAGACTCTATGGGTGTTAGATTCATTACCTTGTAATGCTAGATTATTGACTCTAGTGCAAGTGGGAGACTGTTGGAAATATGCCCTAGAAGCAATAATAAAAGAGTTATTATTATATTTCCTTGTTCATGATAATCGTTTATTATCCATGCTATAATTGTATTGATTGGAAACTCAAATACATGTGTGGATGAATAGACAAACTTTGTGTCCCTAGTAAGCCTCTACAGGACTAGCTCGTTGATCAAAGATGACCACGGTTTCCAGGTCATAGACATGAGTTGTCACTTGATAACGGGATCACATCATTAGGAGAACGATGTGATGGACGAGACCCAAACGTTAAACATAGCTTTTGATCGTATCAGTTATCGCTATAGTTTACTGCATGTCAAGTATAAGTTCCTATGACCATGAGATCATGTAACTCACTGACACCGTAGGAGTGCTTTGTGTGTGCCAAACGTCACAACGTAACTGGGTGACTATAAAGGTACTCTACAGGTATCTCCCAAGGTGTCTGTTGAGTTGACATGGATCGAGACTGGGATTTGTCACTCCGTGTGACGGAGAGGTATCTCCGGGCCCACTCGGTAATACATCATCACAATGAGCTCAAAGTGATTAAGTAGTTAGTCACGGGATTATGTATTGCGGTAACGAGTAAAGAGACTTGCCGGTAACGAGATTGAACTAGGTATAGAGATACCGACGATCGAATCTCGGGCAAGTAACATACCGACGAGACAAAGGGAACTGTATACGGGGTTGCCTGAATCCTTGACATCGTGGTTCATCCGATGAGATCATTGAGAAACGTGTAGGAACCAATATGGGTATCCAGATCCCGCTATTGGTTATTGACCTGGGAGTGTCTCGGTCATGTCTACATGGTTTCCGAACCCGCAGGGTCTACACACTTAAGGTTCGGTGACGCTAGGGTTGTTAGTGAGAACAGTGCATGGTTACCGAAGGTTGTTCGGAGTCCCGGATGAGATCCCGGACGTGACGAGGGTCTCCGGAATGGTCCGGAGACGAAGATTGATATATAGGATGAAAGGTTTCGGAGTCCGGAAGTGTTCCGGGGAGTATCGGGAAATCGGCGGATTACCGAAAGGGGTTTCGGGGGTCCCGGAAGGGGTTTCGGGCCTAATGGGCCACAAAGGGGGACACAACAGCCCTCATAGGGCTGTGCGCCCCCCCTGGGCCCTCTCCTCATGCGCAAGGGGGGTGGCCCCCCCTAGGGCTGCCGCACCCCTATGGAGTAGGGGGCAAGGCACTTGGGGGGGGGGGGAACCCTAGCCCCCTTTGGCCGCCGCCCCCTCCCCATCTCCCTGGCCGCTGCCCCTAGGGTTAAACCCTAGGGCGCCCCCTCCCCTCTCTTCCCCCTATATAAGGAGAGGCAGAGGGAGGGCAGCCACACACGTTTGTGCCTCGGTGCTGCCCTCCCTCTCCCACTACAATCTTCGTCTTTCCCGCGGTGCTCGGCGAAGCCCTGCTGGAATCCTCCTCCACCATCATCACCACGCCGTCGTGCTGCCGGTGTCTCCATCAACCTCTCCTTCCCCCTTGCTGGATCAAGAAGGAGGAGACGTCCCCGAGCTGTACGTGTGAAGAACGCGGAGGCACCGTTGCTTCGGTGCTAGGATCTTCGGCGATCTGAATCGCGACGAGTACGACTCCATCAACCGCGTTCTTGAACGCTTCCGCTTAGCGATCTACAAGGGTATGTGGATCCAACTCTCCCCTCGTAGATGTATCTCCTAGATTGATCTTGGTGAACGTAGGAAAAATTTTTGTTTCCCATGCGACGTTCCCCAACAATATCTTCCTCAAAACAGCCACCATACCTACCCATCATGGCATTTCAATAGCCATTCCGAGATATATTGCCATGCAACTTGCCACCGTTCCGTTCGTATGACACGCTTCATATTGTCATATTGCCATGCATGATCATGTAGTTGACATCGTATTTGTGGCTAGGCCACCATGCATAATTGTTCATACATGTCACTCTTGATTCATTGCACATCCCGGTACGCCGCCGAAGGCATTCATATAGGGTCATACTTTGTTCTAGTATCGAGTTGTAATATCGAGTTGTAAATCAATATAAGTGTGATGATCATCATTATTAGAGCATTGTCCCATGTGACGAAATGCTAAATATAGAAAGCCCGTCCAAAAAAAGAAAGAAAAAAAGGAAGGAAAGGCCAAAAAAGGAAAAAAAAAGAAAAATAAAAAGGGACAATTGCTACTATCTTTTTCCACACTTGTGCTATAAAGTAGCACCATGTTCTTCATGATAGAGAGTCTCATGTTTAGTCACTTTCATATACTAGTGGAAATTTTCATTATAGAACTTGGCTTGTATATTCCAACGACGGGCTTCCTCAAATGCCCTAGGTCTTCGTGAGCAAGCAAGTTGGATGCACACCCAATTAGTTTCTTTTGTTGAGCTTTCAAACATTTTTTAGCTCTAGTGCATCCGTTGCATGGCAATCCCTACTCACTCACATTGATATCTATTGATGGGCATCTCCATAGCCCGTTGATACGTCTAGTCGATGTGAGACTATCTCCCTCCTTTCTGCCTTCTCCACAACCACCACTCTATTCCACATAGTGCTATATCCATGGCTCACGCTCATGTATTGCGTGAAAGTTGAAAGGTTTGAAAGAATAGAGTATGAAAACAAGTGCTTGCCTGAAACCGGGGTTGTGCATGATATGAATATTTTGTGTGATAACGAGGGAGCATAGCCAAACTATATGATTTTGTAGGGATAACTTTCTTTAGCCATTGTATTTTGAGAAGACATGATTGCTTTGTTAGTATGCTTGAAGTATTATTATTTCTTATGTCAATATAGACTTTTGTCTTGAATCTTTCAAATCTGAACATTCATGCCACAATTAAGAGAATTACATTGAAAATTATGTTGGTTAGAATTCCACATCAAAAATTCTGTTTTTATCATTTACCTACTCGAGGACGAGTAGGAATTAAGCTTGGGGATGCTGATACGTCTCCAACGTATCTATAATTTCTGATTGTTCCATGCTATTATTTATGATGTTTTGGATGTTTTATGGGCTTTGTTATACACTTTTATATGATTTGGGACTAACCTATTAACCCAGAGCCCAGTGTCGGTTTCTGTTTTTCTCCTATTTTAGGGTTTCGCAGAAAAGGAATATCAAACGGAGCCCACTTGACCTGAAAATCAACGGAGATCATTTTTGGACGAGAAGAAGCCCACAGAGTGCCGGAGGGGGACGAGAGGACCCACGGGATGCCCACGAGGGTGGGGGGCGTCCCCCCTACTAGGTGCGCCCCCCTGCCTCGTGGACAGCCCGTAGCCCCCCTTTGCTTGGCCCCGACTCCAACACCTCCTATATATACTGAAACCTCCGGAAATTAACCTAGATCGGGAGTTCCACAGCCGAAAGCCTCTGGTGCCACCAAAAACCAATCTAGACCCTGTTCTGGCACCCTGCCGGAGGGGGCATCCCTCTCCGGTGGCTATCTTCATCATCCCGGCGCTCTCCATGACGAGGGGGGAGTAGTTCACCCTTGGGGCTGAGGGTATGTGATGCGTCTCAAACGTATCTACTTTTCCAAACACTTTTGATATTGTTTTGACCTCATTCTTGCATGATTTGGACTAAACTAACCCGGACTGACGCTGTTTTCAGCAGAGCTGCCTGTATGGTTTATTTGTGTGCAGGATAACGGATTTTTAAGTATCTCAGAAAAATCCACGAAAAATCAGAGAAAATCCACGCACCAGAAGGAACCAAATGCCAGAAGTGGGGCCAGAGGGGGGCCCGGGGGTGCCCAGGCGCCCTGTGGGCGCGCCCCCCCTGGGCCGCGCCGGGGGGGGGGGCGCCTGGGTGGGTCGCACACCCCCTGGTGCCCTACTTTAGCCCGTATTTTTACTCCCGACGCTAAAAACCCCAGATCGGAAGTTCTTTCGCAGTTTTTCGTCGCGGAGCCGCCGCCACCCTCTGTTCTTCCTCGGGAGGGCTAATCTGGAGGCTGATTTGGCCTCCGGAGAGGGGAGATCGTCGCCATCGTCATCATCATCACCACTCCATCATCCCTCCATGACTTCCCCCTTCATGTGTGAGTAATTCCGCTGCTGTAGGCGAAGGGGATGGTAGGAATTGGATGAGTTAGATCATGTAATAGTTCGTCATATTGTTGGGGGCATGTTGCCTATCATCTACTATGGTGTTTATCATCTTTGCTACAACTTGTTATTCTTAATGCTTGACACTAGGGCCCGAGTGCCATGATTTCAGATCTGAACCATATGTGTTTGTATGAAAATATTTGTGTTCGTGATCCTATCTATGAGTTGTATGCACCTGTTACGGTTCGGAACCGGCGATCCCAAAAGTGACAGCTTGGGACACCAAAGGGGATGGTCCGTAGTTTGAGGATTACATGTATCCATTGAGTTCATTGCTTTGTTCCGGTGCTCTTTGACAGGAGCACCTTAATATCCATTAGTTCCTTTTGGCCCCGTTCGTAGCGGGATGGTAGGACAAAAGCTGTTGTGCAAGTTCTTATTGCAAGCACGTACAACTACCTATGGGATACATGCCTAATGTTTGATATTTGCCTAGATGATCATTACTTTTCCGTGTGCCGTGCCCCAAGTTAGAATCTATCTCATCCATGCAGCGCCCAACCATCCATCTCCCTAGCCTACAGTATTTTAAACCTTGCTTGTTACTAGTCGCTACTTGTGCTATTTACTTTGCTATCTACTGTTGCTATTTACTTTTGCTGTTTACTTTTACTACTACTATCATCACTATCATACCATTGTTACTACTTATCTTTTGTTGCAAGTAAGTATATTTTAGATGCGGTTGAATTGACAACTCAACTGTTAAAGCTTATAAATACTCTTTGGCTCCTCGTGTGTCGAATCAATAAATTGGGTTACTCTTACCCGCGAAGACTATCTCGATCCCTTGCGGTTGAGGGTTATCAAGTACCGTTTTCTGGCACCGTTGCCGGGGAGCATAGCAATATTTACAAGTCTACTTGAGGTATCCTACCTGCTGCACTTTATTCACTATGGGTAAGAAAGGAGACCCCAAGGTTCCGATCTTACTATCCACTACAAGAAGAGGTACTGCTCTGAGCACTAGTGCTACACTTGATTCACCTTCTGTTATGAGTAAGTTTGCCTCACCACCACCACATGATGCTCCTACTGAATCTGTTACTATGTCTGATACTCTTGATGATGCTTCTACTACTTTTGATGATATTAGTTCGCTTGGTCATGCTCTTGAGAAACAAATTGATGCTGCTGCTAAAAAGTCTGGAATTGAACTCCCTGATAGTCGCTACCCTATTGGTGAAACTTATGATTATCCTGATTTGAGTAAACTCAAGGAGAGTCTCCTTGATGATGATTACTATATACTTGATGAAGAATTATGCAGGGAACTGACAGAGTTTTCCGGCTCTGACCCTGAAGTTATTAAGAAACTATTTGAAAAACACTCTTTGAAGAACAAAACCGTTCCTAATCCTGAATTTGCTACATCTCCTATATGCATTGATGATCCTGATTTTGATTTCTCTGTTGATCTTTCACTTATACCTATGGTTGAAGCTGACCCCTTTTATGGCAGAGAAAATGATGATGCTATTGCACACCTAACTAAACTTGGTGAGCTAGGTAGCCTGTTTACCACAGATGAAAAAATACGCTACTTTTATGTGACCAAGCTTCTTCCTTTCTCGTTGAAGGAGGGTGCTAAAGCATGGTATGATTCACTCCCATGCGGTTCCATTAAGAGTCCTCAAGACTTAGCTCACTCTTTTGTTGATAAGTACTTTCCTGCTCACATGCAACATGCTGCTTTACGAAGAATTTATAACTTAAAACAGTTGCAGGATGAGTCCCTCCCTAAAGCTTGGGGGAGGTACTGCGGTCTGATTCGGGCTAGACCTGGACATGAAATTCCTAAGAATGAATTAATCGATATATTCTATGCTGGTCTAACTGATGAATCCAGGTCCTATTTGGACAGTTGTGCTGGTTGTGTTTTCAGGAAAAGAACACCGGACGACGCGGAAGATTTAATGGGCAGGATTGCCAAAAACCATGAAGATTGGTCCGTCCCTGAACCACCTCCACCAACAAAGAAGAGGGGCATTTTTGTTCTAAGCCCCGAGGATATGCGAGAAGCAAAGAAGTCTATTAAAGAGAAAGGTATTAAAGCTGAAGACGTGAAGAATCTACCCCCTATTGAGAAGCTGTGTGAGCCTACCACTCACCCTCCTATGGTAGAGGTACACTCTCTTTTAGATTTCAACGCAAGTGACATCCCTCATGGTAAGCCTCCTGATCAATGTTTAGATGAGTTTAATAATTTTATTATGAAACAGAATCATTTTAATGAGAGGATAGAAAGTCAGTTGCATGATAACTCCCTTGCTATCAAAAGACTGCTTGATGTTCTAGATAGAACAGTTAATGATGTTCAATGTCTTGTGAAGCATTTTCATATGGTTCAAACTCAGCTTGATCAAATTTCTAATGTGCAAAGAGATTTGCTTGCTAACAATGCCAAACAAGATAAATTGCAGGCTTTTGGGATTAAGACCCGAGGAGGAACTAGTACTCAAGATCCTCTTTATCCAAAGGGACATCCGAAGAGAATCGAGCAGGATTCTCAAATGCAGGAAGAAGAAATTGTTGTCTCTCCAAATAAGAAGAAGAAACATAAGGAGACTGACAATTCTAATGATCCTATTGCAGATGAAGAGCCAGCTATTGATCCCAACAGTGTATCTATTTCCGATGCTGAGACTGAAGACGGTGCTGAACCTGAAGGTAATAATAATGAGAAGAATGATCCGCCTGAAGTACGAGAAGAAGAAGCACCTGACAAACGTAAGAGGTACACTAAAGAAGACTTCATCGCAAGAAAACATGGGAAGGAAAGAGAACCATGGGTACAGAAACCCATGCCCTTTCCAGGTAAGTCCATCAAATCTAAAGAATAAGAGCATTACAATAAGTTTTGTGAATGGATTAAACCTCTTTTTCTTCAAATCCCTTTGACTGATGCTATTAAGTTACTTCCTTATTCAAAATATATGAAAGATATTGTCACTAATAAAAGAAAAGTTCCTAATGATGCAATATCTACTATGCTTGCTAACTATTCTTTCAGTGGAAAGATTCCTGAGAAGCTCGGTGATCCAGGTATACCCACCATTCCTTGCTCCATAAAGAATAATTATGTCAAAACTGCTTTATGTGATCTTGGAGCAGGAGTGAGTGTTATGCCTCTCTCTCTTTATGAGAGGCTTTGTTTAGAGAAACTAATTCCTACAGATATCTCCCTTCAGATGGCTGACAAGTCAACCACTGTTCCGATAGGTATTTGTGAGGATGTTACCGTAGAAGTTGCTAATTGTTTAATTCTTACTGATTTTGTTGTGCTTGACATGCCCGAGGATGGGAGCATGTCCATTATTCTTGGTAGACCTTTCCTTAACACCGCAGGTGCTATTATTGATTGCAACAAAGGGAAGGTTACCTTCCATGTGAATGATAAAGAAAACACGGTATATTTTCCGAAGAAGACCGACAGGAGGCATGCCCTCAACTCTATAGAGAATATCGAGACCGTGAAAATTGGAGAATGGGACTGTCCACTACATGTGCCTCACAAATACAAAACTATCATGGTAGGGACAATGTCCATCAAGGTAAAGGTTCAGTGATTACTTCGTAGGAGGTGAGACTTTTTGCTCTATATATCGCTTGTTTGTTGGTAAGACTTGATCAACCTTACTAGTGAACATGTTTTATATGGATAAAAAGTTGAGCTTGTTATGTTTTCATTTGTTTTTAGTTTTTTCCTACTTACTGTACCAAGTATCCATGTTTTTGAAGCTTCACAATACTACTAACTGCTTCAAGTTTTCAGAGAGTTTCGCAGCTTTTTGAACTTCGAAAAAATTTCAACAGTGAAGTTTTCAGAAAAATTCCAGAAAAATTATAATAAAAATTTCCACGTCGGGAGAGACCCGGAAAGTCCTGGGGCCAGCCAGGGGGGCGGCCAGCTGGCCCGGCCCAGCCCCTGGCCGCGCCCACAGGGCGCCTGGGGCCCACGGGACCCCCCTCCAGGTACTTCTTCTTCCTCTCTCTCTCTTTTTCTCCAGAAACCCGAGTTCTGGTCTTGTTCTTGTGTTCTTGCTGTTCTTGGAGGCGATTCCTCGATCTCTCTCTACAGCCCATCATTTGAGCTGAAATTTTGAGCAACTACTCCCTGGTATGTGACTCCTCCACCCCTCCAATTAAATTTTTGATTGGTGGCCTCATTTGTGAGTATTTAGTAGTTCTTGGTGCTATAGAGATGAGCTTGCATGCATGTGTAGAAAGTTATTTTCCAAGTTTTGATGCAAGTTTATGCCTTGGGCAAGTGAGTTGAGTAGTTTGCCTTAGCTCACTTTGTTTTAATCCTCGTTTTTGTAAATTGTAAAAAATTTCAGAAATGAGTTTGTTAGGAAGGGCAAAAGGATGGCTTGAGAAGAGGAGGCCCGCACACTCCGATCGAGTCACTAGAGCCGCAGCTTCACCATCGACTGCTAGGGTGAGCTATAATGAAGATCATGTGCCCCTGGAGTTGTTGGAAGACACAAGTCCAGCACGTGCGATGACATTTCCATGTGATGAATTCATGGAAGCTGCGGGAATCAAGGATGAGTTTTATAATCTTTGTGCTAATGCAGGTTTGACACGGCTCGTCACGAGCCGTGTTACTCAGTATCAAAAACTCACCTCCAGTTTCATTAACAGTTTTAGATATAATCTTGATTCAGGTGCTATTGAATTTAAAATTTATAATGATCTTATCACCATGACTTTGGGAAATTTTTGTGAAATAATAGGTGTGCCGAATGTTGGGAGGACGGCAAGGATGGCCACTCAGCCCTCCGAGCTGAAAACCGTCATCAACTCTCTCTGCAGCATGGGTACGAGGGATATTCATCGGTCGAAGATCTCCAGCATCTTATTTCCTCACCTCAGGTATTTTGCATATTATATTGCTAGAGGGGTGTTAGCTCGTGACAACACGAGCAGCATTTCTACTCCGGATATTGCTATCCTGGCAGCAGCCCTCTCAGGGAGGTCTGATTATAATCTTGGTACCTTAATTGCTCGACGCCTTGCAATGAACGGTAACAAGGGGGACTTATATGGTGGCATTTATGCCACACTTATCTTAGAGCATCTTGGAGGCACCCCACACCCTGATGATACTCCTTTTACTTATTTAAGCTTTGATCTTGCTGCTATGAAAAGGCATAAGTTTGTTACCATGGGTTCTGAGCTTGATAACCTTGTTTATATCTTGCGTTTCGGAACTACCGTAGAACGCGAGATCCGTCTACCTGCACCGCTTTTGTTTGATTTTTCTCGCAGGAACGGATGGTCCTTTGATGTTGTCCAGTTCTATGAGTTCATGGTCCAGCATCAGTTTCATAACCCCATGGAGGGGGTTGTGCCCGACGAGGAGAGGCACGGTGAGATACAACATTTTCAGGAAGAGACCGCCACCGAGTTTGGTGAAGGGTCTTCCTTTGTTTGGCGTTCGGAACCTTCCTCGTGGGAGACTCCAAGGAGTTCGGTGTACGCGCCAGTATCCTTCTACGACCCTTGGTCTCACCACCATACCCCTGGAACAGGAGGCTCCTGGGGGCAGTAGCTGCTACCAACTTAGGCCAAAAGCCTAAGCTTGGGGGAGTACGTGCCCTTCTCACTTTTCCATTGTATTATCCGTTTTATTCACTTTGATCTTTTCGAAGTTTTTGCCTGTTCTTCTTTATCTCTCTCTTTGCAAAAACAACAAAAAGATTTTCTCTTTCTTTTGCTTTTATTCAACCTTCGAAAAGAAACCAAAAAGATTTCTTTTCTCTCTTTAGTTTGCTTTGTTTTCAGAGATCAGCTCGAGTCCGTGATGGCATTTGATTATATTTCCTACGTTCGATCATGCAAGTGACAAGCAGTGATGACGAAGATCGACTGGAGGGAAGCAACAAGGAAGACCGGTATGAACTCTTATTGTTTCTACTTTTGTACATATGCCTGTACTTATGATCTAGAGACCAGCTTGTAGCGACATAGTGCTATGTTTACAATGCTCCCAGTGGTTCATGCTTATCTTGTGGATAGTCCCGAATAACTAGAGTATATAATGTGTTATTGCAATGATCTACATGCATGGCACTGTTCATAGTCTGGTATACTAAGGTGGTATTTCCCTTTAGAGAATTTTTGGATTGACTTGGCACATGCTTACACATGTTTAAGACTAAAAGTCTACTCTGCCTTGATGATCTTTGAGTTTTAGAATAGTCATATCACTTTCATGCCCGATTCAATGTTGCTTTGTCGCTCTGCATGATTATGACCGTTATTGCTCTCTAGTTGGTCGCTTCCCAGTCTTTTGCTAAACCTCCACCTGTACTAAGCGGAATGACTGCTTGTGCATCCAAACCCTTTAAACCAGTTATGCCATATGAGTCCACTATACCTTCCTATATATGGTATTTACCTGCCATTCCTAACGAAGACTTTCATGTACCATCTCGAAATTAATCAAAAGCATTTCCCTTTTTGTGCCTATATTTTAGCTCATGAGGAAGTAGTAGTTAATTCATAATCTTTTTCAGTTGGACAAGTTTCACCCCTGGATTGCATGTATAATGTGCAAACCCCTAATATGAAAAGGAACTGGCATTGAGTGCTCCCGGCTCAAAAAGATAATATAACAAACAAGCCCTCCTTCATGCTTTGTTCATGACAAATCAGAAAACTTTGGCAGTGATAAACAAAGGAGATTAAGAGGATGTGATCGTCCTCATGCGGGAGCCGTTCCTCGAGACTTGTCTAGCTTAAAAAGTGACTGAGTTATCTGCTAGCATTCATTGACGAAATATGCACCTCTCAAAAACATATTTACTTCTGTTTTTAAAACCAAGAGCTCTGGTACATGTTTAGTTTTTGTTTCCGATCACGGGTTTTCAACTTTGCCAATAAAAGTCACGGTTCGAGAGTCTCACCTTCTTTCTTCAAAGCACTGACTAGGAGAGCATAATTGTCATTCTGAGTGTAATGTGCATTGTCCCAAAGTATTACATTGTGTTCTGCATACTTGTGATATGATTTATTCTGAAATTCTTAGCTCTAGTCTCCTTTAAAACTCTGGAGGAGTCTCTGCATTTATGTTTTGCTTCACTCATGGAGGCTAGCGAGATACCACCCTAATATGCTCAAGCTATGTGCAATGTAATCTTGTCTTGATTTTCAGTAATATATTATTCACTTTTAAGTATTCGTGACTGGTCACTTGAAAGAAGGATTGCTCATTGCATTGTGCTCATAAGTACTGTTTCAATACTTGCTAAACTCTTTTCGTAGTACATGCTTATATACATCTAATGAAGCAAAAGAGTTTGTCAAAGTTTTCTTTGTCGCGTCCAGTTCGTCGAACTGAATTGCTTCAGGACAAGCAATATGCTAAGCTTGGGGGAGTTGATACGTCTCAAACGTATCTACTTTTCCAAACACTTTTGATATTGTTTTGGCCTCATTCTTGCATGATTTGGACTAAACTAACCCGGACTGATGCTGTTTTCAGCAGAGCTGCCTGTATGGTTTATTTGTGTGCAGGATAACGGATTTTTAAGTATCTCAGAAAAATCCACGAAAAATCAGAGAAAATCCACGCACCCAAAGGAACCAAATGCCAGAAGTGGGGCCAGAGGGGGGCCAGGGGGTGCCCAGGCGCCCTGTGGGCGCCCCCCCTGGGCCGCGCCTGGGTGGGGCCCACACCACCTGGTGCCCTACTTTAGCCCGTATTTTTACTCCCGACGCAAAAAACCCCAGGTCGGAAGTTCTTTCGCAGTTTTTCGTCGCGGAGCCGCCGCCACCCTCTGTTCTTCCTCGGGAGGGCTAATCTGGAGGCTGATTTGGCCTCCGGAGAGGGGAGATCGTCGCCATCATCATCATCATCATCATCACCACTCCATCATCCCTCCATGACTTACCCCATCATGTGTGAGTAATTCCCCTGCTGTTGGCGAAGGGGATGGTAGGGATTGGATGAGTTAGATCATGTAATAGTTCGTCAGATTGTTGGGGGCATGTTGCCTATCATCTACTATGGTGTTTATCATCTTTGCTACAACTTGTTATTCTTAATGCTTGACACTAGGGTCCGAGTGCCATGATTTCAGATCTGAACCATATGTGTTTGTATGAATATATTTGTGTTCGTGATCCTATCTATGAGTTGTATGCACCTGTTACGGTTCGGAACCGGCGATCCCAAAAGTGACAGCTTGGGACACCAAAGGGGATGGTCCGTAGTTTGAGGATTACATGCATCCATTGAGCTCATTGCTTTGTTCCGGTGCTCTTTGACAGGAGCACCTTAATATCCATTAGTTCCTTTTGGCCCCGTTCGTAGCGGGATGGTAGGACAAAAGATGTTGTGCAAGTTCTTATTGCAAGCACGTACAACTACCTATGGGATACATGCCTAATGTTTGATATTTGCCTAGATGATCATTAATTTTCCGTGTGTCATGCCCCAAGTTAGAATCTATCTCATCCATGCAGCGCCCAACCATCCATCTCCCTAGCCTACAATATTTTAAACCTTGCTTGTTACTAGTTGCTACTTGTGCTATTTACTTTGCTATCTACTATTGCTATTTACTTTTGCTGTTTACTTTTACTACTACTATCATCACTATCATACCATTGTTACTACTTATCTTTTGTTGCAAGTAAGTATATTTCAGGTGCGGTTGAATTGACAACTCAACTATTAAAGCTAATAAATACTCTTTGGCTCCCCGTGTGTCGAATCAATAAATTGGGTTACTCTTACCCGCGAAGACTATCTCGATCCCTTACGGTTGAGGGTTATCAGTATGTATCAGTAGCTATGTGTTTGATCTCTCTCTCTCTCGTGTTCTTGAGATGGCACGATCTTGATGTATCACGAGCTTTGCTATTTCAGTTGGATCATATAATGCTTCTCCTCCTCTACACTCTTGTAATGGATTGAGCTTTCCCTTTGAAGTTATCTTATCGGATTGAGTCTTTAAGGATTTGACAACACTTGATGTATGTCTTGCACGTGCTTATCTGTGGTGACAATGGGATATCATGTGATCTACTTGATGTATGTTTTGGTGACCAACTTGCGGGTTCCGTGACCTTGGGAATCTATGCATAGGGGTTGGCACACGTTTTCGTCTTGACTTTCCGATAGAAACTTTGGGGCACTCTTTCAAGTACTTTGTGTTGGTTGAATAGATGTTTCTGAGATTGTGTGATGCATACTGTATAATCATGCCCACGGATACTTGAGGTGACAATGGAGTATCTAGGTCACATTAGGGTTCTGGTTGATTTGTGTCTTAAGGTGTTATTCTAGTAGGAACTCTATGATAGATTGAACGTTACTACGGACTCTTGAATAGATCGATTAGAAAGAATAACTTTGAGGTGGTTTCGTACCCTACCATAATCTCTTCGTTTGTTCTCCGCTATTAGTGACTTTGGAGTGACTCTTTGTTGCAAGTTGAGGGCTAGTAATATGACCCAATTATGTTATACTTGTTGAGAGAACTTGCACTAGTGAAAGTATGAACTCTAGGACTTGTTTCCTACCATTGCAACACCGTTTATGCTCATGTTTACCACTTGCTACCTTGCTGTTTTTATATTTTCTTATTACAAAAACCAATATCTACCATCCATATTGCACTTGTATCACCATCTCTTCGCCTAACTAGTGCACCTATACAATCTACCATTGTATTGGGTGTGTTGGGGACACAAGAGACTCTTTGTTATTTGGTTGCAGGGTTGCTTGAGAGAGACCATCATCATCCTACGCCTCCCACAGATTGATAAACCTTAGGTCATCCACTTGAGGAAAATTTGCTACTGTCCTACAAACCTCTGCACTTGGAGGCCCAACAACGGCTACAAGAAGAAGGTTGTGTAGTAGACATCATGCACCTACACAAACTAACAAACACTTGCACACAATGCGGAAAAGGGGTTCTCAATCCCTTCAACGTCACGAACAAGAGTGAGATCTGATAGAGATAGAATTAAAACTAAAGTAAAAAAGCAAAATAAAGTAAACACAAAATAATTGCAGCAAAGTATTTTTGGATTTTTGGGTTTATAGATCTGAAAATAATAGATGTAAAATAGACCTGGGGGCATAGGTTTCACTAGAGGCTTCTCTCTTGAATAAAGCATACGATGGGTAAACAAATTACTGTCGAGCAATTGATAGAAAGGCGCAAAGTTATGACGATATCTAAGGCAATGGTCATGAATATAGGCATCACGTCCGTGACAAGTAGACCGAAATGATTCTGCATCTACTACTATTACTCCACACATCGACCGCTATCCAGCATGCATCTAGTGTATTAAGTTCATAAGAACAGAGTAATGCCTTAAGCAAGATGACATGATGTAGAGGGATAAACTCAAGCAATATGATATAAATCCCATCTTTTTATCCTTGATGGCAACAATGCAATATGTGCCTCGCTACCCCTTCTGTCACTGGGCGAGGACACCGCAAGATTGAACACAAAACTAAGCACCTCTCCCATTGCAAGAACTACCAATCTAGTTGGCCATACCAAACCAATAATTCAAAGAGAAATACAAAGATATCAAATCATGCGTATAAGAATTCAGAGAAGATTCAAATAATATTCATAGATAATCTGATCACGAAACCACAATTCATCGGATCTCGACTAACACACCACAATAGAATATTACATCGAATAGATCTCTAAGAACGTCGAGGAGAACATTTTATTGAAGATCAAAGAGAGAGAAGAAGCCATCTAGCTACTAGCTATGGACCCGTAGGTATGTGGTAAACTACTCATGCATCATCGGAAGGGCATCAAGGTTGATGTAGAAGCCCTCCGTGATCAAGTCCCCCTCCGATAGAGTATAGGAAAAGGCCTCCATATGGGATCTCATGGGAACAGAGACCTACGGCGATGGAAAAGTATTTTTGTCTGTCCTTCTAGGGTCTCCGAGGGGGCCACAAGCCCTGGGGGCGCCCCCCTAGGGCCCCATGGTTTGTGGTCACCTCAAGGACTCTCTGACTTGTACTCCTAGTCCAGCATGTGTCCTCTGGTCCAAGAAAAATCATCGCGGAAGTTTTAATCCATTTGGACTCCGTTAGATATTCCTTTTCTGTGAAACTCAAAAAACAAGGAAAAACAGAAACTGGCACTGGCTCTAGGTTAATAAGTTAGTCCCAAAAATAATATAAAATAGCATATTAATTCATATAAAACATCCAAAATAGAATATATAATAGCATGGAACAATAAAAAGTTATAGATACGTTGGAGACGTATCAGACCATAGAAGTTTTATTCATGTAACAATAATTATTCTCTGGCTTAAATGAATAACCGTATTGCAATAAACATGATCCAATCATGTTCATGCTCAACGCAAACACCAAACAATATTTATTTAGGCTCAACACTAATCCCGAAGGTAGAGGGAGTGTGCGATTGTGAATATATCAATCTTGGAAATACTTCCAAGACACATCGTCATCACGCCCTTAACTAGTCTCTGTTTATTCTGTAACTCCTATTTGGAGTTACTAATCTTAGCAACTGAACTGCTATCAGATACCTAGGGGCTACTCGAGCACCAGTAAGGTACACATCAATAACATGTATATCAAATATACCTTTGTTTACTTTGCCATCCTTCTTATCTGCCAAGTATTTGGGGCAGTTCCGCTTCCAGTGACCATTTCCCTTGCAGTAGAAGCACCCGATCTCATGCTTGGGTCCATCTTTGGGATTGAGCCCGGGAGCGACAACTTGCTTGCCATTCTTCTTGAAGTTCCCTTTCCTTCCCTTGCCCTTTTTCTTGAAACTGGTGGTCTTGTTAACCATCAACACTTGATGCTCTTTCTTGATTTCTACCTCCATCAATTTCAGCAATGCAAAGAGCTTTGGTAATCATTTTCATCATACCTTGCATATTTATAGTTCATCATGAAGCTCTAGTAGCTTGCTGATAGTGACTGGAGAAATATGTCTATCACTATTTTATCTGGAATATTAAATCCCACTTGATTCAAGTGATTGTAGTACCCCAGACATTCTGAGCACTGATACGTCTCCGTCGTATCTATAATTTTTATTGTTCCATGCCAATATTCCACAACTTTTACATACTTTTGGCAACTTTTTATACTATTTTTGGGACTAACATATTGATCCAGTGCCCAGTGGAAGTTCTCGTTTGTTGCATGTTTTTTGTTTCGTAGAAAATCCATATCAAACAGAGTCCAAACGGGATAAAAACTTACGAGGATTTTTTCGGAATATGTGTGATTTTGGGGAAAAAGAATCAACGTGAGACGATGCCCGAGGGGGGCATGAGGTAGGGGGTGCACCCCAAACCCTCATGGCCACCCCGTAAGGCGGTTGGTGCCCTTCTTTCGCCGCAAGAAAGCCAATATCGGGATACAAATTGTGTTAAAATTTCAGCCCAATCGGAGTTACGGATCTCCGGGAATACAAGAAACGGTGAAAGGCCAGAATGTGGTAACACAGAAACAGAGAGAGACAGAGAGACATATCCAATCTCGAAGGGGCTCTCGCCCCTCCCATGCCATGGAAGCCAAGGACCAGAGGGGAAACCCTTCTCCCATCTAGGGATAAGGTCAAGGAAGAAGAAGAAGAAGGGGGGCTCTCTCCCCCTCTCTCCCGGTGGTACCGGAACGCCGTCGGGGCCATCATCGTCACCGCGATCTACACCAACAACTTCGCCACCATCATCACCAACTCTCTCCCCCTCTATGCAGCGGTGTAACCTCTCTTCTACCCGCTGTTGTCTCTACTTAAAGATGGTGCTCAACGCTATATGTTGTTTCCCAATGATGTATGGTTATCCTATGAAGTTTCAGTAGATCTGTTTTGTCCTATGGGTTGATTGATGATCGTGATTGGTTTGAGTTGCATGTTTTATTATTATTGGTGTTGTCCTATGGTGCTCTCTGTGTTGCACAAGCGTGAGGGATCCCTGTTGTAGGGTTTGCAATATGTTTATGATTTGCTTATGGTGGGTTGCTAGAGTGACAGAAGCTTAAACCCGAGTAAGTAGGTTGTTTGCGTATGGGAATAAAGATGACTTGATGCCTTATAATGATATGGTTGGGTTTTACCTTAATGATCTTTAGTAGTTGCGGATGCTTGCTAGAGTTCCAATCATAAGTGCATATGATCCAAGAAGAGAAAGTATGTTAGCTTATGCCTCTCCCTCATATAAAATTGCAATAATGATTACCGGTCTAGTTATCGATTGCCTAGGGACAAATAACTTTCTTTTGCAAAAACCTCTCTACTAAAATTAACTTAGTTATGTCTTTATCTAAACAGCCCCTAGTTTATATTTGCGTGCTCTTTATTATCTTGCAAACCTAACCCGTTACACCTACAAAGTACTTCTAGTTTCATACTTGTTCTAGGTAAAGCGAACGTTAAGCGTGCGTAGAGTTGTATTGGTGGTCGACAGAACTTGAGGGAATATTTGTTCTACCTTTAGCTCCTCATTGGGTTCGACACTCTTACTTATCGAAAGAGGCTACAACTGATCCCCTATACTTGTGGGTTATCAAGACCTTTTTCTGGCACCGTTGCCGGGGAGTAATAGCATGGGGTGAATATTCTCGTGTGTGCTTGTTTGCTTTATCACTAAGTAGTTTTTATTTTGTGCTCTTGTTTTCTATCTTTAGTTATGGGCAGGAAACGCAAAATACTAAAAAAATTAGTGGTACCTATTGAACCAATGGTTGAAGAACCACCTAAAATCTATCACACTACTGAAGCTTTTTACTTGGATCATCTTCGATCCCTATGTGCTCGGGCTGAAACCCCCAACTAGCTTAGTTGAGGGCATATATTTAGATGAGCATGCTTTTTATGTGCGACACCGCATATCTAAAAAAGGGAAACTTTTACTGGATCAAATTCATCGTTTCCAGTGCTATGCTAGGAATTTATGTGAAATATATGATTGTACTTGTTGTTCTAAAGACCCTAAGAAACACCTTCCTTACCAATGTGAGTTAGTGATAATGGGATCGTATCTTCGTGTACTAAGAGGGTTTATAATTACTATGATGTTCAACAAATTGAAGAATTTGTTGCTTTTAGGGGTACTTGTGAAATTGCTTCTTTTATTGAAGAGTGTGAACTACTCTCTACAAATCTGAAAATTTGGCCATACTTAAATATTGCTATGATAATTATGCTTCTAATCCTTATAATAAACCATATATTGAAGACTCCTCCGCTGTCCAAGAACACACTAATATTTTGCAGGATTCTATGGAAGAAGAAATTAATGACATTGTGAGCTCATTGGACGAAAAAGACGAGGAGGAGAGCGAAGAACAAAAGGAGGAAGAGCACATTGATTACCCGTTCCCACCATCTAATGAGAGTAACTCTTTATCCCATACATTGTTTAATTTCCCCTCGAATTTACCGAAGGATGAAGGCAATGATGATTGTTATGATCCCGTTGATTCTTTTGAAATATCCCTTTTTGATGATGCTTGCTATGCTTGTGGCCAAGATGCCAATATGAATTATGCTTATGGAGATGAACTTGCTATAGTTCCTTATGTTGAACATGAGATAGTTGTTATTGCACCCACACATGATAGTCCTATTATCTTTTTGAATTCTCCAAACTACACTATATTGGAGAAGTTTGTACTTATTAAGGATTATATTGATGGGTTGCCTTTTTCTGTTACATATGATGATGTTGATGATTATAATATGCATGTGCTTGCTGCTCCTACTTGCAATTATTATGAGAGAGGAATTATATCTCCGCCTCTCTACGTTTCCAACACGATATAATTGCAAGAAATTGTTAATACTATGCGTTGGCCTTTACTTGATGTGCATGAATTGTTCTTTTATGACATGCCGATGCATAGGAAGAGAGTTAGACATCGTTGTTGCATGATATATGTTACTTTGTGCTGACTACTAAATCACAAATCATTATTAATTAAAATTGGCTTTGATATACCTTGGAATCCGGGTGAATCCATTACTTGAGCACTATATGCCTAGCTTAATGTATTTAAGGAAAGCGCTGCCAGGGACACAACCCAAAAAAGTTTTAAAAAAGTGTCATTTATTTCTGTTGAGTGCTTTCATAAAGTTTAAAAACAAAAAATATAGAGGGGAACCTAAACTTTTCAAAAAGAAAAGTGAAAGTAAGAAGGACGAGCACTGTTGAAATGGGGGAGCTCCTTGAACTTTGTTCATGCCCATGAAAACTTTGCAAATCTTGAACTACAGAAACTTTTCAACAACAAAAATTATCCCCTTGTACGATTCCATTGTATGATATAAATAATGTGCCAAGAGTTTGCCTTTAGGATGATTAAATTGCTTGTTGGTATGTGCTGTGCAAAAACAGAAACTTTGGTTGCAGTCTTTCTATACAGAATGTTTATTTTTCCTAATTTTTCCAGAATTTGTAGAGTTACAGAAGTATGGTGTATGTTCAAATCTTTACAGATTGTCCTGTTTTCACATATTGCTGTTATAGCTTCATTATTTGCATATGTTTGAGTTCTTGTTGAAGCCTCCTTGACTTGGGGCCATAGAATTGTTATAGCATACACTGGGTAATGTTTGTTTGTAATTATACAATAATGTTAGAGCAGTACATGATGGGATTTCATTGATCATATGCACTAACCCCGCCACTAAAAGTTCGGTTAAGTTTTGTGTGGATGAAGTGTTTGAAGATCGAGGATGTCTCGATGTGAGGAGAAGGAGAGGTAAGAGCACAAGCTTGGGGATGCCTGAGGCACCTTAAGTAAATATTCAAGGAGACTCAAGTGTCTAAGCTTGGGGATGCCCCGGAAGGCATCCCATCTTTCTTCAACAAGTATAGGTATGTTCTCGAATTCGTTTCGTCCACATGATATGTGTAAATTCTTGGAGCGTTGTGTGCCTTTTATTTTTTTAATGCACCATGCTGGTATGAGATAGGCCTTGGTGAATTTGTAGAATGCTCTTTGCACTTCACTTATATCTTTTGAGTATGGGTTTATAGAATGCTTCATGTGCTTCACTTATATCATTTGAAGTTTGGATTGCCTGTTTCTCCTCACATAGAAAATCGCCATTTGTAGAATGCTCTTTTGCTTCACTTATATTTGTTAGAGTGTGGGCATATCTTTTGTAGAAAGAATTAAAACTCTGTTGTTTCACTTATATCTATTTTGAGAGTTGACAGGAATTGGTCATTCACATAGTTAGTCATAAAATCCTACATAAAACTTGTAGATCACTGAATATGATATGCTTGATTCCTTGCAATAGTTTTGCGATATAGAGATGCTAATATGTGGGAGGTACTTAAATTATTGTGGGTTAGTAAGAATATTGGTGTTAAGGTTTGTGATTCTCGAAGCATGCACGTATGGTCTCCTAACTATGTAACCAAAATGATGTGCATTGTGTTTTGATTGTTTATCTTTGTGTGGAGGTCGGGATCGCGCGATGGTTAACTCCTACCAACCCTTCCCGTAGGAGCATGCGTAGTAGTACTTTGCTTCGAGGGCTAATAAACTTTTTGCAATAAGTATGTGAGTTCTTTATGACTAATGTTGAGTCCATGGATTATACGCACTCTCACCATTCCACCTTGCTAGCCATTCTAGTACCACACAACTTTCGCTGGTACATCAAACCCACCATACATCCATCCTCAAAACAGCCAACATACCTACCTATTATGGCATTTTCATAGCCATTCCGAGATATATTGCCATGTAACTCCACAGTTTCGTTTATTATGACACGCACCATCATTGTCATATTGCCTTGCATGATCGTAAGATAGCTAGCATGATGTTTTCATGGCTCGTCCATTTTTTGATGTCATTGCTACGCTAGATCATTGCACATCCCGGTACACCGCCGGAGGCATTCATATAGAGTCATATTTTTGTTCTAGTATCGAGTTGTAATATCGAGTTGTAAGTAAATAGAAGTGTGATGATCATCATTATTAGAGCATTACCCCATGTGATAAAAAAAGGAAGAGAGGCCAAAGAAGCCTAAAAAAAGGGGGCCAAAGAAGCATGTCAAAAAAAAGAGAAAACAAAAAAATGAGAGAAAAGAGAGAAAGGGAAATTTTACTATCCTTTTACCACACTTGTGCTTCAGTGTAGCACCATGTTCTTCATATAGAGAGTCTCCTATATTGTCACTTTCATATACTAGTGGGAATTTTTTGTTATATACATTGGCTTGTATATTCCAATGATGGGCTTCCTGAAATTGCCCTAGGTCTTCATGAGCAAGCAAGTTGATGCACACCCACTAGTTTTCCTTTGAGATTTCATACACTTATAGATCTAGTTCATCTGTTACATGGCAATCCCTACTCACTAACATTGATATCAATTTACGGTCAACTCCATAGTCCATTGATTTGCCTAGTCGATGTCAGACCTTATCCCTACTTTTGTCTACTACCACGTTCTATTCCACCCATAGTGCTATGTCCATGGCTCACGCTCATGTATTGCGTGAAGAGTTGAAAAGGTTTAAGAATATAAAAGTATGAATACAATTTGTCGTGGAAATAACACGTCAGATGTCCGGTTTAGTAGACTTAGTGGTGAGGCCGTGCATCTATGTAGTAGCTTGAAGGGGTTGGGCGGAATCGAGAGACGCGATGCAAGACACGGATTTAGACAGCTTCGGGCCCCGGGAAACATCATCCGGTAATAACCCTACGTGCTGTTTGAGGCTAGATCTCATTATGGCCCTCATGGTGTTGCCGGTAAACCGGCTCTTTGTGTCTAACCCTAGAAACTTGTCTAAACTTCTCCTCTAAACTTGTCTCTTGTCTATCTTGTCAGAACTTGTCCTCTTTGGGGAGCCCTGCCCCTCCTTATATATGTTGAAGGGGCGGGTTTACATGACTAGTCCTAGTAGGACTAGGATTGATCTATTACAAGGAGTCCTAGTCTTGCTTCCTTTATGGAGAATATTCCTTGCGCTTTATTATTAAACCGGCCCATTATTAATATGAACCGGCCTTCTGGGCCTTGGGCCTTGTCATCCATGATCCGCCTGTCGGGTTACCAATATTTTGCCAAGTGTAAACCGTCTTAAGTAGAATGTCCACTCCGGCCGGGTTATAATTCCGGTCGGTTCATACCGCGGGGTATATCCCCGACACAATTGCTTGGCTGACACCGGGATGGGCATGATTTATACTTTGTGTTGAGAAGAGGGAGCATACAAGACTATATGATTTTGTAGGGATAGCATTCTTTAGCATTGATATTTTGAAAGACATGATTGTTTGTTGAGGTTCCCGAGTATTAAATTCTTTTATGTCAAATGATAGACTATTGCTTTGAATCACTCGTGTCTTAATATTCATGCCATGATTAGATTACATGATCAAGATTATGCTAGGTAGAATTCCACATCAAAAATTATCTTTTTTATCATTTACCTACTCGAGGACGAGCAGGAAGTAAGCTTGGGGATGCAGATACGTCTCCGTCATATCTATAATTTTTTATTGTTCCATGCCAATATTCTACATCTTTTACATACTTTTGGAAAGTTTTTATACTATTTTTGGGACTAACATATTGATCCAGTGCCCAGTGCCAGTTCCTGTTTGTTGCATGTTTTTTGTTTCACAGAAAATCCATATGAAACGGAGTCCAAACGGAATAAAAACTTACGGAGTTTTTTTTGGAATATATGTGATTTTTGGGAAGAAGAATCAACGCGAGATGATGCCCGAGGGGGGCACAAGGTAGGGGGCGTGCCCCTGACCCTCATGGCCACCCCGTATGGCGGTTGGTGCCCTTCTTTCGCCACAAGAAAGCCAATATCCGGATACAAATCGTGTTAAAATGTTAGCCCAATCGGAGTTACGGATCTCCGGGAATATAAGAAACGGTGAAAGGCCAAAATCTGTAACGCAGAAACAGAAAGAGAAAGAGAAATGGATCCAATCTCGAAGGGGCTCTCGCCCCTCCCATTCCATGGAAGGCAAGGACCAGAGGGGAAACCCTTCTCCCATCTAGGGAGAAGGACAAGGAAGAAGAATAAGAAGAAGGGGGTCTCTCTCCCCCTCTCTCCCGGTGGCGCCAGAACGCCGTTGGGGCCATCATCTTCACCGCGATCTACACCAACAACTTCGCCACCATCATCACCAACTCTCTCCCCTCTATGCAATGGTGTAAGCTCTCTTCTACCCGATGTTCTCTCTACTTAAACATGGTGCTCAACGCTGTATATTGTTTCTTAATGATGTATGGCTATCCTATGATGTTTGAGTAAATCTAATTTGTACTATGGATTGATAGATGATCGTGATTGGTTTGAATTGCATGTTTTATTATTATTGGTGTTGTCCTATGGTGCTCTCGTGTCGCGCAAGCGTGAGGGATCCCCGTTGTAGGGTTTGGAATATATTTATGATTTGCTTATGGTGGGTTGCTAGGGTGATAGAAGCTTAAACCCGAGTAAGTAGGTTGTTTGCGTATGGGAATAAAGAGGACTTGATGCCTTATAATGCTATTGTTGGGTTTTACCTTAATGATCTTTAGTAGTTACGGATGCTTGCTAGAGTTCCAATCATAAGTGCATATGATCCAAGAAGAGAAAGTATGTTAGCATATGCCTCTCCCTCATATAAAATTGCAATAATGATTACCCGTCTAGTTATATTATCTTAGTTGTGTCATTATCTAAGCAGCCCCTAGTTTATATTTACGTGCTCTTTATTATCTTGCAAACCTATCCCATTACACCTACAAAGTACTTCTAGTTTCATACATGTTCTAGGTAAAGCGAACATTAAGCGTGCGTAGAGTTGTATCGGTGGTTGATAGAATTGAGGGAATATTTGTTCTACCTTTAGCTCCTTGTTGGGTTCAACACTCTTACTTATCGAAAGAGGCTACAACTGACCCCCTATACTTGTGGGTTATCAAGCACATGCTCACTCGCTGAGCTAATCTCCATCATCTTGTAGGCAAAGTTCTTGTCAGATGTCTCATGCCTCTCAACACGGGCATGAGCCTGAAATACCAATTTCAACTCTTGTAACATCTCATATGTTCCATGGCGTTCAGAAGCCCCGATTCTAAGCCGTAAAGCATGGTGCACTAAACTATCAAGTAGTCATCAGATCGAGCTTGCCAAACGTTCATAATATCTGCATTAGCTCCTATAACAGGTTTGTCATCTAGCGATGCATCAAGGACATAATTCTTATGTGCAGTAATGAGATCACGGACCTAGTCCGCATTATTGCTACCATCATCTTTCAACTTAGTTTTCTCTAGGAACGTAGCAAAAACAGGGGAGCTACATCATGAGCTATTGATCTAACATATAATATTCAAAGACATTTTGACTATGTTCATGATAAATTTTAGTTCAATTAATAAAATTACTAATGAACTCCCACAAAAAAAACATCCCTCAAGTTGTCTAAGTGATACATGATCCAAATCAACTAAACCATGTCCGATTGTCACGTGAGATGGAGTAGTCTTCAATGGTGAACATCTATATGTTCATCATATCTACTATATGACTCATGTTCGACCTTTCGATCTCCAGTGTTTCGAGACCATGTCTGTAAATGCTAGACTCGTCAAGTTTAACCCAAGTATTATGTGTGTGTAAATCTGGCTTACACCCGTTGTATGTGAACGTAGAGTCTATCACACCCCATTATCACAAGGTGTCTCGAAACAACGAACTATAGCAACGGTGCATACTCAGGGAGAACACTTTTATCTTGAAATTAAGTGAAGGGATCATCTTATAATGCTACCATCGTTCTAAGCAAAATAAGAGGCATAAAAGATAAACATCACATGCGATCAAAATACGTGACATCATATGGCCATCATCATCTTGTGCTTTTGGTCTCCATCTCCAAAGCAACGTCATGATATCCATCATCACGGGCACAACACCTTGATATCCATCATTGCGTCGGGGTCGTCACACCAACTATTGCTTCTACAACTATTAGTAACGCATAGCGATAAAGTAAAGCAATTACATGGCGCTTAATGATTGACACGCGGGTCATACAAAAAAGTAAAAGACAACCCTAAGGCTCCCGCCAGTTGTCGATATTACAAAACATGATCATCTCATACAACAACGTATATCACATCACGTCTTGACCATATCACGTCACGACATACCCTGCAAAAACAAGTTAGACGTCCTCTACTTTGTTGTTGCAAGTTTTACGCGACTGCTATGGGCAACTAACAAGAACCGTTCTTACCTACGCAAAGCCACAACGGTGATTTATCAAGTTTGTTGTTTTAACCTTCTTCGAGGACCGACCGTAGTCAAATTCGATTCAAATAAAGTAGAAGAAACAGACACCGCCAGCCACCTTTATGCAAAACAACTTGTATGTCTGGTGGAACCGGTCTCATCTACGTGGACATGTAAGGTTGGTCCGGGAAGCTTCATCCCACAATGTCGCAGAATCAAAATAAGACGTTGATGGTAAGCTGTATGAACATTACCGCCCACAACTCCTTTGTGTTCTACTCGTGCATATCATCTACGCATGGACCTTGCTCATGATGCCACTATTGGGGAATGTTGCATGGAAAACAAAAAAATTCTACGCACACGCAAGATCTATCCATGGAGATTCATAGCAACGAGAGAGGGAGAGCATCTGCATACCCTTGTAGATCACTGATGGCTTCTCGCCCCTCGTTGGTTACCCCAAGTGGAAGGTTTGAGATGCAGTGTAGCGGAAGTTTTCCCTTGGCAAAGATACCAAGGATCAATTTCCCCTGAGACTCCTAGTTTCAACAAGAAGGTGTCAACTGCTAACGGCGCCAGATATTAGCAATCAACATGGACCTGCACACAGATACAAATAACTTTGCTCCCAACGAGTACAAAGAGGTTGTCAATCCCTCCGGCCTTGTCGTTTACAAAGGGTCAAACACAAGTGATAATAGTGATAGGTATTGCTGCAAATAGTAAGTAAAAACAGAAAGTAAATAGCGGATGTGATCAGTGATGGTAATATGGACCGGGGTCCCATGACGTTCACTAGTGATGTCTCTCTCCCAAAAGACGATAAAACAGCTATGTGAGGTGAACGAATTACAACTGGGCAATTGACAGAATTATGTGCGCAAACCAATGCTAACTATGTTGCAAGAAAGGTAGAGGTTCAAAGCATGGGCGGTACGCAAAGGCAAGTAGACCGAAATCCATCTGCATCTACTACTAATCATCCACCTTGAGATATCTATCCAGAACATCTCGTTGGTATTAAGTTGCGAGTCCCACCCATAGTGTAAACTCAAAGCAACAGACAACTGCATTAAAAGAACTTTGCGTAAAGTAAAAATCCTTGCACCCGCGGGCACAAGCACCGTTGTTTTCCCCTTGTGGCAACAGCACATCCCCTAGACTCACGTTTCTGTCACTCAAGCTAGTCATCGAGGGGCATGAACCCACAATCGAGCATAACGTTCCCTCTTGGATTCACTACCTACTACTTGGCCAAAGCAATAAATAGCAACGGAGAACATGCAAGAATTACTTATGAACATAAATATAAAAGAGGTAAATCAAATATATTACTCAAACACAATCTGAACATAATCTCACAATCCATCGGATCCCAGCAAACTCATCATAGCAATAGCATAAGGATTACATATGTGCCTCAATCATGTAGGGCTGCTCACGAGGTCTAATTAGTGAAGCACAAGAAGGGGAGGAGAACATCACATAGCTACTGGTCATGGACCCATGTTCCAAGGGAGACTACTCACAACTCATCTGGGAGGCGTCCATGGTGGTGGAGAGGCTCCCGGTGGTGATCCTCCCCTCCGGCAGGGTGCCGGGAAGAGTTCTCCTGGTGCTCCCGATCTTGGAAGCGCGGCGGCGGCGGAACAGAGATGAGATCACGAAAAAGGGTTCCCGTCTCAAGGGTTTTGGGACGCGTGTTAAATATATGCCAAAGGGGGGCATCAGCGGAGGCCTGGGGGGCCCAGGCGCCCCCCCTCCCCGGCGCGGCCAGGAGGGGGGCCGCACCACCAGGGCGCCTGGAGCCCTGGTGGCCCCCCTTCAGCTCTACTTTGGCTGCCGGGAAGCTTCTGGAACGCTGATTTTTTATATAATTTTTCCGGGATTTTTCTGGCAGTTTATGTGATGGGAAAACCTGAAATACAAAAACAGCAGAAAACAGAAACTGGCACTGAGGTGCACTGAGTTAATAGGTTAGTCCAAATATGATCAAAAGTGTATGGAAGTGTATAAATATCATAGCAATATCACCCAAAAGAGGCATGGAGCAAGCAGAAATTATAGATACGTTTTGGACGTATCAACATCCCCAAGCTTAATTCCTGCTCATCCTCGAGTAGGTAAATGATAACAAGAATAATTTCTGTGGTGACATGCTATTAACCATATAGGACTTTTTCATAGTCATATGACAAAAGCTTACTGAGACAATGAATCTGTAGTAATTAAGTTGCCTCATGAGAGAATCACAAAGAACTGAAAGTTTTACAACATGATACTGAAACATAAGATAGATTTGTAATGAGCATGGTGTGCAAATATGATAAAGTGATATCTCGCTTGCCCCCTTTAGTAAAGCAAAACATAAATGCAGGGGCACCTCCAAGGTTTAAGTGATGACTAGATACAATGATTTCAGAATAAACGATATCATAATCATGCAAAAGACAATGCTACTTTGGGACAATGCACATTACACTCAGAATGACAATCATGCTCTCAGTAGTTGGTGCTTTAAAAGAAGGTGGAGACTCTCGAACCGTGGCTTTTGTTGGCAAGGTTGAAAACCCGTAGTCGGAAACAAAGACAAAGCATGTACCAGAGCTCTTGGTTTTAAAAACAGAGGTAATAATTATTTTTTTGGATATGCATGTTTCGTCAACGAATGCTAGCAGACAACTCAATCACTTCTTGAGATGGACAAGTTTCGAGGAACGGCTCCCGAATGAGGACGATCACATCCTCTTAATCTCCTTTGTTTATCACTGCCAAAGTTTTCTGATTTCTCATGAACAAAGCGTGAAGGAGGGTTTGTTTGTTATATTATTTTTGAGCCGGGCGCACTCTTTGCCAGTTCCTTCTCGTATTATGGGTTTGCACATTAGACATGCAATCCCGGGGTGAAGCTTGTCCAACTTAAAAAGATCATGAATTAACTACTACTTCCTCATGAACTAAAACGGAGGCACAAAATAGGAATGCTTTTTTTTTGAATAATTTCGAGATGGTACATGAAAGTCTTCGTTAGGAATGGCAGGTAAATACCATGTATAGGAAGGTATGGTGGACTCATATGGCATAACTGGTTTAAAAGATTTTGGATGCACAAGCAGTCAGTCCGCTTAGTACAGGCGAAGGTTAGCAAAAGACTGGGAGCGACCAACTAAGAGAGCAATGACGGTCATAATCATGCAGAGCGACAAAGCAACATTGAACCAGGCATGGAAGTTATATCGCTACTCAGAAACTAAAGATCATCAAGGCTTGACAGACTTCCTTTACAGTCTTAAATATGCGTGAGCATACGCCAAGTCAATCAAAATAAATTCTTGAAGGAAGATATTACTAAACCATACGACATCATAGGCAAACAAATCATGTTGGTACTCCAATAACACATTGGAAACCCCCCAGCTATTTGAGACTAACCATAAGAAAACATGAACTACTAAGCACCATTATGCACGTAGCATTTTTATCATAGACATATCAACCAATGCAACAGAAGCAAACTCTCTTAATAAGATAAGCATGATAACTAAAGAGAGTTCAAGCAATCAACTAAACAAAAGCTCTTTAAAAAGATAAGCATGAAAACTAAGAGCTAAGCATGATAGTAGCTATTGAAAGACAAAGAACACACACAGCAAAGATAGACATAAAAATTCTATGTTATGTTCTAGGTAGAAGTGGAGCATGTTTCTCTCCCACATAAAGAAAGCTGAGTTCCGACTCGTTATGATAAGCTAAAGAAAACTAAAAAAGGAAACTAAAAGCAAGACGCTCCAAGCATAGCACATAACACATGAAGTGATAAAAAATATAGTGGAACAAAAGACGAACTGATAATGTTGATGGAGAAGGGGATGCATGGGGGCATCCCCAAGCTTAGACGCTTGAGTCTCCTTGAATATTTCTTGGGGGTGCATGGGGGCATCCCCAAGCTTGAGCGTTTGACACTCCTGAATCTTTTTATCATCTTCCCTCGCATACTTGAAAACTCCCTTCATACATAACTCATCATAATCTGATTAGAGAGGTTAGTACCCATAATAATATAATTGTTCCTTGCTGGAAATAAGGATATTCTTGAAGGTCTACTGTTTCTCAAGATTGCCAAAAGGTTTTTGCAAAGAAAAAGCAAGCTCAAGGTTTGCAAAATGAAGAAAAGGCAAAACAGGACAGAATCTGTGAAAAACAGACCAGCAGGTAGTAAATGATTTTTTCAGGGCACTTCTGCAACTCTAATCAAAAAACTCAGAACAGACACCCGAAAGACAATTGTATAGAGCACGCTGTAGAAAAAATTCAGACCAAAAAGATGATCTGGTGATTTTATACGATTTTTTCTATCCAAGGACAGAATCTGTTTCCTGGACAGCACGTCACAACTTTTGAACTTTCTTGCAATCAGAGGCTACACTTGGCACAAATCTGAAAAGTAAAGATACAATGATGATGCTACTGTAGTAACAAACATCAAGACCACAAAAACTGAAAGAACAACCTGAAAGCAAAGATAACAAGGGTTGTCTCCCTAGAGCTCTTTCTTTATAGCCATAAAGATAGGCTTAAGACTTTAATGATGCTCTCGTAGGAATAGGAGTTGAAGAACAAAAGAGAGCATCAAGAAGCAAATACCAAACACATTTAAGCCTAAAATGCTTCCTATGCATAGGAATATTGCAATACAATAATCCATTGAAGCACAAAGCAATAAGCATAGGAAGACAAAACAAGTGCAGCTTCAAAACCTTCAACATAAAGAGAGGGAACTTGATATTATTGAAATATCTATAAGCATATGTTCCCTTCTCATAATAATTTTCAGTGGGATCACGAATAAACTCAACAATATAAGCATCACATAAAGCATTGTTACCATGATCCACATGCAAAAAGGTATCATTACTCTTCATATAAGCAAAATCTTTCTTATTAGGAATAGTGAGAGTAAAGCAATCATAACCATCATGGTAATCATGGTATTTAGGAGGCATATCATAATCATAATAAATTTTATCCTCAATAGTAGGTGGACTGGAAACATCATATTCATCATTGTAATCATATATAGGAAGCAAAGTATCTTCAAGGTAAATTTTCTCTTCAAAAGTTGGGGGACTAAAAATATCATGTTCATAAAATGTGTCATCCCCAAGCTTAGAGCTTTCCATGTCATTAGCAATATTGATATTCAAAGAAAGCATACTAATAACATCACCACCATCATGATTGTTATGCAAATAATAAAGTTCCATAGGTTTTTTAATTTTCCCTTCAAACACATCATGTCCCAAAGCAAGGTAGAGCTTATAAAGCTCCCTCATATTTTTGTTGTTTTCCATTAAGCAAAACTAGTGAAAAGACATAAAGAAAACTGAAAGTTAAACTAACAAGACTAAAAAGCAAAGATAAAAGATAGCGTGCAAGTCCCCTATCTTGAAGAGTGGAGTCCCCGGAAACGGCGCTAGAAAACTTTGCTTGATGGCTTCTCGCCCCTCGTTGGTTACCCCAAGTGGAAGGTTTGAGATGCAGTGTAGCGGAAGTTTTCCCTTGGCAAAGATACCAAGGATCTATTTCCCCTGAGACTCCTAGTTTCTACAAGAAGGTGTCAACTGCTAACGGCGCCAGATATTAGCAATCAACATGGACCTGCACACAGATACAAATAACTTTGCTCCCAACGAGTACAGAGAGGTTGTCAATCCCTCCGGCCTTGTCGTTTACAAAGGGCCAAACGCAAGTGATAATAGTGATAGGTATTGCTGCAAATAGTAAGTAAAAACAGAAAGTAAATAGCGGATGTGATCAGTGATGGTAATATGGACCGGGGTCGCATGATGTTCACTAGTGATGTATCTCTCCCAAAAGACGATAAAACAGCTATGTGAGGTGAACGAATTACAGCTGGGCAATTGACAGAATTATGTGCGCAAACCAATGCTAACTATGTTGCAAGAAAGGTAGAGGTTCAAAGCATGGGCGGTACGCCAAGGCAAGTAGACCGAAATCCATCTGCATCTACTACTAATCATCCCCCTTGAGATATCTATCCAGAACATCTCGCTGGTATTAAGTTGCGAGTCCCACCCATAGTGTAAACTCAAAGCAACAGACAACTGCATTAAAAGAACTTTGCGTAAAGTAAACAATCCTTGCACCCGCGGGCACAAGCACCGTTGTTTTCCCCCTTGTGGCAACAGCACATCCCCTAGACTCACGTTTCTGTCACTGAAGCTAGTCATCAAGGGGCATGAACCCACAATCGAGCATAACGTTCCCTCTTGAAGTCACTACCTACTACTTGGCCAAAGCAATAAATAGCAACGGAGAACATGCAAGAATTACTTATGAACATAAATATAAAAGAGGTAAATCAAATATATTACTCAAACACAATCTGAACATAATCTCACAAACCATCGGATCCCAGCAAACTCATCATAGCAACAGCATAAGGATTACATATGTGCCTCGATCATGTAGGGCAGCTCACGAGGTCTAATTAGTGAAGCACAAGAAGGGGAGGAGAACATCACATAGCTACTGGTCATGGACCCATGGTCCAAGGGAGACTACTCACAACTCATCCGGGAGGCGTCCATGGTGGTGGAGAGGCTCCCGGTGGTGATCCTCCCCTCCGGCAGGGTGCCGGGAAGAGTTCTCCTGGTGCTCCCGATCTTGGAAGCGCGGCGGCGGCGGAACAGAGATGAGATCGCTAAAAGGGTTCCCGTCTCGAGGGTTTCGGGACGCGTGTTAAATATATGCCAAAGGGGGGCATCAGCGGAGGCCTGGGGGGCCCAGGCGCCCCTCCGGCGCGGCCAGGAGGGGTGCCGCGCCACCAGGGCGCCTGGAGCCCTGGTGGCCCCCCTCCGGCTCTACTTTCGCTGCCGGGAAGCTTCTGGAACACTGATTTTTTATATAATTTTTCCGGGATTTTTCTGGCAGTTTACGTGATGGGAAAACCTGAAATACAAAAACAGCAGAAAACAGAAACTGGTACTGAGGTGCACTGAGTTAATAGGTTAGTCCAAATATGATCAAAAGTGTATGGAAGTGTATAAATATCATAGCAATATCACCCAAAAGAGGCATGGAGCAAGCAGAAATTATAGATACGTTTTGGACGTATCAATCACTAAGTGGAAGCGTTTATCACGCGGTTGATGTAGTCGTACTCTTCGTGATCCGATCACGATCCAACCGATCTAGTGCTGAACGGATGGCACATCCGAGTTTAGCACACGTGCTGACGTGCGGCTCGATGATGTTTCCTCCTTCTTGATCCAGCAAGCAAGATAGGATAAGTAGATGGGATCACAACTAACACAATGTCGTGGTGGTAATGGTGGTAATGGAACACTGACGGCGCTTCGCTAAGAGTCGCCAGGACAAGGCGGTGGAACTACGGAGTAACGGGAGAGAGAGAGGCGCCAAGGGCTTGGTGTGTCCTCTTGGGGTGCCCCGCCCCTCTATATATATGTGGAGAGGCGTGGGAAACATCCCCTCTAAGCCATAGGGCGCATCTAAGGGGGAGAGGACTTGGACCCCAAGTACAATCCTATTCCTACTAGGACTCCTTCCTTTTTTGCCTTCCCTAGCCACATGGGCTTTTGATGACTTGGTGCGCCTACCCCAATAAAGCCAGGGTGCCTCCCCGCAGCCCATGCTAGCCTTTGGGTCGTGGTGGACCCACTTGTGGACTTCCGGACCTCTCTGAAATCCTCCGGAACCTTCTCGAAGCTTCCCGGTACAATACCGAAAAGCTGCACCTTTTTCTGGTACCCAAAATATGACTTCCCATATGTAAATCTTTATCTCTCGACTATTCCGAGACTTCTTGATATGTCTGCAATGTATCTAATTTTTTTGATTGTTCCATGCTATTATATTATCTGTTTTGGATGTTTTATATGCATTAATACACTATTTTATACTATTTTTGGGACTAACTTATTAATCTAGAGCCCAGTGCCAGTTTCTGTTTTTCCTTGTTTTTGAGTTTCGCACAAAAGGAATATCAGACGGAGTCCAAACGGAATGAAACTTTATGAAGATTTTTCTTGGACCAAAAGACACCCAGGGGACTTGGAGTCCAAGTGAGAAGATCCGCGAGGGGCGACAAGGGTGCATGGCATGCCCTAGGGGGGTGGGCGCGCCCCCCACACCTGTGGGGCCCTCGCAACCCCCTGGCCTACTTCTTCCACCTATATATTTACAAATATTCCCAAACCCTCAGTGGAGGCATCGAAACCACTTTTCCGCTTCCGCAACCTTATGTACCCGTGAGATCCCATCTGGAGGCCCTTTCAGGTACTCTACCGGAGGGGGATTCGACCACATATGGCTTCTACATCAACACCATTGCCCTTCCGATGAAGCGTGAGTAGTTTACCACAGACCTGCGGGTCCATAGCTAGTAACTAGATGGCTTCTTCTCTCTCTTTGATTCTCAATACCATGTTGTCCTTGATGTTCTTGGAGATCTATCCGATATAATCTTCTTTTGCGGTGTGTTTGTCATGATCCGATGAATTGTGGATTTATGATCAGCTTATCTATGAATATTATTTGAATCTTCTCTGAATTCTTATATGCATGATTTTGTATCTTAGCAATTCTCTTCAAACTATCGGTTTGGTTTGGCCAACTATATTGGTTTTTCTTGCAATTAGAGAAGTGCTTTGCTTTGGGTTCAATCTTGCGGTGTCCTCGCCCAGTGACAAAGTAGGGGTAGTGAGGCACGTATTGTATTATTGCCATCGAGGATAAAAAGATGGGATTTTCATCATATTGCTTGAGTTAATTCCTCTACATCATGTCATCTTACTTAAAGTGTTACTCTGTTCTTCATGAACTTAATACTCTAGATGCAGGTAGGAGTCGGCCGATGTGCGGAGTAATAGTAGTAGATCCAGAATCGCTTCGGTCTACTTGACACGGACGTGATGCCTATATTGCATAATCATTGCCTTGGATATCGTCATAACTTTGCGCTTTTCTATCAATTGCTCGACAGTAATTTGTTCACCCACCGTATTATTTTCCTTCAAGAGAGAAGCCTCTAGTGAAACCTATGGCTCCCGGGTCTATTTTCTATCATACTAGTTTCCGGTCTACTATTTTGCAATCTTTTACTTTGCAATCTATAAACAAAAAAACCAAAAATATTTTATCTTTTGTTTATCTATCTCTATCACATCTCACTTTTGCAAGTGACCGTGAAGGGATTGACAACCCCTTTATCGTGTTGGGTGCAAGTTGTTTGATTGTTTGTGCAGGTATTGGTGATTTGTGCGTTCATCTCCTACTGGATTTATACCTTGGTTCTCAAACTAAGGAAAATACTTATCTCTACTTTGCTGCATCACCCTTTCCTCTTCAAGGGAAAACCCAACGCACGCTAGAGAAGTAGTAGGAAGGATTTCTCGCGCCGTTGCCGGGGAGATCTACGCCAAGTCAAGACACACCAAGTACCCATTGTCGTGGAATTCGCACGGCAGATGTCCGGTTTAACGGACTTAGTTGTGGAACCATCGCACGGGTTAGCTTGAAGAGGTTAAAAGCACACAAAGGACACAGAGGGTTTATACTAGTTCGGCCCCTTCGATGAAGGTAAAAGCCTATGTCTAGTTTGGTTTGGTATTGCTTGGGCGTTGATGAACAGGGAGCAGATTGCTTGCCTGTCTCTCGATGGGTTGTTGCTTGTCCCTGAACCGTCGCCGGGTCGTCCCTTTATATAAGAGGCGACGCCCGATCCGGTTCATAGAGTCCCGAGGCCGGCTCATAATTGTGTCCGCCTCGGTCTCTGCTCTCTTTCCTTGTGTGTCAAGTTACACGATAGGACGGTTTACAAACCGTAAACTTTACACATGGGCCCTAAGCCTTCATGGGCCATAATCTCTACTGAGCTTTACAATTATACAACTATATTACCATAATCCGGTTTTCCCTAGCTGGTTTACACCTACTAGTAATATCCCTGACATTAGGCCCCAGAATGATTTGAACTTGTTCATGTCAGTCTTCTAAATCTTGCATAAACTTCTTTCTTGTATCTTCTCGGTTTTTGTAAACCGGCTATGACATCATCCCTGGAAATCATTTGATTCGATCGTGACATCACTTCCGCATTTATTGCGCACAACTGTTTGTTACCTTTGTTTAAAGGCCATCCCGAAGATCGAGGCGACAGGAGAATCTTTATCTAATCTATGACTTCCTCAAATCCCGTGCTTGCCGTTTCGTCTCTCAACCTTTATAAATACCGCCGCATCTCTGCCTTTCTTCCTTCCGCTCATCTTCTTCCTCCGTCGCTGGAAGCTTCTCCGCTGTTTCTCGAGCTCGTCGCCGTCGTCGACCAGGCCGCTGCATCAACCTGAACCGCGTCCAGATTACTCCGCCGCCGTCTCTTCCATTCTCAGGTATTCATTTTTCCCTCACTGCAGATCTGTAACTTAGGGTTTCTCCATTGATTCTGCCATGAGACCTCGAAGCTCTATCTGTTCATCCTTTAAGCTGTTTCTGCGGTAGATTCCTTAGATTACCTCCGAAACTTGCTCCTGCTCCGTTGCTTTATGCTTAGACTTGGTATTTTTAGATTCAATCCTTAGATTCATCCGTTCTGTATAAGACCCCCGCAGTTCTTCTGTGATAGACCTGCATAAATTTCCTCTTTTTCTTACTGCTCAGATCTATTTTACTTTAGCCTTCTGTAGAAACCTGTTTTTTCGTCTTGGTAGATCTGTAAGACACCCGCCGGTTTAGTCAACCATACATTGCTTCTGCAACGCGTCAATCATGAACCCGACGGTTTAGCTTCTTTCTTTTTTGTTGTCATAAACCGGCAGCAGCTCGTTTCCCGCTTGCTTCCGGGTTGTCAATGCCATTAGTCCCTTGTCTAAACCGTTGATGTAATTTTGAATATATGATCCGGTTTATGCTTCTGTACTTGAATAATCCGGATTTTATACTTCACTTTTTCAGCACTTTCCTTCTGCCAATATGTCTGCCAAACAGTTCGTTTCTTGCAACTGGGTCCCTTCCGTCATTACAGAAGAGGACTTAGCTAATGCTGCTGCAATTGGAACTCTGGGCCCTCAAACAGTTCTGAAATGGCGGGCCCCTAGAAATGAATGCCCCCCTACTCCCAAAGAAGGAGAAGTTATTGTTTTCTTTGATCATATAGCCCGGGGCTTTAGTCCTCCCGGTTCAAAGTTCTTCTGGGACGTGCTTGCTGCTTTTCAGCTTCATCCTCAGGACATAGGTCCAAATTCCGTATTGAACATCTGCAATTTCCAAGTTTTCTCTGAGGTGTACCTTCAAGAGGAGCCATCAGTCGACTTGTTCCGGGATTTCTTCCACTTAAACCGGCGGACTGAATTCACTGCCGGACCACATCAAGAACTGGGTGGTGTCAGTATTCAGAAGAGGAGAGATGTAGTTTTTCCTCATGCTGCTCTCCATACACACCCCAAGGATTGGAATCAATCTTGGTTCTATTGCCAAGATACTTCGCCTGAAGGGGAGAACCCGCTGCCGGGTTATCGTGAACATCGTCTTCCTGAAGATCATCCACTGCCGCAGCGTCTTAGCTCCTCAAAACGGCCCCGGTTCGCCCCTCAGCTTGCCAAACTCAAAGCCTTTATGGCCAACGGATTGATTGGAGTTGACTTCGTACGTTGTTGGCTCGCTTGGAGCATCCTTCCTCTGAGCCGACGCTCCGGTTTGATGTGCCAGTATACCGGTAAGCCGGATGATCCTCAGCACCATACCAACATAATACTTCCTGAGAAGGACGCTATTGAATCTGCTAAGAAGATGCTCAACATCTCTTTGGAGGAATGTAGCCAAACCAGATTGGCTACATATTACAAGAAGAACAAACTGCCAGCAGTAAGCCTTAATCTCTTCTGTTTACTTCTAATCCATCCATTTAAATTATCTTCCATTTATCTCTCATCTTCTACACAGGCCGACGATCCTTTTTGGAAAGGGAAACCTCAGGATAAGTCAGGCAAACAGCCGCGCCGGAAAACCTTCACTGTTAAGAAGAAAAAGGCAGCTGCTGGCTCCAGTTCACATGTTGAAGAAGATGATCCGGATTCTGAGGTATGAGTTGATCCTAATATGCTTTGATCTCTTTTATCCAGATTTATGTTAACAATGTCTTTCTGCAGGATTTGGCTGAGGCTGATAAAGCGGCAGAAACTGAGGTAATCACTCTTTCTTCAGACTCTGAACCGTCGGTGCCCAAGATTCGTAAAGTATCTTGGAAGTACCCTTTTTCTCATCCTTACGCTCAACTGGACCCCAATTTTCTTTTGAAGAAGCAGCAACATGAAGCCCGCCGGACTACACGCCATAGTGGCCATGTAGTCGAGTCTTTCAGAATATCTCTCACTCCGGCTCGGAGGCGCCGCTCTGAGGTTTTACTTTCTCCAACTCTTCTTCATCCCAAGGCCGGACTTATACGCAAACCACTTAAACTGTCTGATCCTAATTATCAGGAGACACCTTTATCATCTTCCGGCGAATCAACCGCCACACAGGTCCCGACTCTGAAAACTGTCCCTGGGTAAGTCCTTTATCTTATCCGGTTTACTTTTATATTTGCCTTTGTGACTCTGACTTCTTTTTCAGTTCTTTCAGCAAACCCAAACCTAGCAAAAAGGACAAGGCCAGCAAAACGGCTGCTGAGACTGCTACTGCTGATCCGGCAGCTGATCCGGACGACATCATCCCTCCAGAAAATGAGCCTACAATTCAGCTTGACGATCCTGCTTCCATGGATCATGATTACGTTGCTGCTCCTGAGAATATCAATGCTGAAGATGTCCCTGAACCAGCAAGTCCTGTCCGGGCCAGCCCTTCTCGGACAAGCCCGGCTCCCGTTAGTCCGGTTCATACTGCTACCCCTTCACAACCAAACACTGCTTCTTCCCCGGACGTTCAAATAACCGGGACGGGTTTTACCGCTTCTGCTGAGCCTATTGTCTTAGCTAAGCACACCGCTAAAACGGAGAAACTCCAGCAAGAGAAGGGCAAGTGGGACACAGACTTGTCCAATTATGCCGAGCTGAGTGCCCAGGAGCTTTATTCCGGGTATTCGAACCGGCTTCATACCAGTCGGGACTATGAAGCGGGCTTGGTCAATATGATGAAAGACAAATACGAGGTATCTTACTTGTCTTTTGCTTTTGCCTCCTTTGTATTTCTATCTATATCATGGTAGCCCCCAAGTTCCGGTTTAGCTTTGCTGGAAGGTGAACTGGTACTTTGAAATGTGAGCAAATAATCTTACATTAGCCCCCAAGTGCCAGGGGCATAACTCGTTTTATGTGCCTGGGACTTGTCTGAAACTTTCTTTCGATGCTTCAACTGCCCATTAGCCCCCAAGTGTCAAGTAGATAACTTGCTTTAGGTGCTTGAGACTTTGTCTTTAATTGTCACCCTTTGATACTTCAACTGCCCATTAGCCCCCAAGTGTCAAGTAGATAACTTGCTTTATGTTCTTGAGACTTTGTCTTTAATCATCAATTATTTCACTTTATTTTCTTGCAGGCTGACTTGACCCGGAGGGCTGAAGAAATAACTGAGCTCCGGATAAGACTTGCTGAGACCGAAACTTCTGCTGCCAAGGCCAAAAAAGATCTGGCGCTGAGCTTAACCACTGCTACACAATTGAAGAAATATTTTGAAATGGAGCGGACAACCTGGGAAGTGCAGAAGAATGCTCTTGAAAAAAGAGCAAAGGATGCTGAGGAAGCTCTTAACCCGGTGACACAAGAACTGACCGGTTTAAAGCGGCAAATAGAGCTTATGACTTCTGCCGTCTTTGGTAAATACTTAACTTGCACGTGCTTTCATCTCTGCAATTTTTTATTCCGCTCCAGTTTAACTATGATAACCATATGCAGGGCGACGCGTCGCCCATCTTGGGGATGACCTCCAGAAGAAGCTCAAGGCCTCTTATACTCTAGTGCAGCAGCTGTATTCCGGCGCCCAAAGAATTATAAGTGTGATGTCTTTTAATAAACCGGCCCCCACCACTATCCAAGGCACTCTGGAGAAGCTTTCTATCTTGCCTGTACGCTTGGAAGAGGTGAAGAAGTCTGCTGCCCGAGCCGGTTCTCTTGTAGCGCTGACCAGAGCCAAAGCATGGGTTCCGGACTTTGATCCGGAAGAAGCCATGAACGGGTACCCCAGCACCAAGGAAGATGGATCGGCCTTCTCTGGCAAGGATCTTCATGCTTTGACTAAGGAAATGCGTCCTCTTGCCAGAAAACTTGCTGTTGAATCGGACTTGACCAGGTATCATCCGGCGTACGATTTAAAGAATGAGCGGGTGGATCGGCCGGTTTATGATACCGAAAATCTAATCCCACCAGTGCGCCCCCACACTTTCGCCCCAGATGTTGATCCGTCCGATCTCATTACTGAAGAGATGTACTTCCGTGCTTTATCAAAAATCGATTGGCGCGTTCCCGACTTTCAGCCGCTTCAAGAGGACGAAGAAGCTCCGGAACAAGTCGATCCTCCGCCTTCACAGCAGGAAGAAGCATAAGTCGCTCAATCTAACCTTATAGCTGCTGTACTCTTTTGTCGAGAAAGACTTTAATCCGTTCAGGCTTGCTGTGCTTTGTAATAGGATAGCTTGAAACATTGCTGTTTTAATCCGGATGTCCCAACTTTGCTTTGGCGTCTGCCAATTTGAATCCTTTGTCTGCTATGGCTTATCCTTTATGCTACCTGTATCTGCATAGGTAATACTAAAAAGATATCCTAGCGGTTTACCGTCGGATCGATTAAATCGTTCTCATATATATGAAATGAGTGTCTGTATTATACAAAAAAGAACTTCATACCTTTGATTAAGTATGCATGATATCCTTAATCCGGCGAACCTTGCAGTTTGTGAGGAAGCTCTTGGCTCAGTTGGGATAAACCCAACAATTATTCCGGGTTTACAGGAACTACCGGTTTAAATAATGCTGGAGCTCTGTCCAGACTTTTGAAAATGTGTGGTCAACTTTGAGGTTGGCCAGCTCCGGAAAAAACCACAAGAAACATATGAAGAAGCACAAACACAAAAACACAAGTTTGCAAATAAGACCATGTAGTCGAGGCTTTTTGCGAGCTGCCAGGCTCCCTACGTGCCAATCAAAGGGTGCGACCCAAAGGGCTATAACTAACAGTACTCCTAGGGACAAGAACTTTGCCATCAAAGGATGTACTCTTTTGCCATCAAAGGACATGCTCCAAGGGACAGGAATATTACATCTGCCATCAAAGGATGGATTCCTAGGGACAAGAATTTTTCTTTTGCCATCAAAGGGTATGTATCTTCCAAGGGACAGGAATATTACATCTGCCATCAAAGGAAGTACCCTAGGGACAAGAACAGATTTTCTTTTGCCATCAAAGGGAATGATTAGCCAAGGGACAGGAATATTACATCTGCCATCAAAAGAAGGTTCCCTAGGGACAAGAACAGGTTTTTTTTTCTTTTGCCATCAAAGGGAATGATCAACCAAGGGACAGGAATATTACATCTGCCATCAAAGGAAGGTTCCCTAGGGACAAGAACTTT
>LR738715.1:241059742-241070664 GCA_902687465.1 Secale cereale | reverse complement strand
CTTTTGCCATCAAAGGGATTTGGCCCACCAAGGGACATGAATATTACATCTGCCATCAAAGGTGGATCCCTAAGGACAAGAACTTTTCTTTTGCCATCAAAGGGATTTTACCCACCAAGGGACAGGAATATTACATCTGCCATCAAAGGTGGATCCCTAAGGACAAGAACATTATGTAGACCGTACCAGAAAAGATTTTATCGAGGATTCATATGTGATCCGGAGCTCGCTAGTTTGGTCCCTTCTGCATAAAATAATTTGTTCAAAATATCTGAAATAATTTCACAGGATGTATACTTAGAAGAAAAAAAGGCTGATCCCCCGGTTTACCGAGGGTGCTGGTTTATTCATTAATCATAATATATACATAGGATACAGCAGAGCTCATGGCTCGGGTATAGTAGGGCCGCAGGAGAGCGATATTCCACGGCCTCTTTGTCTCTTTTTCTGATGTCCGTGAGTCCTTGTGCTCTCGAACGTCCACCAGGTAATATGAACCGTTTTGTAGATTCTTGCTGACCACAAAGGGCCCTTCCCAAGGTGGGGATAGCTTGTGCATATCTATTTGGTCTTGGATGAGCTGGAGTACCAAATCTCCCTCCTGCAACGTCCTGGTTTTGACCCGTCGGCTGTGATATCTGCGCAAGTCCTGCTGATAAATCGCGGATCGTGCTGCTGCTATGTCACGCTCTTTGTCTAGCCGGTCCAAATTGTCCTGTCTTGCCTGTTCATTGGCCGCTTCAACATAGTCGTCACGCGTGGTGAATCATGGCGGATATCGCTTGGAAGGACTGCTTCAGCATCGTACACCATGAAGAAAGGTGTATAACATGTGGACCGGTTCGGCCTAGTATTGATGCTCCAGAGGACAGAAGGTAACTCCTCAACCTAGCACCCCGGTGTTCTTTGCAAGGGAGTCATAAGACGGGGATTGATACCTCGCAAAATCTCTTGATTGGCCCTTTCAGCTTGACCATTGGATTGAGGGTGAGCTACAGAAGATACATCTAGACGAATATGCTCCCGTTGACAAAATTCTTCCATCTCTCCTTTTGATAAATTGGTGCCATTGTCTGTGATGATGCTGTGTGGAAAGCCAAATTGGAAAATTACCTTTTTGATGAATTTAACCGTTGTTGCTGCATCACACTTGCTCACAGGCTCTGCCTCAATCCACTTTGTAAACTTATCCACAGCAACCAGCAGATGAGTTTTTTGAACAAGAGCATGCCGTGAAAATTTCTGACAAGCATCGCACTTCCAGACCAGATCCTCCGCATCAGCATGGGCTACCAGCCAATAGAACCCATGTCGAAAAGCTTTAGCCACCAATGATTTTGAACCGGCGTGATGACCACAATCCCCTTCATGAATCTCTCGAAGGATGTCACAGCCTTCCTCGGATGATACACACCGCTGAAATGCTCCAAAAACACTGCGATGGTGAAGTTCTCCGTTTACAATTGTCATAGATTTGGATCGCCGGATTATCTGTCTTGCTTCAATCTCATCGTCTGGCAACTCTCCACGGCTTAGATATGCCAAGTAAGGGAGTGTCCAATCCAGAATAACATGAAGTGCCGCAACTAGCCGCGCTTCCGGATCAGGAACGACCAGATCTTCCTCCGACGGTACTTGAACTGATGGACTGTGTAACTCATCCAAAAAAGTATTCGGTGGCACCGGTTTACGCTGAGAACCCAGCCGGCTTAGAGCATCGGCCGCTTCATTTTTTCGCTGGTCTATGTGATCCACCTGATACCCTTTGAAATATCCTGCGACTGCTTCGACTTCTCGTCTGTAAGCTGCCATGAGAGGGTCTTTAGAATCCCACTTGCCGGATACTTGTTGTGCCACTAAATCTGAATCACCAAAACACTTGACCCGGCTCAAGTTCATCTCCTTAGCCATCCGCAGGCCATGAAGCAATGCCTCATATTCTGCTGCATTGTTAGTACAAGGAAACATTAGACGGAGGACATAACAAAACTTGTCACCTCGCGGGGAAGTTAACACAACTCCAGCCCCCGAGCCCTCTAATTGCCTTGAACCGTCAAAGTGAATGTCCAGTATGTAAGATCCGGCTTCTCCTCTGGTGCTTGCAGTTCTGTCCAATCATTGATGAGATCCACCAATGCTTTGGATTTGATAGCGGTGCATGGCACATACTTTAATCCGTGTGGGCTAAGCTCAATGGCCCACTTCGCCAGTCTGCCGGTGGCTTCCCTGTTCTGGATTATAACCCCCAATGGAGCTGAACTGACAACAGTTATTGGGTGGCCTTGGAAATAATGCTTCAACTTTCGGTTTGTCATGAACACGCCATATACCAGCTTCTGCCAATGCGGGTACCTTTGTTTGGATTCAATGAGAACCTCACTAACATAATAAACCGGACGTTGAACCGGATACTCCTTTCCTGCTTCCTTGCGCTCAACCACGATTGCCACGCTAACTGCCCGTGCATTGGCAGCGACGTATAACAGCAGCGGCTCCTTGTCAACGGGGGCAGCAAGGACCGGTGGTTCTGCCAGTTGCCGCTTTAAATCCTCAAACGCAGCATTTGCCTCATCACTCCATATAAACCGGTCTGTCTTTTTTAGCATCTGATAAAGCGGGATTGCCTTCTCCCCCAGACGACTGATGAATCGGCTCAACGCTGTAATCCGGCCGGTGATACGCTGAACATCATTGATACAAGCCGGTTTAGTCAGGGACGTGATTGCCTTGATCTTCTCCGGATTGGCTTCTATTCCTTTGTTGGACACCAAGAATCCAAGGAGCTTGCCCGCCGGAACACCAAAAGCACACTTCTCTGGATTAAGCATCATTTTATAGGCCCGAAGGTTATCAAAGGTTTCCTTGAGGTCCTCTATCAATGTCTCTTCCTTCCTTGACTTCACCACGATTTCATCCACATAGGCATGAACATTTCTCCCTATCTGCCCCTTAAGACAGTTCTGCATGCAACGCTGGTAAGTTGCTTGGGTACTCTTGAGCCCAAAAGGCATAGACACATAGCAAAAAGCACCAAAAGGAGTTATGAAAGCTGTCTTTTCTTGGTCTTTAACTGCCATCTTGATCTAGTGATACCCTGAATATGCATCCAGAAAACTTAGCCGCTCACATCCCGCCGTAGCATCAATGATCTGATCAATACGAGGGAGAGCAAAAGGATCGGTCGGACATGCTTTGTTTAGGTCTGTGTAATCCACACACATCCTCCACTTTCCATTTTTCTTTAACACCAGCACCGGATTAGCCAACCACTCCAGGTGGAATACTTCAACTATAAACCCTGCGGCCAAAAGTCTGGCCACTTCTTCACCTATAGCCTTGCGCCTTTCTTCGTTGAAGCGGCGTAGGTACTACTTGACAGGTTTGAACTTCGGATCAATATTAAGACTGTGCTCAGCGAGTTCCCTCGGTATACCTGGCATGTCAGAAGGTTTCCATGCAAAGATATCCCGGTTCTCACGGATGAACTCGATGAGCGCGCTTTCCTATTTAGGATCAAGGTTAGCGCTGATAGTGAACTGCTTGGACGAATCGCGTGGCACAAAGTCAACTTGCTTGGTTTCCTCTGCAGATATGAACTTCAATGCCGGATCATGCTCTGTAGTTGGCTTCTTCAACGGGGACATATCTGCCGGATCAACATTATCTTTGTAAAATTTCAATTCCTCAGTAGCACACACTGCCTCTGCATAAGCAGCGTCTCCTTCCTCGCACTCCAATGCGATCTTGCGACTTACATGAACCGTGATGGTTCCTTTGTGACCCGGCATCTTGAGCTGCAGATAAACGTAACACGGCCTAGCCATAAATTTGGCGTAAACCGGTCGTCCAAATAGGGCATGTTATGAGCTCCGGATCTTTACAACTTCAAAGGTTATCGTCTCTGACCTGGAATCCTGTTCATCTCCAAAGGTAACTTCTAGGTCAATTTTCCCAACTGGGTAAGCTGATTTACCTAGCACTACTCCATGGAATACCGTGTTTGACTGCCTTAGCTTCTTATCTGTCAGCCCCATGCGACGGAAAGTCTCGTAATATAAGATATTGATGCTGCTGCCGCCGTCCATGAGAACCTTGGTGAATTTGTAGCCACCCACCTGTGGCGCCACTACTAAGACCAATTGGCCCAGATTATCAACCCGTGGCGGATGATCCTCTCTGCTCCACACAATAGGTTGTTCCGACCAACGCAGGAATCGTGGTGTTGCCGGTTCAACCGTGTGGACTGCCCGCTTTAAGACTTTTTGATCTCGTTTGCACAAACTTGTAGTGAACACATGATACTGTCCACTACTCAGCTCCTTCGGATTACTCTGATATCCGGATTGTTGCTGCTGCTGACGCTGCTGATTGCCCTGATTGTTGTGATTACCCTGGCCCTGCTATTGGTTGTTTTGGCTATTGAAACCGCCCTGACCATACTGATGGTTGCCTTGGTTATTGTAACCGCCCTGGCCATACTGATGATTGCCTTGGTTATTGTAACCATTGTTGTTGCCATGATATCCTGATCCGGAGCCATTACCCTGATGACCCGGACCATGAAACCCGGGGCCTGAACCACCGCCCGGTGGTCCGTTGTTGGATCTGGCCCGGTTCATGGCCTCCATCATGACCCGGCATTCTCCCCATGTATGTTTAGCTGGACGTTCCTTTGTGCCATGTTTCGGGCAAGGCTCGTTCAATTGTCGCTCCCAATTAATGAACCCTCCGCCGATTTGAGGCGGTTTACCCTTATTACGCTGAAAGCTTCCTTGAACTTTGGTATTGGCCACAAAATCAGAACCACCTTCTGCCTTTCGCTTACCGTTGAAACTTGTTTCGACCGGATTAGCCTGCACCAGTTTACCAGGTTTATTTGTTTTTCCGGATTTATCTCCATCCGCTTCTGGATACTTAGTGTTGTCGGAGTCCCCATACTTTACCAAGGCGCTCATGAGAGTTCCCATGTCATTACACTCCCGTTTGAGCCGTCCCAGCTTCAACTTCAGAGACTCAAACCGGCAATTGTTTTCCAGTGTTACTATCGCCGTACTGGGGCTGATACCGTTCAAAGAGTGCAAGATTTCTGACACTCGCCACGCCCACGCACTCGTAGGCTCCTGCTCTCCTTGTATACATGCCGCTAGGTCCACCACTGACATCGGCTGTTTGCACGTGTCCTTGAAATTTTTAATAAACTGGTGGCGCAACTCACCCCATGATCCGATGGAATTAGGCGGTAAGCCCTTTAACCAGGTCCGGGCTGTACCCTCAAGCATCATGGTAAAGTACTTCGCACACGCCGCTTCATCCACGTCTAGCATCTCCATAGCCATCTCATAGCTCTCAATCCAAGCCTCCGGAGCCAAATCTGCTGTGTAATTAGGCACCTTACGTGGACCCTTGAAATCCTTGGGTAACCTTACGCTTCGCAAAGCGGGAATGAGACACTGCACCCCAAAGGAACTCGTCGTGACTCCCGTCTCTGCTGTGGTTGTGTGAACCGGCGTCGTTTGGTGGATATCCTCGCGGGCCGCAGGTCTGGCCCGGTTTACCGCCTCCTGGGCTTGCACCTCTACGCCCGCCGGATCATCCTATCTGTGACGGTGCCGCCTCCGTTCGCTACTGGACACCTCCGGTTCATCCCAATGCCTAGTATAACTCCGGCTATGGCGGGGTGTTGAGTGAAGTCTTTCCCTGCTGTAGGAGTATGCCTGCTGCTGTGTCAATGTTGTGTTGAGTAGATCCTTGACCCTGCGTGCTTCCATCGCCACGGGGATGTCCCCTCAATAGGTAAAGCGGCCAGGCGTGAAGCGGCGGCGATAATGTTATCCAGGGGGTTTGAGTAGTGGCCCGGAGGAGTGGGGATGTGGGGCGTGGGCATAATCCGTCGATCTTGCTCCATAGTGGGCTGTTGAACTGGTTTGACTGTCCCTGGGGCTCCCCTCCGGTTTACCTCTGGATTATTGCTGGTTCCCGTTCCTGGCGTCCCGAAGAGATTCATCGCCTCATAAACCGGCGGTAGATGAGACTGATACCTTCTATTCCTTACTCCCTGCGCAGAGGCCTGATCCATCCTGAGCTGGAAAGCCTGAGAATCCAGCTCCGTCTGCCTTGTTGCTATCATAGCTTTCTCTGCATTTAAATCCTCTCTAGCTTGTTCGATCCGGCCCTTCAGCTGAAGGATTTCTGCATCGTGCTGCGCCTTGTCAGCAGGAGCCACCACTGCTACTGCCCGTGTTGTCAACTCCTCTATTAAGGCGGATAGAGCGTCAGAGGATGAGGGAGCTGGGCCGCTCCCCCCTGCCCCAGCTGTGAACGCCCCGATCACCGTGGGCTGCGGCGTAAATTGTGATCCGGCCATAAAGACAGCCACCCGGTTTGGCAGATCAAAGGGGTCCGGAATACTATCCCCATCGGACACACCCTCGGATCGGCCGTCCCGGAACAGATACAAGGATTCCGTCTCTCCGGATGAGGATTCATCGTCGGAATAGACAATCGTCTCGCCACCAGAATCCGATCCGTCCTCGGCTTGGACTCCATGTATTGCTCCAACGAAAACGCGCTTCATGGCAGGCTGAATCCGGGCCGATCTCGCACGCTGAACCGGCTTGATGATGTCGGAGAAGATGTCCGACTCAGGTCCCGGTTCACCAATCTTGCCGATGAAGACGTGGATGCCGCCGAAGGGAACCCGGTACCTGTATTCAATTGAATCGGCCTCCGGGCCCCAGCCTACGTCGTCGATGTAGATCCGGCCGCGGTGACTCTTGGTCATCCGGCCGACTGCGTAGCCCTGGAGTCCTTCAAAGCTGCCCCTCAAGAACCCGAAACCGTCGTGCGAGAGCCCCACGATGGGCGCCAACTATCATGGAATTCGCAGGGCAGATGTCCGGTTTAACGGACTTAGTTGTGGAACCATCGCACAGGTTAGCTTGAAGAGGTTAAAAGCACACAAAGGACACAGAGGGTTTATACTAGTTTGCCCCTTCGATGATGGTAAAAGCCCACGTCTAGTTTGGTTTGGTATTGCTTGGGCATTGATTAACAGGGAGCAGATTGCTTGCCTGTCTCTCGACGGGTTGTTGCTTGTCCCTGAACCGTCGCCGGGTCGTCCCTTTATATAAGAGGCGACGCCCGATCCGGTTCACAGAGTCCCGAGGCCGGCTCATAATTGTGTCCGCCTCGGTCTCTGCTCTCTTTCCTTGTGTCTCAAGTTACACGATAGGACGGTTTACAAACCGTAAACTTTACACATGGGCCCTAAGCCTTCATGGGCCGTCATCTCTACTGAGCTTTACAATTATACAACTATATTACCATAATCCGGTTTTCCCTAGCCGGTTTACACCTGCTAGTAATATCCCTGACACCCATTATAAAACTCTCATCTCTTACATTAAATTATTTGCCATTCTCCTCTCATTTTCCTCTCCCCCACTTCTAAACGATTTTCAAAAAGATTTGCCTTTTTCCTTTGCCCTTTCTATTTGCCCTTTTTCATTCATTTGCTTTTTGTTTGCTCGTGTAACGCCCTGGACACACCCGCCGGTGGTCGTTACTCCTGGCGGGAGCTAGACTGGCCTCACATATCAATACTAGTCTTTTCTACGCACTTTGTCCTCACTCGTGCGCACCCGGGAGCAACTTCCCGATCGGTCACCCATCCTGAAACTACTCCAAGCTGAGCATGCTTAACTTTGAAGTTCTATCCGAATGGGCTCCCAGAAAAGAAGGAATTCCTTATTGATATGAGTAGTCTATCATCCCTAATAAGCTAGGCCATCACATACACCCTCACTCAGAGGAACCAACGTCCTCGTCGGGCCACAGGAACGTTCCCTCTTGGCACAACCGTCTGTGCTTCCAGGATAGCACATGTGCCATGCCGTGTGCCACGACGGGTCACAAACGTCATGCACAACATGACTGCAAACTGTCCGCAAACATCCGTGTAACCGCGAGGGTCGGCGCTGATACCAACTTGTAATGTGCCATGCCGTGTGCCACGACGGGTCACAAACGTCATGCACAACATGACTGCAAACTGTCCGCAAACATCCGTGTAACCGCGAGGGTCGGTGCTAATACCAACTTGTAACGCCCCCGACACACCTGCCGGTGGTCGTTACTCCTGGCGGGATCTAGATTGGCCTCACATATCAATACTAGTCTTTTCTGCGCACTTTGTCCTCACTCGTGCGCACCCGGGAGCAACTTCCCGGTCGGTCACCCATCCTGAAACTACTCCAAGCTGAGCACGCTTAACTTTGGAGTTCTATCCAAATGGGCTCCCAGAAAAGAAGGAATTCCTTATTGATATGAGTAGTCTATCATCCCTAATAAGCCAGGCCATCACAACTCGTGTGTTAGATTGCTTGCTTCGTCACGATGGCTCCAGAGAATACCAAATTGTGTGACTTTTCTAATACTAATAATGATGATTTTACTAGTACCCCGATTGCTCCTGCCACTAGTGCGGAATCTTGTGAAATTAATGCCGCTTTGTTGAATCTCGTTATGAAAGATCAATTTTCTAGCCTTCCTAGTGAAGATGTCGCATCCCATCTAAACAATTTCGTTGATTTGTGTGATATGAAAAATAAAAGAGACGTGGATAATGAGATGCTAAATTCAAGCTATTTCCATTCTCACTATGAGATCGTGCTAAAACTTGGTTTTCATCTTTGCCTAAAAATAGTATTGATTCATGGAATAAGTGTAAAGATGCTTTTATTTCCAAGTATTTTCCTCCCGCTAAGATCATATCCCTTAGGAACGATATTATTAATTTTAAGCAACTTGATCATGAACATGTTGCACAATCTTGGGAGAGGATGAAATTAATGATAAGAAATTGCCCTACACGTGGTACGAATTTATGGCTGATCATATAATAAAATTATGCCAGATTGAACTTTGCTTCTAGAAATCTTTTAGATTCGGCCGCGGGAGGTACTTTTATGGAAATCACTTTAGGAAAAGCTACTAAACTCCTAGATAATATTATGGTGAATTATTCTCAATGGCACACCGAAAGATCTTCCACTAGTAAAATAGTGCATGTGATTGAAGAAATTAATGTCTTGAGTGAAAAGATGGATGAACTTATGAAATTGTTTGCTAGTAAGAGTTCTCCTCTTGAGCCTAATGATGTACCTTTGTCTACCTTAATTGAGAATAATAATGAATCTATGGATGTGAATTTTGTTGGTAGGAACAATTTTGGTAATAACGCGCATAGAGGTAATTTTAATCCTAGGCCATTCCCTAGTAATTACTCTATTAATTATGGTAGTTCGTACAACAATTCTTATGAAATTATAATAAGATGTCCTCTGATTATGAGAATAGTGTTAAAGAATTTATGATTTCGCAAAAGAGTTTTAATGCTTTGATTGAAGAAAAATTGCATAAGATTGATGATTTGGCTAGGAACATGGATAGAATTTCTTGAGATTGATTCTTTGAAAGTTAGATCTATTCCACCCAAGCATGATATTAATGAATCCCTAAAAGTTATGAGGATTTCTATAGATGAATGTAAAGAAAGAACCACTAAGATGCATGCTAAACGAGATTGGTTTGTAAAAGTGTGTTCTTCCAATTTTGTGAAAATAATGATGAGGATCTTAAAGTAATTGATGTGACTCCTATTGAATGTTTGTTTTCCAATATAAATCATGATAAATATGGGACTGGAGATGAGTCAACTTTACCTAAAAGGCTTCCCGATGATTCAGAGTTTATAGATCTTGATGCAAAAATTGATGAAAGTGGGATTGGCGAGGTCAAAACTTTAAGTAGCAATGAACCCACTCTTTTGGATTTCAAGGAATTTAATTATGATAATTGTTCTTTAATAGATTGTATTTCCTTGTTGCAATCCATGTTGAATTATCCTCATGCTTATATCAAAAGAAAGCTTTTACTAAACATATTGTTGATGCTATGATGAAATCTTTTGAAGAAAAGCTTGAATTGGAACTATCCCTAGAAAACTTTATGATGAGTGAGAACCTACTATTAAGATTAAGATTAAAGATTATGAGTGACATGCTTTGTGTGATTTGGGTGCCAGTGTTTCCACGGTTCCAAAAACTTTATGTGATGTGTTAGGTTTCTGTGAACTTGATGAGTGTTCTTTAAATTTGCATCTTGTGGATTCCACTATTAAGAAACCTATGGGAAGGATTAATGATGTTCTTATTATTGCAAATAGGAATTATGTGCCCATAGATTTCGTTGTTCTTGATATAGATTGCAATCCCACATGTCCTATTATTCTTGCTAGACCTTTCCTTAGAACGATCGGTGCAATTATTGATATGAAAGAAGGAAACAATAGATTTCAATTTCTGTAAAGGAAGGGCATGGAACATTTTCCTAGAAATAAAATCAAGTTGCCTTATGAATCTATTATGAGAGCTACTTATGGATTGCATACCAAAGATGACAATACTTAGATCTATGCCTTATGCCTAGCTAAGGGCGTTAAACAATAGAGCTTGTTGGGAGGCAACCCAATTTTATTCCTGTTCTTGCTTTTTTGGTTCTCTTTTTCTTTGAGTTTTTCATCTAACCTCTGGTTAGAGAAGTTATTAAAGCTTTTAATTAGTGTTTGTGCCAAGTAAGACCTTTGGGATGATTTGGAAGATAGTAGATTGATTTTGCTGAAAAATAGAAACTTTTGCGTCTAGTATTAGAATTGTTTCTGGTTACTGGAGAGTGATAAAATTTTGAATTTTTTACATGTTTCTGATCTACAAACTAGACACGTTGTCCTATGTTTTCAGAATTTTAGGAGTTACAGAAGTTCTACATCAATTCGCATCTTTACAGACTGTTCTATTTTTGACAAATTATGTTTTCTTCGTGTTGTTTGCTTATTTTGATGCATCTATGGCTAGTAACGGGGG
>LR738715.1:240972822-241059642 GCA_902687465.1 Secale cereale | reverse complement strand
AGTAACGGGGGGGGGGGGTATGAACCATGGAAAAATTAGAATACAGTAGATATTACACCAATATAAAATAATAATGAGTTCACAATAGTAACTACAAGTAGGGATTGAATTTATTTTACTAACGAATCTCACGAGTTTTCTGTTGTGAAGTTTTCAAGTTTTGGGTAAGGATTTGATGGATTATGGAATAAGGAGTGGCAAGAGCCTAAGCTTGGGGATGCCATGGCACCCCAGGATAATATTCAAGGACAACCAAGAGCCTAAGCTTGGGGAGGTGCTCCGGGAAGGCATCCCCTCTTTTGTCTTCGTCTATCGGTAACTTTACTTGAGGCTATATTTTTATTCACCACGTGATATGTGTTTTGCTTGGAGGGTCTTGTATGATTTGAGTCTTTGCTTTTTAGTTTGCCGCAATCATCCTTTATTTACACACCTTTTGAGAGGGACATGCTTGAGTTGTGATGTAACACCCCATATGTGATACTTTCCATATATGGCAATAAAGCATTTATCATTTTGATCCTTGCCCTTTCCATGGGGGTTCTTGTCATTTATGCATTCTTTTGTTTTGCATTGTCATTTTATTTTTTCTTATGCATCCATGCATTGCTTCATCATCACCATGGCATCATGTTCATCATAGCTTCATTTACTTGTCTTTGCTTGTGATGTGAGGTCACCTTGATGGTTGTTGTGTGAGGGTGGTGTCAAGCCATGCCCATGTTAACCCTAAACCTCCCTCCTTCTTCTTCACCTCCTCTCCTTCCTCCTTTTTCTTCCTTTCTTTAAGCATTTTGCAAGTGTCTTAACCCTTCTCCTTTAATGTTCATCTCCTCCCCACTTCTTTGTTGCTTTGACATGAGTCACCATGCAAAGCCTTGCCCCATTTTAAAGTGATTTGGTTAGGTTCAAAAATGACAGAAGTTTGAACCATATTCAAACTTATTTTATTTTTCTACCTCTAAAAATGACCAAACCAATTTTATAAAATAGGGCATAAATCCAGGAGCATGGGGATATTTTATTTATCTCCTAATTCCTTTTCCTTGAGCCTGTACTTTTTCTTTTATTTTCTATCTGAGGAAAATGGAAAAAGTAAAGGAAATAAAACAGCAGCAGCCACAGTAGTGCAGCCCAGCCAACTCGGCCTCCTTTCCCCTCGGCCCAGCTCCAGCCAGCCCGCGCCAGCAGCCCAGCGCGTCCCTCTCACCCTTTCTCACCTGTGCCCCCACATACCCCTGCTACTTCGCGCCCACGTGCACTCCCAGGCCCCACTCGTCAGCGTCTGCGCCAGCTAGTTGACCTGACTTTTCTTCCTCCTCCCGCGACGCCATGGGGACCGCGAGCCTGACGCCGTCGTCGCCCCGTCGTGGCTATGGCCCCCCTTTTAAGCTCTCCCCGTGTCCAACCCTTTCCCTAGGGTTCCTTGTTCTTCCTCCCCCTGCCTGGTGAGCTGAGGGCCACCAGATCCGCCGCTCCGCAGCTAGCCCGAGCGCATCTGAGAGCGCGAGCTCGTCGCCGGCGTGCCTCCCCTCGACCTCTGCCTCGCCAACCTTGTCGGGCTTCTTCCTCGACGTTGATTACGTCGTCTACGTCCACTACAAGGAGCCGATCGCCTCGCCTGTGACTTCTTCTTCCTCTTCTTCAACTCCGGCAGCCGCAGCTGTTCGATCATCGCCGTCGTCGACTCCGACCACCTCCCGGCTAGCCCAACACCTTGCCGTGTTCGTGGTGAGCATCCTCACCTCCCCGTGCACTTTTCCCCTTCCTTTGCGCCATCTAGCTCATAGTTCTCCGTGCACCCAAGCGCGTCGCCCTCGGGAGTCGTCTCCGGCGAGTATTCTGACCACCATAGCCCTTCCTCTATTGCCCGTCTGCTTCGTCTTGTCGCGTAGATGCTGCCAACGCTGTCGCCGCCCCGTTTAGGCCTCTGCTTCGTCTCGTCGAGGTCCGCCGCCGCCGCTCTGTTGGGTGCTCGCCGCCGTCGTTGTAGTTGATGCTAGGTGCTGCTAGTGCGTGGTGTGGATTCGGAGTTCCCCCACGAACCGACCGCACCCCACGGCCGCCAGATTAGGTCGCCAGAGCAGCTCCGACGAGCAGCTCCGACGTACCCTGTTTCCCCTTGCTGCATGCTTTTTCAGTTACATCTTAAGGCACTACACCTGTATTCTATCAGCAACACTCGCCTAGCCCAGTGGCTCGGCTCTTCGTCAGATAAGCAGGAGGTCGCAGGTTCGATCCCGCCGGGGGCAGTGGTTTCCCCCCATTTTTGCTTTTCCTGTGAGACTGACAGGCAGGCCCCACCTGTCGGCCTCTCTGCACTGTTTCAGCCACACGCGCACCCATCGCTGCCACCTCAGCGCCTCTGGCCCGATAGGTCAGTTGCTGTGGCTAGGTTAGCCTGGATCAGTTTGACCTTTTTCGTTTGTTTTTCTTTTCTGTTTTCTTTTTGTTTTTCTTTTTCTGCATTAACTTTGCATTTTTTAATATCTTTTAAAATATGCTTCTGATGAAAATAAGTTATATATGAAAATTGCTTAGTTTTTCATGTAGAATATTAATATGCTGTTTGTTGCCATGTTTAAAAACATTTAAAATGTTGTTTGAATTAATTAGTGTTTAAAAATGCTTAAACTTGTAAAAATCATAACTAAATATCTACAACTCCAAGTTTAACAAACTTTATATGCATTTGGGGTGGAAAATGTGTAGATTAATGTGGTGCTATTGTTTTGCATGTTTAACAACTTTAAAATATGAGTTTCTCAGTTCTGTCCCAAATGCATTTAAATTAATATGGGAGTTTCCGGAAATTGTTGTTTGTTCTTTCCGGCCCATTTAAATTGCTAGCATGTTGTTGTAGTCCTAGATGCACTCCTTGCCATGTTAAACAACTCTTAAACTTGTTGGGTGCTTGTTTAAATAATCTACATAACCACTAGTGGACATGTTGGACTAGTTTGCTTTTTGCTTGTGTTCATACATGTGTGTGATCTTGTTTTGCCATGATGCTTGTGCACTCTTTGTGTCCCTAGGAGATGCATCATATCTTATCCATGTCCATATGCATCATATGCATGCATCATGTGGTTGAGCATTGCATGATGATTGATTGTGTTCCGGTGTTTGCATTGTTGTGATGGTTAGAGCCCGGTGATGATTCGGAGTTCGAGGTTCCTATCGAGGCTGACTTTGAGGAGCAAGGTTACGAACCCTCCGTGGAATCAACAGGCAAGATGACCATTCCCAGATATCACTACTATCGTTGCCTATGCTAGATGTCTCGCTCTTTAGATATTGCCTCGATTCCTATTCCTGTTTGTCAGCCCTCCTATTGTTGCCATGAAACTCTCTAACCACCTTCCTAGCAAACCGTTGATTGGCTAAGTACGCATCGCTCAGCCCCTCTTATAGCGTTTTTAGTTACAGGTGAAGTTTTGAAGATTCTGGCTCCATCATGAAGTTGTTGTTGGGATAACACAATATATAATACATGTTAAACTAATTCACCTATATATTGGTAATGGGTGGAAGGCTAAGCCTTTCTGCTTGGTGTTTTGTTCCACTCATGCCACCCTAGGAACCGATAAACCGGTGTTATGTTCCTTGATTTTGCGTTCCAAACACGGTTGGGGTTTATGGGCCCCCCTTGATAATTCGCTCTGTTTAAAGCTTTTCCAGCAAGGCCCAACATTGGTTTACATTTTCCTAATAACTAAAACTTGCATAGGGCGTTGCAAACCCGAGTTCTTAATTAACAACCCGGGCCAGTGCTCCTCATGAGTGTTGGTCCAAACTGGGGGTCCTGCAGGGCCACCTTGGGGAAACCCGAGGGCTGGTAAAAACATGTAGCATCGCCCATCCGGTCGTGGCCTGAAACGAGATACGCGTGGCTACTATCAGGGTGTCGGCACGCCGGGAGGTCCTGCTGGATTAGTTTTACCTTTGTCGAAATATCTTGAGCACGGGATTCCGAGAATACTCAGGTCTTCCCACTTTGGAGTTGCGACTCTGCGGATCATAAGCTTGTGATGAGCTAAGTTGGGACACCCCTGCAGGGTTTTGATATTTCGAAAGCCGTGCCCGCGGTTATGTGGAAGATGGGAATTTGTTAATATCCGGTTGTAGATAACTTGACACCTTATTCATGAATACACTACCTGCGTGAGTAACCGTGATGGTCTTTTTCCGAAGGGCTTCAGGAAGTGAACACGGTGGGGTTATGTTTGATCAAGAGTAGCTAGGATCACTTCTTGATCAACTTGGCGATCGTTGGCACTTGTTCTCTCCTCGCTCTAAACTCATAAGCTAGTGCTTAGTGCTTGTTGTAGACCTTGTTTATAGCCTTTCCACACCTAAGGTTTTGGTAGTTTTGATACCCGTGAACGGGATTGCTGAGTCCCCTGTGGCTCACAGACTCAACACACACCAGATGCAGGTACCGTTGAAAACTGTGCAGGAGATGGTTCAGAACTTCACTGGGAGCTCGATGAAGAGAGTGGCCGTATGTATGTGATGTTTTTCGACAATCAGTAGTGGTTCCAACTAGGGGCGATCAGGCCTTGTGTTTATGGTATCTTTCTCGTTTGGATTTCGTCCGTAGTCGGACCCTGTGTTCTTTGGAAGATGTATGCTATTGTATTCATTGTGTGATGTGGCGAGTGTAAGCCAACTATCTTTTCAATTTCATCCCTGAACTTTTACATGAGATGTGCAAATATACCATACTTGAGATCATTCTAGTATGCGCTTATGTCTTTAATTCGTGCCTCGACACATAGGAGACATAGTCGCATACTGGGCATTACAAGTTGGTATTCAGAGCCTTCTCCAACCTAGGAGCCCCCTAATTGATCTAATTGTTGACGGTTGAGTCTAGGCACACACATAAAAATGTTTTGAGTCCTATATATATGTTAGAGAGTAGGATTTATTTTTACTCCTCATCCCTTCATCGCTCTGGTGAGGACTCCTGACGTTGTTCTATCTCCTCTACTCTAAAAAATTCACTAATTTTTTTTATGATCACGCGAGTATTGTTTGGATTGTTCCGATATCTTTGTGACAAGAACATTGTTCTCGATGCCTCCTGTCATTTAGGGGTTGTGACAGTGTCCCTGGGAGTTGAGCTCCGAGGTGTTGTCGTCACAAATGTATCGTAGCGGTTCTAGAATACTTAAGACGGCCGACATCGAAAACTCTTCTATGCGGTTAGTGGTGAGATAACCCCGACGTCACCCAGTACTGGTGGGATAGTTCGGGAGTATTGCCACAGCTAGTATAGCGGATGCGTTTCGAAGGTCCGAGGTAAACAGTTTCTGAGGATGACTGGTTATGTGTTGACGGATGGATACAGCTGGATGTAGGTTTAGAGTTGAGTGCGCGTTGCTTCCCCTGTATCCCCAACACCAGATTGCATAACCGGAAACCTTCGGGAATTAATAGGTGGGTTTTTCAAGTAGCTCGTAGGCATTCTTCCAACGAGTGCATGGTTTGAGGTTTGGGGTTCAACATCGAGTGAAGAGGTTTCACGGGAGCTGTTCCAATTGAGAGTTGCATCTTAAAGGGTCCTTGGCTATGCTGATCCGGGGATTGCAACACCCTTTGTAACACGTTCCATGGGGCATCCAGCACGAACATGTGGGAGGAAACTTCTATCATGTATTTGTTCCATCTGCACCTTGTTGTTTTTTGTAGCGACCAGACCTCAAACAGTCTGATCTCTGTGCATCAGTGTCATCCCTGGATCAGTAATGCTGACACGCACAGTACTTGAAGGATTTATAACAGAGTAGCAATCACACACTTATTACATCGATAGTCCAACGATGAACTTATTACAAATAATATGGCTGAAGGCCATCTAATACGATAATAGCGGAAGGCTTGTAAGATAAGTGAGTCCATCAACTCCAGCGGCATCACTGAGTATAGAACCATGACCTAAAAGGCATCTTACTCGTCGTCTGAAAAGTCTGCAACATGAAACATTGCAGCCCGAAAACGGGTCAGCACATGGAATATGCTGGCAAGGTAACACAAGAGATGCAATGAAAGTAAAGCTATACTATATGCATATTTGGCTGGTGGAAAAGCTCTATGGTTAAGTGTGACGCCCAAAGACCGACGTCCCAGAAGATTCCAGAAGATTCCATATGTTCCGGGTTCTTCCGTGTGTTTCTTTTGTGCTTGTGTTGTATGAGATGCTCCACTTGTGCTTCGTGCCCATTTCGTCTTTTGTCATGTTCCTCGGTTGCCTCGTTGCCGACTCGTGGGAACCCGGTGACGGGATCACCCCACCTTCCATCTTGTTTCGCTCGCTCTCCGTTATCTTTTGCACCGGACTCTCAACGAGTTACCGGTACCGAGATGTTGCGTTGCATCATTTTCGGATCGTTGCCGTGGCCCCCTTTTCTTCCACCACGGTGACAAATACTTCATATCTCTCTTGTCAACCTTTAATAAAATTGCATAAACTTGATCATGACATCCGCATCATGTTAACAACATTAAAATGAGTGAATTGTTGTTGCTTTAATAATTGCTAAACATGCTCATGGGGATTTTCCGGAATTGTTGTTGTTATTTCCGGCCTCATTTAAAGTGTCTAAATAGGTAGTTTGTTTTTGTTTCACCTCTTGCTATGTTAACCAACATTTAATCTTGTCTTGTAAATAAACAAGAGTCAATTAAATAATTAATTGTGGTGTTTTGTCAATATGCAACTCGTTGCATATTGAGCTCCACTTAACTTGTAGTATTGTTTGTGAACCTTGCCATGCCATGCATATTTAAACCGGACATGCATCATACTTGTTTGTGCATCGTATGCCATGTTTATGCTTGTGTGTTTACCGTGTTGCTTGTTTCTTTCCGGTTGCTTCTCTTGTTAGCTTCGGTTTCGTCCCGGAGTTGTGAGGATTCGCTCGACTGTGTTGCTTCGTCTACTTCATGGATCCGTTCTTCTCCCTTGCGGAATCCCAGGCAAGATGATCATACCCTTGGATACCTTTACTACCATTGCCATGCTTAGTTGTCTCGATGCTAACGTTACATGTCACGCTACCCATCTTTTATGTCAGCCTCTCCTTGTTGCCATGAAACCTCTAACCTTGAACCCTTCCTAGCAAAACCAATGTTTGGCTATGTTACCCGCTTGCTCAGCCCCTCTTATAGCGTTGTTAGTTGCAGGTGAAGATGAAGTTTATTCCAGGAGGGAACTTGTTGTTGTTATATCACAATATCTATAATTATTATTAACACACCTATATACTGGGCATGGGTGGAAGGCTTGGCCTTTTGCTCGGTGTTTTGTTCCACTCATGCCACCTTAGGCGCCGATAAACCGGCATTATGTTCCTTGATTTTGCGTTCCTTACACGATGGGTGGATGGGGACCCCTTGACAGTTCGACTTTGAATAAAACTCCTCCAGCAAGGCCCAACATTGGTTTTAATTTGCTCATAATAACAACTTAATTAATTAATTAAATTGCATAGGGAGTTAGCGCTACCCGAGGATTCTTTCTACATAGCAAGGGGGGCCAGTGCTGATGGTGTTGGTCCCAAACGGGGAGACTGCGGGGCCGCCTCGGGGAAACCCGAGGTATCTGGTATAACCTGTAGGATTGCCCATCCGGTTGTGGCCTGAGACGAGATACGCGCGGCTACTATCAGGGTGTCGACACGCCGAGAGGTCTTGCTGGACTTGTTTTACCATTGTCGAAATGTCTTGTGCTACCGGGATGCCGAGCCTGATCGGATTTCCCTAAGATAAGGAGTGATGATATTATATTTATCGCTTCAGCTAATCGTGAGAGCTTGTGATGGGCTAAGTTGGGACACCCCTGCAGGGTTATGATCTTTCGATAGCCGTGCCCGCGGTTATGTGGCAGATTGGGATTTGTTAATGTCCGGTTGTAGAAAACTTGACAGAGGATCCGAAGTAAAACACACAACCGTGTGAGTAACCGTGACTGTCTCTTTTCACTTTGAGAAGAGAACACGGTGGGGTTATGTTTGACTCGTATGTAGTTCAGGATCTTTAGCGATCACTACTTTTGCGACCGTTTGCGTAGATGCTCATCTTATTCTGGTACTTGTAAGTTAGCCACCATATCATGCTTAGCCGCTGCTGCAACCTCACCACTTTACCTCTTCCTTCCCCCAAAGCTTTGCTAGTCTTGATACCCATGGTTATGGGATTACTGAGTCCTCGTGGCTCACAGATACTACAACACCAGATGCAGGTTCAGCCGAGAATGATGCAGGAGCTGGTTCAAGTTCTTCACTGGGAGCTCGATGAAGAGAGTAGCCGTATGCTTGTGACGTTTTCGACGATCAGTAGTGGTTTCTACTAGGATTCGATCTTGACCTGTGGCTTTATGTTGTTTTGGTATCTTTCTTTTGGACCTTCGCCCGTAGTCGGGTTGTGATGTTTTGGATGATGTTTTGCTTATGTAATGTATTGTGTGAAGTGGCGAGTGTAAGCCAACTATCTCCTTTTGCAATTTAATCCCTCTTTTACATGAGTCGTGCAAAGATACCAAACTTGAGATCATTCTAGGATGGGCTTATACCTTTAAGTCGTGCCTCGACACGTAGGAGGTATAGTCCCATCCTGGGCATTACAAGTTGGTATTCAGAGCCTTCTCCGACCTAGAAGCCCCCACTGATTGGTCGAATCGTTGACGGTTGAGTCTAGGCACACACTTGAAATTGTTTTGAGTCCTATATATATCGGAGAGTAGGATTTCTTTTGCTCCTCATCCCTTTTCACTCTGGTGAGGACTCCTGACGACTACTCTTGTCTCTTCTACTTTCAAAAATTACACCAATTTTTTAGGATCACGCGAGTATTGTTTGGATTGTTTCGATGTCTTTGTGACGAGAACATTGTTCTCGATGCCTCCTGTCATTAGGGGTTGTGGCAGTGTCCCGGGGAGTTGAGCTCCGAGGTGTTGTCGTCACAAATCCATCGCGGCAGTACTAGAATACTTAAGACGGCCGACATCGAAAACTCTCCTATGCGGTTAGTGGCAAGATAACCCCGACATCACCCAGTACTAGGGAGGTAGTTCGGGAGTATTGCCATAGCTTGTATGGCAGATGCGTTTCGAAGGTCCGAGGTAAACGGTTTCCGAGAACAACTGGTTATGTGTTGAAGGATGGATACAGCTGGATGTAGGATTAGAGTTGTGTGCGCGGTGCTTCCCCTGTATCCCCAACACCTGATTGCATAACTGGAAACTTTTGGAAATTAATAGGTGGGTTCATCCAGTAGTTCTAGGCATTCTTCCAACGGATGCACGATATGAAGTTCGGGGTTCTACATTGAGTGAAGTGGTTTTATGGCTTGTTTCGATCGGGAGTTGCATCTTAAAGGGTCCTTGGCTATGCTGATCCGGGGATTGCAAAACCCTTTTGTAACACGTTCCATGAGCTTTCAGCACGAATATGTGGAATGAAACTTCTATCTTGTATTTGTTCTATCTGATCATTGTTCTTTTATTTATCTTTTGTTCTCCCAAGTGGCTTCTCGACAAGTGATGTACCTGTGGAATTCATTCATTCAATTCTCTGTTCGAATAAATATGTTGCAACATAATCTTTTTCATAAACATATCTGCCCTTTGTTTCGTTTTGATTCTGGTATTCAAGTTGCTTCGATGTCAAGTGTTGATTCCATACCTTTCCTAATCGGTATTCTCATATTTTTATGGGAGTGCTAATTCTTCTTGACCATCGAGATCTTCATGTTAATCCTTTTCAACCGGTGTGCCTTCTCTTCAAGTTATTCCATACGGACGCCGTTGAGAAATCTGACGATTGTCTGTTTCATTCATCTCAAGTTGTCTTTGTTTTACCCGCCCTCCCACCCTTCTTCTTCTTGGAGCAAGAAATTCTCAGATGAAATATCCATTTTATTCATGTGATATTTTCTTCATTCATTTCCTTCAATGTTCTTATCCGGTGTTTTATCGTGAAGATGCTCGAGAGCTTCAAGTTCATCATTCTTAATTCTAACATTCTTCTCCGGTGGACTAAGTTCAAGCTACGGTCATGATCATATCTTCCTTTTTGTTTCACATGTTTTCACATGTTGAAATTTCTTATCCGAAGGCTCTCTTATTTCTTCACATCTCTTTATTCTTATCCGGAGTGTTGAGGATATCTCAGAAGATTCGTGTTTCCATTCTTAATCCGTTCAAGCTATTTTTTGAGGATTGTTATCTTATTCAAGCCATTTAATTCAACCGGTGCAATATCTCAAGCAATCTTTTCAACGGTGATTTCTTTGAGTGGGCCCTAACCCACAGGTCTTTTCCCAGGATCTTACCTGACCCTTCTAATTTTTCTGGAGTTATTCTGAAATTCTTTTCAAAGTGTGACGTAAGAATGATTTCCATCAGTCACATGCCTTCTCCAAGCTCGTTTCAATTATTTCCATCTTTAGCTCCACCTTCCTCTTGTCATTCGTCCGGAGTATCTCGAAATTCTTCATGGCATTTCTCGTCTTCATTCTCAACATTTGAAGATCGGAGAAGTGTTTCTCTTAAATCGTGGCCCGTTCTCTCAAGAGTTGTGGTTCTACCTTCATGCCATCCTCATTATTATTCCGATTGTGAGAAATTCTTTTTTTATACCAGCCAAAGCATTTCAAGAATTCTTTCCATTGTGATCCTCCGAAGGCCATCATTTCAGAAGATTCTTCGTTCTCAGTTTTCAACTTCGTCCTCCAAATATTCTTCATCGATGTCTCTTCATTCGTCTCCATATTCTTATGGTGGTTCATTCAAGTTTACTCTTCCTTGTTTCGTTTTAATTCATTTGTTCTTTTCACAATCCTACCGGTGGTTCGTTGAAGATTTAACCAAGATTGTGCGAGATCTCTCTTAATTCTTTCCAACGAGAATAAGTAGTATGCCAAATCCTTTGGTTGTCATCAATTTAAATTGGTGAAGGAGATGCATGACATAATTCTTATTCTTATTTCCTTCAAGGTGATTAATCCCTTCCTTCGGAGCTTTTTCATCATATCTTATTCTCGGTTCTAAGTTGTTCATCTTGTTTTCCGGAGCTTCAAGTTATCTCAATTATATCATTCCAAAGCTCCATCTAATTCATTGCAGGCCTTGAATCTTATTATTTTCATCTTTCATTTCTCATGCTTTCATTACCGGAGTTTTCATGGTGGTTCATCAAGATTTAATTCATCCTCGAAGTCTTCATCAAGATTCATGTTGGAGCTCAAGTATTCTTCTTCTTGCATTCCGAAGTGCAATTCTTTCTACCTTATCTTTTCAGATGGTGTTATGTCATTCTTGACAATTCCTTCATGTTTCATGATTCACGAGTTATCAAGAATGAGATATTTAAACCCATCATTTTCTTTGTTCAGGAGATCTTTTCAACCCTGCAATTATTTGTTGGAGTAATCTTGGGTTGTATTTCACCTACAAGCTTTCCCTAAGGATTGTTGCTAATTATGGTGCTTATGAATGACCCACGTTCTTCATTATCATTCCAGTGAAATAAGTTTATCATCTCCTTGTTGATCTCAATCCAATCAATTGTTTTCGTTAGTGGCCGGTTGTCACCTCATAATTTTGAGATGTTTTCCATAAGCCCACATCAAGCTTATTCATTTCGTGTTGATTTTTCCATCAACTCCGTTCAACACTTCTTCGTAAGGATGATTTCATATTCATTTTGAGAGAAGTTGTCATTTTTCTTCTCCATTCATTTCTTTCATTGATCTATATTCTATTCTTTCATTCTGGATGCATTGTGATATTGCCCTTTTTGGTCCCATAATCTCGTTTTGTCAAGATCATGTTCTTTTCTTTGTTTATCTATCTAACTGGAGTGTTGTGCCCAACATTCTAGTTCCGTCATCTTATCTAGTTTTGCCTCACTTTTCAACCGGAGTGCTGTCTGAATCCTTCTTACCATTTGTGCCTTTCTTTCAATTGTTTCAGAGGTAGTGTGTTGTTGTTTTCATCAAGTATCATCCCAACTTGGCAAGTTCTTGTTAATTCCTTCCATTTTCAGACGGAGTGCTGTCCAAATTCTGTCATTCTTATTCCTTGGCTATGCCGTTGCAGTTTCATATTCTTTTGGTTCGTAAGCTCTTGTTTCATGTCTTTCAACCTACAAGGTTCTCATAATGTTCCTTGTTCCTCTTTTCTAATGGAGTTTTCATATTCGTTCATCTCCGTTGTATTCTTCTTTCAATTTGTTCAACCTCTCAAGGTTCTTTGGTTTCACTCGTCTGTCAAAGAAGCAACTTTGTTTTACCTATTCCTCTTCCGTTTCTACCCGGTGCCATCTCTAGGATCTCGGGTCGAGATCCTCTGTTAGTGTGGGAGAGTTGTGACGCCCGAAGACCGACGTCCCAGAAGATTCCATATGTTCCGGGTTCTTCCGTGTGTTTCTTTTGTGCTTGTGTTGTATGAGATGCTCCACTTGTGCTTCGTGCCCGTTTCGTCTTTTGTCATGTTCCTCGGTTGCCTCGTCGCCGACTCGTGGGAACCCGGTGACGGGATCACCCCACCTTCCATCTTGTTTCGCTCGCTCTCAGTTATCTTTTGCACCGGACTCTCAACGAGTTTCCGGTACCGAGATGTTGTGTTGCATCATTTTCGGATCGTTGCCGTGGCCCCCTTTTCTTCCACCACGGTGACAAATACTTCATATCTCTCTTGTCAACCTTTAATAAAATTGCATAAACTTGATCATGACATCCGCATCATGTTAACAACATTAAAATGAGTGAATTGTTGTTGCTTTAATAATTGCTAAACATGCTCATGGGGATTTTCCAGAATTGTTGTTGTTATTTCCGGCCTCATTTAAATTGTCTAAATAGGTAGTTTGTTTTTGTTTCACCTCTTTCTATGTTAACCAACATTTAATCTTGTCTTGTAAATAAACAAGAGTCAATTAAATAATTAATTGTGGTGTTTTGTCAATATGCAACTCGTTGCATATTGAGCTCCACTTAACTTGTAGTATTGTTTGTGCACCTTGCCATGCCATGCATATTTAAACCGGACATGCATCATACTTGTTTGCGCATCGTATGCCATGTTTATGCTTGTGTGTTTACCGTGTTGCTTGTTTTTTTCCGGTTGCTTCTCTTGTTAGCTTCGGTTTCGTTCCGGAGTTGTGAGGATTCGCTCGACTGTGTTGCTCCGTCTACTTCATGGATCCGTTCTTCTCCCTTAAGGAATCCCAGGCAAGATGATCATACCCTTGGATACCTTTACTACCATTGCCATGCTTAGTTGTCTCGATGCTATCGTTACATGTCGCGCTACCCATCTTTTATGTCAGCCTCTCCTTGTTGCCATGAAACCTCTAACCTTGAACCCTTCCTAGAAAAACCACGGTTTGGCTATGTTACCCGCTTGCTCAGCCCCTCTTATAGCGTTGTTAGTTGCAGGTGAAAATGAAGTTTGTTCCAGGAGGGAACTTGTTGTTGTTATATCACAATATCTATAATTATTATTAACACACCTATATACTGGGCATGGGTGGAAGGCTTGGCCTTTTGCTCGGTGTTTTGTTCCACTCATGCCACCTTAGGCGCCGATAAACCGGCATTATGTTCCTTGATTTTGCGTTCCTTACACGATGGGTGGATGGGGACCCCTTGACAGTTCGACTTTGAATAAAACTCCTCCAGCAAGGCCCAACATTGGTTTTAATTTGCTCATAATAACAACTTAATTAATTAATTAAATTGCATAGGGAGTTAGCGCTACCCGAGGATTCTTTCTACATAGCAAGGGGGGCCAGTGCTGATGGTGTTGGTCCCAAACGGGGAGACTGCGGGGCCGCCTCGGGGAAACCCGAGGTATCTGATATAACCTGTAGGATCGCCCATCCGGTTGTGGCCTGAGACGAGATACGCGCGGCTACTACCAGGGTGTCGACACGCCGGGAGGTCTTGCTGGACTTGTTTTACCATTGTCGAAATGTCTTGTGCTACCGGGATGCCGAGCCTGATCGGATTTCCCTAAGATAAGGAGTGATGATATTATATTTATCGCTTCAGCTAATCGTGAGAGCTTGTGATGGGCTAAGTTGGGACACCCCTGCAGGGTTATGATCTTTCGAAAGCCGTGCCCGTGGTTATGTGGCATATTGGAATTTGTTAATGTCCGGTTGTAGAAAACTTGACAGAGGATCCGAAGTAAAACACACAACCGTGTGAGTAACCGTGACTGTCTCTTTTCACTTTGAGAAGAGAACACGGTGGGGTTATGTTTGACTCGTATGTAGTTCAGGATCTTTAGCGATCACTACTTTTGCGACCGTTTGCGTAGATGCTCATCTTATTCTGGTACTCGTAAGTTAGCCACCATATCATGCTTAGCCGCTGCTGCAACCTCACCACTTTACCTCTTCCTTCCCCCAAAGCTTTGCTAGTCTTGATACCCATGGTTATGGGATTGCTGAGTCCTCGTGGCTCACAGATACTACAACACCAGATGCAGGTTCAGCCGAGAATGATGCAGGAGCTGGTTCAAGTTCTTCACTGGGAGCTCGATGAAGAGAGTAGCCGTATGCTTGTGACGTTTTCGACGATCAGTAGTGGTTTCTACTAGGATTCGATCTTGACCTGTGGCTTTATGTTGTTTTGGTATCTTTCTTTTGGACCTTCGCCCGTAGTCGGGTTGTGATGTTTTGGATGATGTTTTGCTTATGTAATGTATTGTGTGAAGTGGCGAGTGTAAGCCAACTATCTCCTTTTGCAATTTAATCCCTCTTTTACATGAGTCGTGCAAAGATACCAAACTTGAGATCATTCTAGGATGAGCTTATACCTTTAAGTCGTGCCTCGACACGTAGGAGGTATAGTACCATCCTGGGCATTACATTAAGTTTTTGCGTAAAGCCAATTTTTTCCTACTTCAAAGGAATGCATTTTAATTAACTATCATGGTAGTCGAAACATCGTTGAGAAGATAGACATCCTCTCAACCCCAATTAAAGTTCATCATTAAACCCAACAAAATTAAATTAGAAAAACATGATGAGATGCACATGAAAATCCAAGTACTAGATACTCAAGACGTCCATTACCGGGGACACGGCTAATCATGATCAGTTTGTACACTCTGCAGAGGTTTGTGCACTTTTCCCACAAGACTCGATCGCCTCCGTTTGGTTTCTCGCACTGCATGGTGTTTGAGAAACGCATAACCGAGACATAGTCTTTCAGAAGCACTAGCACCTTACGATCGGGCGGACCGTACCAACCTACATCCCCTACATCTGCTAGTCCACCACTGTAAGAGTTCGCACAACTTACTCATACTATGCTAGAGCCCATAATAGCATTGTGGTTGCACACGGAAGTTTCTAGTATGAATAATCTCATGATCCCTTTGAGCCTGGGTGGCGGTCCAAAAGAAAAACAGGCAATCACTGGAATACCCAGATGACTCAATTCACCCAGATGTGTATTAATGCTGCCACCTTAAGTTGAACCATTAATTAACAAACTCACAACTGTCATGGATTTCACTCACCCAATCCACGTCTACGAGCATAGCATGTCCTAGCAGCAAACGTAGAAGTAACTCCCAAAGGTTTGAATGTAATGCAGGTAATAGGTACTACCTCAATCTACTTCCCAGTCCCACAAGTTAATTGATCCTACTCATGCAATGTGTGAGGGCTGGACTAATGCAATGAAAACTAGGTAGTTGGAAAGTATGATCAAAGTGTTACTTGCCTTGCTGATGATCCGCAAAACCTAGAGACTCAAAGTAGCAAGCGGCGCACTCCGGGTACTCTATCGCAATCAAACGAGCATACAATAAGTACTTAACTAATGCACGGGTAAAACTCAAATAAGAGATCTAACCAGAAAGTTCAACTTAAGAACTCCGGTTTGCAAAAAGAATCAACTCGAAAGAAGCAACGAAACCCAAACTGCAAAAGAAACGAGCTTCGGTTTACTAATTGGCCTATGGTCAAATTTTACAGTAGCCAAAACTTTGTTCCAGTTGATTAAACGTAAAGAGTGCTTCGAGACAAAGATCTGGGATTTTGAATCACCTGATTCTGACTCTCGAGCGAAAAAAAACGCGAAACAAGATCAGGGCAGAAATCGTGATTGGAATAACCGCGGATAAATACCCCGAAAAAGAAAAACGACGAACAGGCTAACGAACGAACGTTCGCTGTCTGCGGTTAACTAACAAAAACCGTTCGTTAAAACGAACGTACGGACGAACGTCCGCTAATTAACTAAACCGGCGGAAAAAAAACCGAACGGATCTATTCTAAAAAAACAGATCTAGGTTTCCTAAACAAAACCGATTGGTTAAACAATAAAAAACTACCTCTTCTCAACCAACTCCGGCGGAACTCCGGCGGGGCGGCGGCGGCGGGCGGCGGGACGGCGCGTCGCGGAGGCGGAGTGGTGGCGGCGGGCTGGCGGCGGCGGCGCAGCGTTGCGGGGCGGCGGCAGAGGCGCGGCGGCGGGGCGGGCTGGCGCTAGGGTTCGGGCGAGCGAGGCTGACGGCTAGGTGACTTGGGCCGGCGGGGCTGGCTTATAAAGCCCAGTCTCCTGGTCCTTCACGAGTCTAAGTCGGTTTCCTATTTTTTTTCTAAAAGAGTCCCGGCGCAGAAAAACTAACGAAAGAAATACCAAACTGACTCCAAAATTCCCAAAATAAATTTCCACCGTCCTCTAATAATATTTAGGACAAAGTGAACATTTTTCCCGGACCTAAATGAAATTTTGAGAAACGCGTATTTTTCCTATGCAAATAAATCCGCAAATAAATCCAGGAAAATACCAAAAGTGATTTTAACATTTTTCCTCCAATATTTCTGTTATTTTGGAGAAGTCATATTATCTCCGCTCATATTTTGTATTTAGAAATATTTTACGAGAGAGAAATTATTAGAATCACACTGTCCTCGTACCGGTATTCGAGCGAACTCAAATACGAAAATGGTAAAATTCCCAACTCTCTTCGTATGTCCTTGAATTGCTTAGAATTTCGAGGAACTCCACGAACAAAATGCAAAAACATGCAAATGCAATTATGATCTATGTATAACATTCCAAATTGAAAATTTGGGATGTTACAAACCTACCCCCCCTTAGAATGAATCTCGCCCTCGAGATTCGACTTGGCTAGAGAACAGGTGTGGGTGGTCCTTGCGTAGATCATCTTCTCGTTCCCAGGTGGCTTCTTCCTCGGTGTGGTGACTCCACTGAACTTTGCAAAACTTGATAACCTTACTACGTGTAACTCTGCTCGAAAATTCGAGAATCTCAATAGGTTTCTCCTCGTAGGTCAGATCACTGTCTAACTGAATTGCTTCCACGGGTACTGTGTCTCTAAGCGGTATATCGGCCATCTCCGCGTGGCACTTCTTAAGCTGCGAAACGTGAAACACGTCGTGCACTCCTGACAATCCTTCGGGCAATTCCAATTTGTAGGCAACCTCTCCCATGCGTTCCAAAACACGGTAAGGTCCCACAAATCTCGGGGCTAACTTCCCTTTAACTCCAAAACGTTTAACTCCTCACAGGGGCGATACTCTTAAGTATGCTCTGTCTCCGATCTCATAGGTTATCTCCTTGCGCTTCGAGTCTGCATAACTCTTCTGCCTGGACTGAGCTACCTTCAGCCTATCTCGGATCAACTTCACCTTCTCCTCAGACTCTTTGATTAAGTCTGGTCCAAACAATTGTCGGTCTCCAACTTCGTCCCATGACAACGGTGTTCGGCATCTCCTCCCATACAATGCCTCAAACGGTGCCATCTTCAAACTGGCCTGGTAACTGTTGTTGTATGAGAACTCCGCGTAGGGCAAGTTGTCATCCCAACTAGATCCATAATCTAATGCACATGCTCTTAGCATATCCTCCAAAATCTGATTTACTCTCTCCGTCTGTCCGTCTGTCTGCGGGTGAAATGATGTGCTAAACTCTAGCATGGTACCCAAAGTTTCATGTAACTGATTCCAGAACTTTGAGGTAAACAGGGTTCCTCTATCTGATACGATGCTCCTCGGAACTCCATGCAGACATACAATTCTGGTCATGTATATCTTAGCCAACTTTGCACTGGTATAAGTGGTTTTCACAGGGATAAAGTGGGCTACCTTCATCAATCGGTCTACTACTACCCAGATTGAATCATATCCTGCTTTGGTCCTGGGCAATCCAGTAATAAAATCCATGCCAAGCTTCTCCCACTTCCATTCGGGTATTGGCATAGGTTGCAACAATCCTGCTGGCTTCTGATGTTCTGCATTTACTCTTTGACATACATCACAAACTGCTACATACTCCGCAATATCCTTCTTCATACCGGTCCACCAGAAAATATCCTTCAAATCTAAATACATCTTAGTATTTCCTGGGTGAATGAGTATGGTGAATCATGGGCCTCCTGTAAAATCAACTTCCTGATCTCCGGGTCACTAGGCACATAGATTCGATCCTCAAACCATAAGGTGTCGTGTTCATCCTCACGAAAGCCATTAGCTCTTCCTTCGCTCATCCTCTCCTTTATAGAGACAACCTCCTTGTCAGCTTTCTGAGCTTCTCTGATTTTATCCATCAGGGTAGACTGGATTTCTATTGTTGCTACATAGCCTCTCGGAACTATCTCTAAACGTAGTTCTCATAGGTCCTCGGCTAACTCCTTTGGAAACTCCTCCATCATTAGGGTATTGACATGGCTCTTACGGCTTAGCGCATCAGCTACTACGTTAGCCTTTCCGGGATGATAATGCAATCTCATGTCATAATCCTTAATGAGTTCCAGCCATCTCCTTTGCCTAAGATTCAACTCCTTCTGAGTGAATATATACTTCAAACTCTTATGATCCGTATATACCTCACAATGGTTTCCAATAAGAAAATGTCTCCACGTCTTCAATGCATGCACTACGACTGCTAACTCCAAATCGTGGGTGGCATAGTTCATCTCATGAGGTTTTAGTTGTCGTGAAGCATATGAAACAACTCTTCCTTCCTGCATGAGAACAGCTCCAAGTCCTCGACGTGAAGCGTCGCAGTACACCTCATAATCCTTATGTTGATCTGGCAAAATCAACACAGGGGATGATACCAACCTTTTCTTCAATTCCTGGAAACTAGTCTCACATTCTTTTGTCCAACTGAACTTGGTGTCCTTCTTCAACAACTCCGTCATTGGCTTTGCAATCTTCGAGAAATTCTCGATGAATCTCCGGTAGTATCCTGTGAGTCCAAGAAAACTCCAGATCTCACCAACTGTCGTCGGTGCTTCCCAATTGGTCACAGTGTCCACCTTGGCGGGATCTACTGTTATTCCTTCTCCGGATATAAAATGTCCGAGGAATCCGACTTCCTTCAACCAAAACTCACATTTGCTAAACTTGGCATATAACTGATGTTCTCTGAGCTTCTCCAATACCAAACGCAAATGCTCTTCATGCTCCTCTTCATCCTTCGAGAAGATCAATATATCATCTATGAACACTACGACGAACTTATCCAAATACTCCATAAACACTTTGTTCATCAGGTTCATAAAGTATGCCGGTGCGTTTGTCAGACCAAACGACATAACGGTATACTCGTACAACCCATATCTAGTGGTAAAGGCCGTCTTAGGTATATCCTGCTCTCGGATCTTCAATTGATGGTACCCTCATCGTAGATCGATCTTGGAAAATACCTTATCTCCTTGCAATCTATCGAACAGATCATTGATCATTGGCAGTGGGTACTTGTTCTTGATCGTTACTTCATTCAATCCTCGGTAATCAACAACCATTCTTAATGATCCATCCTTCTTCTCCACTAGAAGTACTGGCGAACCCCAAGGCGAAGAACTTGGGCGTGTGAATCCTTTATCCAGTAACTCCTTAATATGCTTCTTAATTTCCTCCAAATCCTTTGCGGGCATCCTATATGGTCTCTTAGAAATTGGCCCGGTGCCTGGCAAAAGTTCAATCAAAAACTCTATATCTCTATCCGGTGGCATGCCAGGTAACTCCTCTGGAAACACATCCGGATAATCCTTCACTAATGGTACTTCCTCCTGTACAACTCCTGACAGGGAATTTAACCTACTCCTCTTTGACTCATGTCGGGATACATACTTGATCCTTCTTCCTTCCGGCGTAGTAAGCAAAATGGTCTTACTGGCACATTCAATATTCCCTTCATACTTAGATAACAAATCCATGCCTAATATCACATCCAGTCCTTGAGATTCCAATACTATTAGGTCCGAAGGGAATATGTAATTACCAATCCTTAAGGGCAACTGATCACACCATGACTTAGCCATATACTCTGCTCCTGGTGAGGTCACTAACATGGGCGATCAAAGGGCTTGGGTCGGCAGCTTATACTTATCCACGAATCCCCTTGAAATGTATGAATGCGATGCATCGGTATCGAAAAGAACGAGTGCAGTAAAGGACTTAACTAAGAACTTACCTATAACTGCATCTGGTTGCTCCTCTACTTCCTCCACAGTCACATGGTTTACTTGTCCTTTGTTGAACGGGTTGGTCTTCTTCCCGGCGCTTCCATTGCCATTCCCATTCTTAACTTCTGGGCATTCATTGGCATAATGTCCATTCTTCCCGCACTTGTAACAAGTGACATTGCTGAAATCCCTCTTGGTGGGTGTGGACGGTGTAGGGCGGTTCTGGTTTCCATTGGCTCCATTCCCATTTCCATTCCCATTCTTGGTGCCATTGTGGTTGTGCGAGCTACTTCCTCCATGGGTATGCTGAAACTGTCCTACCGCTTTAGGGGTAAAGCTGCTGTGCTCCAGAATTATACTTTCCTTGCACATACTTCCTCTTGCGACTCTCAATCTGTTGATGCTTCCTTTCAATCATCAGGGCGCGGTCAACCAACTCCTGGTAATTGTTGAAAGTTGCCACCATCAACTGTGCACTCATCTCATCATTCAGCCCTTCCATGAATCTCTCCTGCTTCTTGGCATCTGTGGCCACATCATCTGGGGCATAACGAGATAGGGTACTAAACTCATCCACGTACTGGGCCACAGTACGGTTCCCTTGGAGCAAATTGCGAAACTCCTGCTTCTTCATACTCATTGCTCCAGTTGAGACATGGGCGGTACGAAAAGCTTGCTGAAACTGATCCCAAGTCACATTGGCTACGGGGTAAGTGGCTGTGTAATTCTCCCACCATGCTGCGGCTGGTCCAGACAACTAGTGTGCGGCAAATCGCACCTACTCAGCCTCCGATCAATTGGCGGTGGTCAAATCCCTTCCAATCTTGCGTAGCCAGTCATCAGCCACAATTGGTTCGATGCTGCTAGCAAACACGGGTGGTTGCAACCTTAAGAAACGTGTTAGGTTGTCCACAGGTGGTGGTGGAGGGTTGTTGTTGTTGTTGTTCGAGTTGTTCTGAGTGTTATGGACAAGAAGTTGCATCAGGGTGTTCTGCTGCTGGATCAACTGGGTGAGCTCAGGGGGAAACTCGAATTCACGTCTTGGAGGCATCTGATGGGTGTAGAGGGAAGAGATTAGAATAGAAAAGAGGTCTAAGGGAAATCACTACCCATATGCACATGAGACAAACACACAATCATATCCCACCAATCAATTTCAAACAAGGTCTTACAAATCTAATGATCGTTACAAAGGTGCTCTAAATCTAATATGTGGAGGTAAACTACTAGTCACAGGGTGGTCATCTAAAAATATTGATCGGCAGAGGATTCCATAATATCTGCTCCACCTTCATCCTCATAGTCTTCATCCTTGCTATCCTCAGCTTCCGAATCCGTGTCATCTATGATGATATAGTCCTCCGGTGGTATCTCCTTGGGTTCTTCTTCCTCGTCTTCTTCTCCCATGAGTATCCCCAACTTCCGGGTCAAATCATCATTCTTCTCGACAAGTATATTCGTCTCCTCCTCATATCCGTCGCGTGTAGACTTGAGTTCTTCCTCTAGCTCCAAATTCCTATTTAGGGCTTTCTTCAAATCTATCATCCCAGCACACATCTGGTTCTCCTGGCGACGAATGTGGTGGTTCAACTCCTGGATGAATGCTGCAATGGATATACCCTTCCGGGTGCTAATCATATCCCAATTCTCATCTCGGCGTCCACAAATCTGGTAGATAGTGTCCTTTAGCTCCTGTTTGTAGACTTCTCCAATCCTTCCCATAGCAATGTGGGCTGCCATGCTCCTTCCTAGGCTCCATGTGGGTGCATTAAAGGAAAATGCTATGAGTGAGGTGACGGGTGCGAACGTCCTTCCTGGAACTTGGGCTTGAATCAACCAACGCTCCTCCTCGGGTAGAGTGGCATTATAGGTTCCAGTGAAACTTGGTAATCCAATGTTGAGATATCTTGTGACTTCCTTCAGGTGTCGTCCAAAGGGTGTTTCTTCATCCGGTTGCATGAACTTGTGCTTTGCTTCCACCATCCTAAAGAGTAGAAAAGATGAGGAGTCAGAAAAGAGAAGAGTGAATTGTGTTCTAGGGCTTGTCTTAGTGGTCGTGTCCTACAGTCAGCGTGTGCTCTGATACCATCTTGTAGCGACCGAACCTCAAACAGTCTGATCTCTGTGCATCAGTGTCATCCCTGGATCAGTAATGCTGACACGCACAGTACTTGAAGGATTTATAACAGAGTAGCAATCACACACTTATTACATCGATAGTCCAACGATGAACTTATTACAAATAATATGGCTGAAGGGCATCTAATACGATAATAGCAGAAGGCTTGGAAGATAAGTGAGTCCATCAACTCCAGCGGCATCACTGAGTATAGAACCACGACCTAAAAGGCATCTTACTCGTCGTCTGAAAAGTCTGCAACATGAAACGTTGCAGCCCAAAAACGGGTCAGCACATGGAATATGCTGGCAAGGTAACACAAGAGATGCAATGAAAGTAAAGCTATACTATATGCATATTTGGCTGGTGGAAAAGCTCTATGGTTAAGTTTTTGCGTAAATCCAATTTTTCCCTACTTCAAAGGAATGCATTTTAATCAACTATCATGGTAGTTGAAACATCGTTGAGAAGATAGACATCCTCTCAACCCCAATTAAAGTTCATCATTAAACCCAACAAAATTAAATTAGAGTAACATGATGAGATGCACATGAAAATCCAAGTACTAGATACTCAAGACGTCCATAACCGGGGACACGGCTAATCATGATCAGTTTGTACACTCTGCAGAGGTTTGTGCACTTTTCCCACAAGACTCGATCGCCTCCGTTTGGTTTCTCGCACTGCATGGTGTTTGAGAAACGGATGACCGAGACATAGTCTTTCAGAAGCGCTAGCACCGTACGATCGGGCGGACCGTACCAACCTACATCCCCTACATCTGCTAGTCCACCACTCTAAGAGTTCGCACAACTTACTCATACTATGCTAGAGCCCATAATAGCATTGTGGTTGCACAGGGAAGTTTCTAGTATGAATAATCTTATTATCCCTTTGAGCCTGGGTGGCGGTCCAAAAGAAAAACAGGCAATCACTGGAATACCCAGATGCCTCAATCCACCCGGATGTGTATTAATGTTGCCACCTTAAGTTGAACCATTAATTAACAAACTCACATCTATCATGTATTTCACTCACCCAATCCACGTCTACGAGCATAGCATGTCCTAGCAGCAAACGTAGAAGTAACTCCCAAAGGTTTGAATGTAATGCAGGTAATAGGTACTACCTCAATCTACTTCCCAATCCCACAAGTTAATTGATCCTACTCATGCAATGTGTGAGGGCTGGACTAATGCAATGAAAACTGGGTAGTTGGAAAGTATGATCAAAGTGTTACTTGCCTTGCTGATGATCCGCAAAACCTAGAGACTCAAAGTAGCAAGCGGCGCACTCCGGGTACTCTATCGCAATCAAACAAGCATACAATAAGTACTTAACTAATGCACGGGTAAAACTCAAATAAGAGATCTAACCAGAAAGTTCAACTTAAGAACTCCGGTTTGCAAAAAGAATCAACTCGAAAGAAGCAACGAAACTCAAACTGCAAAAGAAACGAGCTTCGGTTTATTAATTGGCCTATGGTCAAATTTTAAAGTAGCCAAAACTTTGTTCTAGTTGATTAAATGTAAAGAGGGCTTCGAGACGAAGATCTGGGATTTTGAATCACCTGATTCCGACTCTCGAGCGAAAAGAAAAACGTGAAACAAGATCAGGGCAGAAATCGCGATCGGAATAACCGCGGATAAATACCCCGAAAAAGAAAAACGACGAACAGGCTAACGAACGAACGTTCGCTGTCTGCGGTTAACTAACGAAAACCGTTCGTTAAAATGAACGTACGGACGAACGTCCGCTAATTAACTAAACCGGCGGAAAAAAAAAACCGAACCGATCTATTCTAAAAAAAACAGATCTAGGTTTTCCTAAACAAAACCGATCGGTTAAACAAAAAAAACTACCTCTTCTCAACCAACTCCGTCGGAACTCCGGCCGGGCGGCGGCAACGGGCGGCGGGACGGCGCGGCGCGGCGGCGGAGTGGCGGCGGCGGCGACGGAGGCGCAGCGCGGCGGGGCGGCGGCAGCGGCGCGGCGATGGGCTGGCGGCGGCGGGGCGGGCTGGCGCTAGGGTTCACGCGAGCGGGGCCGGCGTCTGGGCGACTTGGGCCGGCGGGGCTAGCTTATAAAGCCCAGTCTCCTGGTCCTTCACGAGTCTAAGTCGGTTTCATATTTGTTTTTCTAAAAGAGTCCCGGCGCAGAAAAACTAACGAAAGGAATACCAAACGGACTCCAAAATTCCCGAAATAAATTTTTACCGTCCTCTAATAATATTTAGGACAAAGTGAACATTTTTCCCGGACCTAAATGCAATTTTGAAAAACGCGTATTTTGCCTATGCAAATAAATCCAGGAAAATAGCAAAAGTGATTTTAACATTTTTCCTCCAATATTTCTGTTATTTTGGAGAAGTCATATTATCTCCGCTCATATTTTGTATTTAGAAATATTTTTAGGGGAGAAAAATTATTAGAATCACACTGTCGGTATTCGAGCGAACTCAAATACGAAAACGGTAAAATTCCCAACTCTCTCCGTAGGTCCTTGAGTTGCTTAGAATTTCGAGGAACTCCATGAACAAAATGCAAAAACATGCAAATGCAATTATGATCTATGTATAACATTCCAAATTGAAAATTTGGGATGTTACATTTTTATTTTATCTGTTGTCTCCCAAGTGGCTTCTCGATAAGATTGTTGTACCATTAAACGGTGGAATTCATTCGTTCATTTTGTTCGAATGTTCATTGTGAAGACTTATGTTGCAAATATCTAGTCGTTGATTCAGCTTACCTGTTTTGCATCAATGGCTAATGGTTGTCATCATATTCAGGATGGCTCCTAAGAAGGTTCCCAACCCTAACCAAGAGGGCGAAGAAGAGCGTCCTCCTGAACGTCCTCCTTCCCCTCCTCCTCCGTCTGAGGCATGGAGAGCAATTATGCAAGAGACCAACCAGAACACTCAGATGCTCATGCAAATGATGCAGAACTTTCAAGCCAACCAAGAAAATCAAGGCAATCATGGGAACCAAGGCCAAGGCAATCTGTTCAATCAACCTCACTTTGAGACACTGAGCCAATTCCTGGCAAACCAACCGAAGTCGTTCAGTTACTGTGTGGACCCGCTAGATGCTGAAGATTGGAACACAGACATCAAAAAGCACTTTGAATGCAGTAACGTGAGGCCTGAGGATTATGTCAAGTTTGCCACTTTCCAACTCAAAGATCAAGCTGCTGATTGGTGGCAACAGTACAAAGATTCCAGAGGTGATTGTGAGATCTCGTGTTATTGAAGGCACATTCCAACGATCAAGCTGCAAAGATGTCTGCTCTCACCACATTCCAACTAGTGTCATTGAAGGCATGCATGAGTAATTCCGCAACCTGAAGCAAGGCACTATGTCTGTCTATCAATACAATGTCAAGTTCCAGAATCTTGCCCGTTATGCGAAGCAAGACATCCCCGATGCCAAGAGCAGGATATATCAGTTCCGAGGTGGTTTGAAAGATGAACTCCAACTTGCTCTCACCTTGTTCAAGCCGGATGAATTTGACCAATTCTACAATATGGCTCTCAAGCAAGAGGCAGCTCGGCTCAAGAGTGAAGCTTCCAAAAAGAGGATCAGAGATGTTGTTCACTCCTCCTCTTCCTCTCAAGTGGTTGCCAAGCAGTAGAAGTTCTGGCTACCGCCTCCTCTAGTGCTCTGTCCTCCAAACAACAACAAGCACTCAGGTGGTCGTGGATTCTCCCACCCATCCAACCCAAGCAATCAGTCCAAGCCTCAGTTCCAAGTTTCAAGATCAAGTGGTCCTTATCATCGGCCTCTTTCAGAAGTTACTTGCAACAAGTGTTCTCAAAAGGGTCACTATGCCAACAAGTGTCCCAACCCAAGGCACCTTCCGCCTCCTCCACCTGTCAGCAATGCTATTGTCAAGCACAATCCCAAGGCAGCAAGAGTGAATCTGATCATCACAAGCAGAGAATTCTTCAGATGTTACAATTGGTAATCTTCTGGTTAACTCAATACCTGCTAAAGTCTTGTTTGATTCTGGTGCACCATTGTTCTTCATTTCACAACCTTTTGCATCAAAGCACAATGTTGACACCAAAAACTTTCCAAGGGAGTTATCAATTATTTTTCGGGAAAACGAACACATTCTAGCGTGTTTGCTCCGGATATATCTATTCATATGGGTGATCACAGTTTTTTGGTTTCTCCGGTTGTTCTCGGCAACTCCGACATTGATCTTACTCTTGGGATGGACTGGCTCTCCAAGCATGATGCAAACATTGATTGTGCAAATAAGGAAGTCAAGCTTACTCATCCTGACGAAGACGTGATTATCTTCGCCTCTCGAGATAACACAATTAGGCTATTCTGTCTCAATGAAAAGGGCGAGATTAATGCCATTTCTCATATTCCAGTGGTTCGTGAATATGAGGATGTATTCCCTGAAGAGCTTCCAGGCATGCCTCCCCATCGTCAAATTGAATTCGTCATTGAACTTGAACTCGGTACCGAGCCAGCATGCGGCGTCCGTAAAAGCTTTCTCCCGATGAGTTGAAGCAGCTGAAGAAACAACTCGATGATCAAGAACGTATGAGTCTAATCAGACCTAGTACTTCTCTTTGGGGCTGTGGTGTTTTGTTTGTCAAGAAGAAGGATGGCACGGATCGCCTTTGCGTTGATTACTGTCCATTGAACAAGAAGACAACAAAGAATAAGTATCCGCTCCCCAATATCAATGAATTGTTTGAGCAGCTCAAAGGAGCAAAGGTGTTCTCAAAGCTCGATCACCAGATGGGTTAACATCAGATTCGTATCCGTGAAGAGGATATTCCTAAGACCGCATTCAGAACGAGTTTTGGCTCTTATGAATACAATGTCATGTCTTTCGGTCTTGCAAATGCTCCACCCACTTTCTCGCGGATGATGCACTTCATATTCAAGCCCTACACCAATGAATTCGTTCTTGTCTATCTGGATGATATCTTGGTATTCTCCAAGAATGAAGAAGACCATGCCAAGCACCTCCGTTTGGTCCTTGACAGGCTCCGTGAACACAAGTTCTATGCGAAGTTCTCCAAATGTGAGTTCTGGCTGGATAAAGTCCTCTATCTTGGCCATATTATCTCTGTCGAGGGCATTTCTATGAACCCCGAGAAGGTTGAAGCTATTGTCAACTAGGAACCTCCGCAGAATGTCAAGCAACTCCGAAGCTTCCTTGGTCTCGCTAGCTATTGCAGAAGGTTCGTTGAGAACTTCTCCAAGATTGCCAAGCCTCTCTCCAACCTGTTGCAGAAGAATGTCAAGTACTCATGGACTCCTGATTGTGATGTGGCATTCAAGACACTCAAAGTGAAGCTCATTTCTGCTCCGGTTCTTACTCCTCCGGATGAGTCCAAGCCTTATGAAGTCTTTTGTGATGCTTCATTGCAAGGTCTTGGTGGTGTTCTGATGCAAGACAAGAAGATTTTGGCATACACTTCTCGTCAGCTGAAACCAAATGAGAAGAATTACCCCACACATGATCTTGAGCTAGCTGCAGTTGTATATGCCTTGATCACGTGGAGACACCATCTGTTGGGAAGAAAAGTGAACATCTTCACCGATCACAAGACCTTGAAGTACATCTTTACTCAGCCAAACCTTAACCTTCGCCAGACTCGTTGGGTTGAGATGATTCAAGAGTACGATCCAAGCATTGAGTATACTCCTGGCAAGGCCAATGTCATTGCAGATGCCTTGAGCAGAAAGGCGTATTGCAACAGTCTCCTTCTCAAACCGTTCCAGCCTGAACTTTGTGAATCATTCAGGAAGCTCAACCTCCAAGTCGTTCCGCAAGGCTTTCATGCAAACCTTCAAGTTGCTCCTACCTTGGAAGATCAAATCCGTGAGGCCCAACTCAGTGATGCTATGGTGCAGAAAGTGAAACATGGTATTGCTAAGGGTACTCCCAAGTACAAGTGCTATCGCGTTGATGCGAAAGACACCTTATTCTTTGAGGACAGAATCGTGGTTCCCAAAGGTGATCTCAGGAAGCTCATAATGAACGAAGCACATGACTCACTTCTCTCAATACATCCCGGAAGTTCCAAGATGTACCAAGACCTCAAGCAATCGTATTGGTGGACTCGCATGAAAAGGGAGATTGCCCAATTCGTGAATGAATGTGATGTCTGCAAAAGAGTGAAGGCAGAGCATCAACGTCCAGCCGGACTCCTTCAACCTCTACCTATTCCCGAGTGGAAATTCGATCACATTGAGATGGTTTTCATCACCGGTTTTCCCAAGTCCAAGAAGGGAAATGATGCTATCTTTGTGGTGATTGACAAGCTAACTAAAGTAGCTCATTTTCTTCCCGTCAAAGAATCCATCAACGCAGCTCAGCTGCTAGAGCTGTATACCTCCAGAATTGTTTCTTTGCATGGCATTCCTCAAGTGATCTCCTCAGACCGTGGAAGCTTGTTCACTTCCAAGTTCTGGGATTCCTTTCAGTCAGCCATGGGCACAAAGATTCGCTTCAGCACTGCGTTTCACCCTCAGACTGGTGGTCAAGTCAAAAGAGTGAACCAGATCCTTGAAGATATTCTAAGAGCTTGTGTCATCTCCTTCGGTATGAAATGGGAAGATTGCATTCCATTTGCCGAATTCTCCTACAACAACTGCTTCCAAGCAAGTGCCGGTAAAGATCCTTTTGAAATCCTCTATGGCAGAAAGTGTCGTACCCCTCTCAACTGGTCCGAGACTGGTGAACGTCAACTCCTTGGAAATGATTTGATCTCAGAAGCCGAAGAAATGTGCAAAGTCATACGTGAGAATCTCAAAGCCGCGCAATCGCGTCAATAGAGCTACTATGTCGGCATGCATCGTGACTTCGCTTTCGACATTGGAGACCATGTCAATCTCCGTGTTTCTCCCATGAAGGGCACTCGGAGGTTTGGTATCAAGGGCAAGCTTGCTCCAAGATACGTGGGCCCTTTCAAGATTCTTGGCAAAAGAGGCGATCTAGGCTACCAACTCAAGCTTCCCTCCAACTTTGCAAATGTGCATGATGTGTTTCACGTGTCTCAACTCCGCAAGTGCTTCATGACGCCTGAACGCACCATTCCGTTTGAAGAGATTGATCTTCAACAAGACTTGTCTTATCGTGAGCACCCCATGGCTATTCTTGGAGAAACTGAGCGCAAGACCCGCAACAAGTCCATCAAATTCTTGAAAGTGAAGTGGCCACACCATACCGACCGAGAAGCTACATAGGAACGAGAAGATCATCTCCGTTCCGAGTATCCCTCCTTCTTTCAGTCCTAGATCTCGGGACGAGATCTTTTTGTAGTGGAGGAGAGTTTGTAAGACCCCATATGTGATACTTTCCATATATGGTAATAAAGCATTTATCATTTTGATCCTTGCCCTTTCCTTGGGGGTTCTTGTCATTTATGCATTATTTTGTTTTGCATTGTCATTTTATTTTTTCTTATGCATCCATGCATTGCTTCATCATCACCATGGCATCATGTTCATCATAGCTTCATTTACTTGTCTTTGCTTGTGATGTGAGGTCACCTTGATGGTTGTTGTGTGAGGGTGGTGTCAAGCCATGCCCATGTTAACCCTAAACCCCCCTCCTTCTTCTTCACCTCCTCTCCTTCCTCCTTTTTCTTCCTTTCTTTAAGCATTTTGCAAGTGTCTTAACCCTTCTCCTTTAATGTTCATCTCCTCCCCATTTCTTTGTTGCTTTGACATGAGTCACCATGCAAAGCCTTGCCCCATTTTAAAGTGATTTGGTTAGGTTCAAAAATGACAGAAGTTTGAACCATATTCAAACTTATTTTATTTTTCTACCTCTAAAAATGACCAAACCAATTTTATAAAATAGGGCATAAATCCAGGAGCATGGGGATATTTTATTTATCTCCTAATTCCTTTTCCTTGAGCCTGTACTTTTTCTTTTATTTTCTGTCTGAGGAAAATGGAAAAAGTAAAGGAATTAAAACAGCAGCAGCCGCAGCAGTGCAGCCCAGCCAACTGGGCCTCCTTTCCCCTCGGCCCAGCTCCAGCCAGCCCGCGCCAGTAGCCCAGCACGTCCCTCTCACCCTTTCTCACCCGTGCCCCCACATACCCCCGCTACTTCGCGCCCACGTGGACTCCCAGGCCCCACTCGTCAGCGTCTACGCCAGCTAGTTGACCCGCCTTTTCTTCCTCCTCCCGCGACGCCATGGGGACCACGAGCCCGACGCCGTCGTCGCCCCGTCGTGGCTCTGGCCCCCCTTTTAAGCTCTCTCCGTGTCCAACCCTTTCCCTAGGGTTCCTTCTTCCTCCTCCCGCCGCCTGGTGAGTTGAGGGCCACCAGATCCGCCGCTCCGCAGCTAGCCCGAGCGCATCTGAGAGCGCGAACTCGTCGCCGGCGTGCCTCCCGTCGACCTCTGCCTTGCCAACCTTGCCGGGCTTCTTCCTCGATGTCGACTACATCGTCTACGTCCACTACACGGAGCCAATCGCCTCGCTTGTGACATCTTCTTCCTCTTCTTCAACTCCGGCAGCCGCAGCTGTTCGATCGTCGCCGTCGTCGACTCTGACGACCTCCCGGCCAGCCGAACACCTCGTTGATACGTCCAAAACATATCTATAATTTCTGCTTGCTCCATGCCTCTTTTGGGTGATATTGCTATGTTATTTATACACTTCCATACACTTTTGATCATACTTGGACTAACCTATTAACTCAGTGCACCCCAGTGCCAGTTTCTGTTTTCGGCTGTTTTTGTATTTCAGGTTTTCACATTACGAGAACTGCCAGGAAAAATCCAGAAAAATTATATAAAAAATCAGCGTTCCAGAAACTACCGTGCGCCCGAAGGACAGCCGGGGGGGCCACCAGGGCCCCAGGCTCCCTGGCGGCGCCCCCCCCCTGGGCCGCGCCGGGGGGCGCCTGGGCCCCCCGAGGCTCCTCCGATGCCCCCCTTTGGCATATATTTAAAGCGTCTCGAGAAACCCTCGAAACAAGAACTCTTTTTCGTGATCCCATCTCTATTCCGCCGCCGCCGCCGCTTCCAAGATCGGGAGCACCAGGAGAACCCTTCCCGGCACCCTGCCGGAGGGGAGGATCACCACCGGGAGCCTCTCCACCACCATGGACGCCTCCCGGATGAGTTGTGAGTAGTCTCCCTTGGACCATGAGTCCATGACCAGTAGCTATGTGATGTTCTCCTCCCGTTCTTGTGCTTCACAAATTAGTCCTCGTGAGCTGCCCTACATGATCGAGGCACATATGTAATCCTTATGCTGTTGCTATGATGAGTTTGCTGGGATCCGATGGATTATGAGATTATGTTCAGATTGTGCTTGAGTAATATATTTGATCTACCTCTTTTATATTTATGTTCGTAAGTAATTCTTGCATGTTCTCCGTTCTTATTTATTGCTTTGGCCAAGTAGAAGGTAGTGACTCCAAGAGGGAACATTATGCTTGATTGTGGGTTCATGCCCCTCGATGACTAGTTTGAGTGACAGAAACATGAGTCTAGGGGATGTGCTGTTGCCACAAGGGGGAAAACAACGGTGCTTGTGCCCGCGGGTGCAAGGATTGGTTACTTTACGCAAAGTTCTTTTAATGCAGTTGTCTGTTGCATTGATTTTACACTATGGGTGGGACTCGCAACTTAATACCAGCGAGATGTTCTGGATAAATATCTCAAGGTGGATGATTAGTAGTAGATATTGATGGATTTCGGTCTACTTACTTTGGCGTACTGCCCATGCTTTGAACCTCAACCTTTCTTGCAATGTAGTCAGCATTGGTTTGCGTTCGTGGTCCTGTCAATTGCCCAGCTGTAATTCGTTTACCTCACATAGCTGTTTTATCGTCTTTTGGGAGAGAGACATCACTAGTGAACATCATGAGACTCTGGTCCATATTACCATCATTGATCACATCCGATATTTACTTTTCGCTTTTTTTTACTATTGCAATTATATCTATCACTACTATCACTTGCGTTTAATCCTTTGTGAACTACAAGGCCGGAGGGATTGACAACCTCTCTGTACTCGTTGGGAGCAAAGTTATTTGTATCTGTGTGCAAGTCCACGTTGATTGCTAATATCTGGCGCCGTTAGCAGTTGACACCTTCTTGTTGAACCTAGGAGTCTCTGGGGATTCGATCCTTGGTATCTTTGCCAAGGGAAAAACTTCCGCAACACTACATCTCACACCTTCCACTTGGGGTAACCAACGAGGGGCGAGAAGCCTAGCAAGAGTTTTTCTGGCGCCGTTGCCGGGGACTCCACTCTTCAGGATAGGGGAGTTGCACGCTATATTTTACCTTTGCTTTTAGTCTTGTTAGTTTACCTTTCAGTTTTCTTTATGTCTTTTCACTAGTTATGCTTATGGACAACCTTGCTATTGGATCGTTGCTTGTGGGAAGACGCCCCACACCTGTGGTGGTTGCTCCTCCACTACTGAAATTGTGCCCTATAAAATACCAGCTGGTATTATCGATTATGTTTTGGCTAATCGTTATGCAGGAGACAGACATCCCGGTGAACACTTGCTATATCTGTCACAATTATGTTCATTATTTAAGCTTGCAGGTGTATCAAGGGAGTTTGTCATGAGGACGTTGTTCGCCGTATCACTTATAGATAAAGCTTCAGATTGGTATAAGCTTCTCGATAACTCACACTTGCTTGATTGGCAAGAGCTTATGTCTCTCTTTTATACTAAGTTTTATCCTCTTCATGATGCTTATGTGGAGAGTAAGAGTACCTTTTTGCATATGGATCATGGTAACAATGCTTTATGTGATGCTTATATTGTTGAGTTTATTCGTGATCCCACTGAAAATTATTATGAGAAGGGAACATATGCTTATAGATATTTCAATAATATTAAGTTCCCTCTCTTTATGTTGAAGGTTTTGAAGTTATGCTTGTTTTGCCTTCCTATGCTAGTTGCTTTATGCTTCAATAATTTATTTTCTTGCAATATTCCTATGCATAGGAAGCATGTTAGGCTTAAATGTGTTTGGTATTTGCTTCTTGATGCTCTCTTTTCTTCAACTCTTATTCCTACGAGAGTATCATTAAAGTCGTAAGCCTATCTTTATGGCTAAAAAGAAAGCGCTTTTGGGAGGCAGCCCACATGAATAAAAAATTTATTTTTGCTTTTGTTGTGTCTTTATGTTGTTTACTACAGTAGCATCATCGTTGTATCTTTGCTTTTTCAATTTTGTGCCAAGTATAGCCTCTGATGGCTAGAAAGTTCAAAAGTTGTGAGGTGCTGTCCAGGAAACAGATTCTGTCCTTTGATAGAAAAATTCGTATAAAATCACCAGATCATCTTTTTGGTCTGAATTTTTTCGACAGCGTTCTCTATATAATTGTCTTTCGTGCTTCTGTTCTGAGTTTTTTGATTAGAGTTGCAGAAGTTCCCCGAACAAATCAATTACTACCTGTTGTTCTGTTTTTCACAGATTCTGTCATGTTTTGCCTTTCCTTCATTTTGCAAACCAAGAGCTTGCTTTTTCTTTGCAAAAACCTTTTGGCAATCTTGAGAAACAGTAGACCTTCAAGAATATATTTATTTCCAGCAAGGTGCAATTATTTTATTATGGGTACTAACCTCGCTAATCAGATTATGATGAGTTATGTATGAAGGGAGTTTTCAAGTGTGCGAGGGAAGATGATAAAAAGATTCAGGAGTGTCAAGCGCTCAAGCTTGGGGATGCCCCCGGGCACCCCCAAGAAATATTCAAGGAGACTCAAGCGTCTAAGCTTGGGGATGCCCCCGTGCATCCCCTTCTCCATCAACATTATCAGTTTGTCTTTCGTTCCACTATATTTTAATCACTTCATGTGTTATGTGCTATGCTTGGAGCATCTTGCTTTTAGTTTTCTTTTTAGTTTTTCATAACGAGTCGGAACTCAGCTTCTTTATGTGGGAGAGAAACACGCTCCACTTCTACCTAGAACATAACATAGAATTTTCATGTCTATCCTTGCTGTGTGTGTTCTTTGTCTTTTAATAGCTACTATCATGCTCTGCTCTTAGTATTCATGCTTATCTTTTTAAAGAGCTTTTGTTTAGTTGGTTGCTTGAACTCTCTTTAATTATCATGCTCACCTTATTAAGAGAGTTTGCTTCCATTGCATTGGTTGATACATCTATGATAAAGATGCTACGTGCATGATGGCGCTTAGTAGTTCAGGTTTTCTTATGGTTAATCTCAAATAGCTGGGGGGTTCCCAATGTGTTATTGGAGTACCAACATGATTTGTTTGCCTATGATGTGGTATGGTTTAGTAATATCTTCCCTCAAGAATTTATTTTGATTGACTTGGCGTATGCTCACGCATATTTAAGACTGTAAAGAAAGTCTGTCAAGCCTTGATGATCTTTTGTTTCTGAGTAGCGATATAACTTCCATGCTTGATTCAATGTTGCTTTGTCGCTCTGCATGATTATGACCGTCATTGCTCTCTTAGTTGGTCGCTCCCAGTCTTTTGCTAACCTCCACCTGTACTAAGCGGACTAACTGCTTGTGCATCCACATCCTTTTAAACCAGTTATGCCATATGAGTCCACCATACCTACCTATATGTGGTATTTCGCCGCCACTCCAAGTAAATTTACATGTGCTACCTTTAAAACCTTCAGTTTTTGCAATACATAGCTCATGGGAAAGTAGCTTAAAAACTATTGTGGTAAAGAATATGTTGCTTATGTATCTTATTTCTTATAAGTTGCTTGCTGAGCGGTATCCATGTTTCTGGGGACGCCATCAACTGTTACACTTTTGTTGAATATCATGTGAGTTGCTATGCATGTTCGTCTTGTCTGAAGTAAGGGTGATTTGCCATTGGGTTGAATGAGTATGCATATTGTTAGAGAAGAACATTGGGCCGCCAACCAAAGCCATGTATCATGGTGGAAGTTTTAGCTTGGACATTAATCCTCAATCTCTTATGAGAATATGCTTAAGCATTAAAGAGGAGTCCATTATCTATTTTCTATGTTGTCCCGGTATGGATGTCCTCAAGTTGAGATCTATCAAAAATGAGAAATCAAATGCGATCTATCTCCTTGGACCTTTGTACAGGTGACATAGATGTACCCCTTTGTGACACTTGGTTGAAACATATGTAATGCAATGATAGCCCATGGAAATCCGAGCTAATTAGGACAAGGTGCGAGCACTATTGGTATTCGATGCATGAGGCCTGCAACTTATAGGATGTCTTATGCATAACACATATGAAGTACTACTACCGTTGACACAATTGCTTCTATGTTTTCAAAATAAAAAGCTCTAGCACATGACCATTCTTTTACTTTTATGTTGAGTCTCCACCTTCTTTTAAAAGCACCAACTACTGAGAGCATGATTGTCATTCTGAGTGTAATGTGCATTGTTCCAAAGTAGCATTGTCTTTTGCATGATTGTGATATCGTTTATTCTGAAATCATTGTATCTAGTCATCACTTAAACCTTGAAGGTGCCCCTGCATTTATGTTTTGCTTCACTAAAGGGGGCAAGCTAGATATCACTTTATCATATTTGCACATCAAGTTCATTGCAAATCTATTTGATGTTTCAATGTCATATTGTAAAACTTTCAGTTCTTTGTGATTTTCTCATGAGGCAACTTAATTACTACAGATTCATTGTCTCAGTAAGCTTTTGTCATATGACTATGAAAAAGTCCTATATGGTTAATAGCATGTCACCACAGAAATTATTCTTGTTATCATTTACCTACTCGAGGACGAGCAGGAATTAAGCTTGGGGATGTTGATACGTCCAAAACGTATCTATAATTTCTGCTTGCTCCATGCCTCTTTTGGGTGATATTGCTATGTTATTTATACACTTCCATACACTTTTGATCATATTTGGACTAACCTATTAACTCAGTGCACCCCAGTGCCAGTTTCTGTTTTCGGCTGTTTTTGTATTTCAGGTTTTCACATTACGAGAACTGCCAGGAAAAATCCAGAAAAATTATATAAAAAATCAGCGTTCCAGAAACTACCGTGCGCCCGAAGGACAGCCGGGGGGGGGGCATCAGGGCCCCAGGCGCCCTAGCGGCGCGCCCCCCCTGGGCCGCGCCGGGGGGGCGCCTGGGCCCCCCGAGGCTCCTCCGATGCCCCCCTTTGGCATATATTTAAAGCGTCTCGAGAAACCCTCGAAACAGGAACTCTTTTTCGCGATCCCATCTCTGTTCCGCCGCCGCCGCCGCTTCCAAGATCGGGAGCACCAGGAGAACCCTTCCCGGCACCCTGCCGGAGGGGAGGACCACCATCGGGAGCCTCTCCACCACCATGGACGCCTCCCGGATGAGTTGTGAGTAGTCTCCCTTGGACCATGAGTCCATGACCAGTAGCTCTGTGATGTTCTCCTCCCGTTCTTGTGCTTCACTAATTAGTCCTCGTGAGCTACCCTACATGATCGAGGCACATATGTAATCCTTATGCTGTTGCTATGATGAGTTTGCTGGGATCCGATGGATTATGAGATTATGTTTAGATTGTGCTTGAGTAATATATTTGATCTACCTCTTTTATATTTATGTTCATAAGTAATTCTTGCATGTTCTCCGTTGTTATTTATTGCTTTGGCCAAGTAGTAGGTAGTGACTCCAAGAGGGAACGTTATGCTTGATTGTGGGTTCATGCCCCTCGATGACTAGTTTGAGTGACAGAAACATGAGTCTAGGGGATGTGCTGTTGCCACAAGGGGGAAAACAACGGTGCTTGTGCCCACGGGTGCAAGGATTGTTTACTTTACGCAAAGTTCTTTTAATGCAGTTGTCCATTGCATTGAGTTTACACTATGGGTGGGACTCGCAACTTAATACCAGCGAGATGTTCTGGATAGATATCTCAAGGTGGATGATTAGTAGTACATATTGATGGATTTCGGTCTACTTACTTTGGCGTACCACCCATGCTTTGAACCTCAACCTTTCTTGCAATGTAGTCAGCATTGGTTTGCGTTCGTGGTCCTGTCAATTGCCCAGCTGTAATTCGTTTACCTCACATAGCTGTTTTATCGTCTTTTGGGAGAGAGACATCACTAGTGAACATCATGAGACTCCGGTCCATATTACCATCATTGATCACATCCGCTATTTACTTTTCGCTTTTATTTACTATTGCAATTATATCTATCACTACTATCACTTGCGTTTAATCCTTTGTGAACTACAAGGCCGGAGGGATTGACAACCTCTCTGTACTCGTTGGGAGCAAAGTTACTTGTATCTGTGTGCAGGTCCACGTTGATTGCTAATATCTGGCGCCGTTAGCAGTTGACACCTTCTTGTTGAACCTAGGAGTCTCTGGGGATTCGATCCTTTGTATCTTTGCCAAGGGAAACACTTCCGCAACACTACATCTCACACCTTCCACTTGGGGTAACCAACGAGGGGCGAGAAGCCTAGCACTCGTCGTGTTCATGGTGAGCATCCACACCTCCCCGTGCACTTTTCCCCTTCCTTCGCGCCATCTAGCTCGTAGTTCTCTGTGCACCCGAGCGCGTCGCCGTCGGGACTCGTCTCCGGCGAGTATTCCGACCACCGTAGCCATTCCTATGTTGCCCGTCTGCTTCGTCTTGTCGCGTAGATGCTGCGCTGTCGCCTCCCTGTTTAGGCCTCTGCTTCGTCTCGTCGAGGTCCGCCACCGCCGCTCTGTTAGGTGCTCGCCGTCATTGTTGTAGTTGATGCTAGGTGCTGCTAGTGCGTGGCGTGGATGCGGAGTTCCCCTAGGAACATACCGCACCCCGCCGCCGCCAGATTAGGTCGCCGGAGCAGCTCCGACGAGCAGCTCCGACGTGCCCTGTTTCCCCCTGCTGCCTGCTTTTTCAGTTACATATTAATGCACTACACATTTCTGTCAGCAATACTCGCCTAGCCCAGTGACTCGGCTCTTCGTCAGATAAGCAGGAGGTCGCGGGTTCGATCCCGCCGGGGGCAGTGGTTTCCCCCCATTTTTGCTTTTCTTGTGAGACTCACAGGCACGCCCCACCTGTCGGCCTCTGTGCACTGTTTCACCCACACGCGCACCCACCGCTGCCACCTCAGCGCCTCTGGCCCCACAGGTCAGTGGCTGTGGCTAGGTTAGCCTAGGTCAGCTTGACCTTTTTCGTTTGTTTTTCTTTTCTGTTTTCTTTTTGTTTTTCTTTTTCTGCATTAACTTTGCATTTTTAATATATTTTAAAATATGCTTCTGATGAAAATAAGTTATATATGAAAACTTCTTAGTTTTTCATGTAGAAAATTAATATGCTGTTTGTTGCCATGTTTAAAAACATTTATAATGCTGTTTGAATTAATTAGTGTTTAAAAATGCTTAAACTTGTAAAAATCATAACTAAATATCTACAACTCCAAATTCAACAAACTTTATATGCATTTGGGGTGGAAAATGTGTAGATTAATGTGGTGCTGTTGTTTTGCATGTTTAACAACTTTAAAATATGAGTTTCTCAATTCTGTCCCCAAATGCATTTAAATGAATATGGGAGTTTCCGGAAATTGTTGTTTGTTCTTTCCGGCCCATTTAAATTGCTAGCATGTTGTTGTAGTCCTAGATGCACCCCTTGCCATGTTAAACAACTCTTAAACTTGTTGGCTGCTTGTTTAAATAATCTACATAACCACTAGTGGACATGTTGGACTAGTTTCCTTTTTGCTTATGTTCATACATGTGTGTGATCTTGTTTTGCCATGATGCTTGTGCACTCTTTGTGTCCCTAGGAGATGCATCATATCTTATCCATGTCCATATGCATCATATTCATGCATCATGTGGTTGAGCATTGCATGATGATTGATTGTGTTCCGGTGTTTGCATTGTTGTGCTGGTTAGAGCCCGATGACGATTCGGAGTTCGAGGTTCCTATCGAGGCTGACTTTGAGGAGCAAGGTTACGATCCCTCCGTGGAATCAACAGGCAGGATGACCATTCCTAGATATCACTACTATCTTTGCCTATGCTAGATGTCTCGCTCTTTAGATATTGCCTCGATGCCTATTCTTGTTTGTCAGCCCTCCTATTGTTGCCATAAAACTCTCTAATCACCTTCCTAGCAAACCGTTCTTTGGCTAAGTACGCATCGCTCAGTCCCTCTTATAGCATTGTTAGTTGTAGGGGATGTTTTGAAGATTCTGGCTCCATGATGAAGTTGTTGTTGGGATAACACAATATATAATACCTGTTAAACTAATTCACCTATATGTTGGTAATGGGTGGAAGGCTAAGCCTTTCTGCTTGGTGTTTTGTTCCACTCATGCCACCCTAGGAACCGATAAGCCGGTGTGATGTTCCTTGATTTTGCGTTCCTAACACGGTTGGGGTTTATGGGCCCTCCCTTGATAATTCGCTCTGTTTAAAGCTTTTCCAGCAAGGCCCAACATTGGTTTTACATTTGCCTAATAACTAAAACTTGCATAGGGCGTTGCAAATCTGAGTTCTTAATTAACAACCCGGGCCAGTGCTCCTCATGAGTGTTGGTCCAACTGGCGGTCCTGCAGGGCCACCTTGGGGAAACCCGAGGGTTGGTAAAAACTTGTAGCATCGCCCATCCGGTCGTGGCCTGAGACGAGATACGCGCGGCTACTATCAGGGTGTCGGCACGCCGGGAGTTCCTGTTGGATTAGTTTTACCTTTCTTGAAATATCTTGAGCTCGGGATTCTGAGAATACTCGGGTCTTCCCACTTTGGAGTTGCGACTCCGCAGATCGTGAGCTTGTGATGGGCTAAGTAGGGACACCCCTGCAGGGTTTTGATCTTTCGAAAGCCATGCCCACGGTTATGTGGCAGATGGGAATTTGTTAATATCCGGTTGTAGATAACTTGACACCTTATTCATGAATACACTACCTGCGTTAGTGACCGTGATGGTCTCTTTCCGAAGGGCTTCGGGAGGTGAACACGGTGGGGTTATGTTTGATCGAGAGTAGCTAGGATTACTTCTTGATCAACTTGGCGATCGTTGGCACTTGTTCTCTCCTTGCTCTAAACTCGTATGCTAGTGCTTAGTGCTTGCTGCAGACCTTGTTTATAGCCTTTCCACACCTAAGGTTTTGGTAGTTTTGATACCCGGGAACGGGATTGCTGAGTCCCCTGTGGCTCACAGATTCAACACACACCAGATGCAGGTACCGTTGAGAAATATGCAGGAGATGGTTCAGAACTTCACTTGGAGCTCGATGAAGAGAGTGGTCGTATGTATGTGACGTTTTTCGACGATCAGTAGTGGTTCCTACTAGGGGTGATCAGGCCTTGTGTTTATGGTATCTTTCTCGTTTGGATTTCGTCCGTAGTCGAATCCTGTGTTCTTTGGATGATGTATGCTATTGTATTCATTGTGTGACGTGGCGAGTGTAAGACAACTATCTTTTCAATTTCATCCCTGAACTTTTACATGAGATGTGCAAAGATACCATACTTGAGATCATTCTAGTATGCGCTTATGTCTTTAAGTCGTGCCTCGACACGTAGGAGACATAGTCGCATACTGGGCATTACATGTGATTTATTAGAATACTCTATGTGCTTCACTTATATCTTTTGAGCTAGACAATTTTGCTCTAGTGCTTCACTTATATCTTTTTAGAGCATGGCGGTGGCATTATTTTATAGAAATTGTTGAACTCTCTTGCTTCACTTAAATTATTTTGAGAGTCTCTAATCAGCATGGTAATTTGTTTAGGTTATGAATTTAGTCCTAATATGATAGGCATCCAAGGGAGATATAATAAAAACTTTCATATATAGAGCATTGAATACTATGTGAAGTTTGATTCCTTATGATTGTTTTGAGATATGAAGATGGTGATATTAGAGTCATGCTAGTAGTAAAATGTGGAGTTGAAGAAATAATTGTGTTAAGGTTTGTGATTCCGCATGCACGTATGGTCTCCTTACTATGTAACCAAATTGAAGCGCATTGTGTCTTGATTGTTTATCTTTGCGTGGAGGTCGGGGGCGCATGATGGTTAACTCCTACCAACCTCCCTCCTAGGAGCATGCGTAGTAGTACTTTGCTTCGAGGGCTAATAAATTTTTCGCAATAAGTATGTGAGTTCTTTATGACTAATGTTGAGTCCATGGATTATACGCACTCTCACCCTTCCACCTTGCTAGCCACTCTAGTACCACGCAACTTTCGCCGATGCATGCTACTTCTCGAGATTGTGTTGTATTCCCTCGAAGAGGAAAGGGTGATGCAGCACAGTAGCGTAAGTATTTCCCTCAGTTTTTGAGAATGAAGGTATCAATCCAGAAGGAGACCACGTGCGAGTCCCTTGCACCTGCACAATCAAATAAGAACTTCGCAACCAACACGATAAGGGGTTGTCAATCCCTTTACGGTCACTTACGAAAGTGAGATCTGATAGAGATGATAGTTTGATATTTTTGGTATTTTGGATATAAGAACAGAAAGTAAAAGCGGAAAAGTAAAGTAGATTGTAGATTGATATGTTGAGAATAGACCCGGGGGCCGTAGGTTTCTCTAGTGGCTTCTCCCATGATAGCGGTATTCTACGGCGGGTAAACAAATTATGGTCGAGCAATTGATAGTAAAGCGAATAATTATGAGACTATCTAGGCATGATCATTATATATAGGCATCACCTCTGAGACAAGTAGACCGAAACGATTCTGCATCTACTACTATTATTCCACACATCGACTGCTATCCAGCATGCATCTAGAGTATTAAGTTCATAAGAACAGAGTAACGCCTTAAGCAAGATGACATGATGTAGAGGGATAAACTCAAATAACATAACATAAACCCCATCTTTTTATCCTCGATGGCAACAATACAATACGTGCCTTGCTGCCCCTACTGTCACTGGGAAAGGACATCGCAAGATTGAACCCAAAGCTAAGCACTTCTCCCATTGCAAGAACTATAGATCTAGAAGGCCAAACCAAACCAATAATTCAAAGAGAATTGCAAGGATATTATAATCATACATAAAGAGTTCAGAAAAGAACCAAATATTTCTCATAGATAATCTTGATCATAAACCCACAATTCATCGGATCTCGACAAACACACCGCAAAAAGAGATTACGTCGAATAGATCTCCTCATAGACCAAAGAGAACTTGGTATTGAGATCCAAAGAGAGAGAAGAAGCCATCTAGATACTAGCTATGGAAAAACTACACAACTCATGCTGAGGCAATGATGATGATGTAGAAGCACTCCATGGTAGATCCCCCCACCGGCAGAGCTCCGGAACAGGCCCCAAGATGGGATCTCACGGGAACAGAAGGTTGCGGCGGTGGAACTATGGTTTTCTCTGTTGTTTTGATGGTTTCGAGGTACGTAGATATATATAGGAGGAAGGAGGGCACCGGGGGCCAAACATGGGGCCCATGAGGCAGGGGCACGCCCTGTAGGGGGGGGGGGCGCCCCCCACCCTCATGGATGCCACGTGTGCCCTACTCCGTTGTTCTCAAGTCTCCCGTGCGTATTTTGCTCCAAAAATATATCTCCCGAAGGTTTCATTCCGTTTGGACTCCGTTTGATATTCCTTTTCTGTAAAACCCTGAAATAGGCACAAAAAACAGCAATCTGGACTAGGCCCTTGGGTTAAAAGGTCAGTCCCAAAAATAATATAAAAGTGTATAATTAAGCCCATTAAACATCCAAAACATCATAAATAATAGCATGGAAGAGTAAAAAATTATAGATACGTTGGAGACGTATCAAGCATCCCCAAGCCTAATTCCTGCTCGTCCTCGAGTAGGTAAATGATAAAAAACAGAATTTTTGATGTGGAATGCTAACCAACATAATTTTCAATGTAGTTCTCTTAACTGTGGCATGAATGTTCAGATCCAAAAGATTCAAGACAAAAGTCTAAATTGACATAAGAAATAATAATACCTCAAGCATACTAACAAAGCAATCATGTCTTCTCAAAATACTATGGCTAAAGAAAGTTATCCCTACAAAATCATATAGTCTGGCTATGCTCCCTCTTCATCACACAAAATATTCATATCATGCACAACCCCAGTTTCAGCCAAGCACTTGTTTTCATACTCTATTTTTTCAAACGTTTCAAATTTCACGCAATACATGAGCGTGAGCCATGGATATAGCACTATGGGTGGATTAGAGTGGTGGTTGTGGAGAAGACAAAAAGGAGGGAGATAGTCTCACATCGACTTGGCGTATCAACGGGTTATGGAGATCCCCATCAATAGATATCAATGTGAGTGAGTAGGGATTGCCATGTAACGGATGCACTAGAGCTAAAAATGTGTGAAAGCTCAACAAAAGAAACTAAGTGGGTGTGCATCCAACTTGCTTGCTCACGAAGACCTAGGCATTTGAGGAAGCCCATCGTTGGAATATACAAGCCAAGTTCTATATTATATGAAAGTGACTAAACACTCTATCATGAAGAACATGTTGCTACTTTCAAGCACAAGTGTGGAAAAAGATAGTAGCAATTGTCCTTTTTTTGGAGGGGCCTTTTCTTTTGTCCGGCCTTTCCTCACATGGGACAATGCTCTAATAATGATGATCATCACACTTACATTGAATTACAACTCGATATTACAACTCGATACTAGAACAAAGTATGACCCTATATGAATGCCTCCAGCGGTGTATCGGGATGTGCAATGAATCAAGAGTGACATGTATGAAAAGTTATGCATGGTGGCTTTGCCACAAATACGATGTCAACTACATGATCATGCATGGCAATATGACAATATGAAGAGTGTCATATGAAAGGAACGATGGAAAGTTGCATGGCAATATATCTCGGAATGGCTATGGAAATGCCATGATAGGTAGGCATGGTGGCTGTTTTGAGGAAGATATATGGTGGTTGTTTTGAGGAAGGTATATAGTGGGTGTATGGTACCGGCGAAAGTTGCGCGGTACAAGAGAGGCTAGCAATGGTGGAAGGGTGAGAGTGCGTAATATCCATGGACTCAACATTAGTCATAAGAACTCATATACTTATTGCAAAAATTTACGAGTCATCAAAACAAAGCAATCAACGCATGCTCCTAGGGGGGAGGTTGATAGGAGTTAACCATCGTGCGCCCCCGACCTCCACACAAAGGATGACACTCTACAAATACATCATGCTCTAACTTCGTCACATAGCGGTTCACCATACGTGCATGCTATGGGAATCACTAACCTTAACACAAGTATTTCTCAATTTCATAATAACTCTACTAGCATGACTATAATATCACTATCCTCATATCTCAAAATAATTATCAAGCATCCAACTTCTCATCATATTCAATGCACTTAGTGTGAAAGTTTTTACTACATTCATCTTGGATGCCTATCATGCGAAGGCTAGTTTTATAGCCAAAGCACATTACCATGCTGTTTTAATAGACTCTCTAAAGGATATAAGTGAAGCGTGAGAGATCAACAATTTCTTCAAAAAAAATTACCACGGTGCTCTAAAAGATATAAGTGAAGCACTAGAGCAAAAACTATTCAACTCAAAAGATATAAGTGAAGCACATAGAGTGTTCTAACAATTCCTAGGCCATATTTATCTCTCTCAAAAAGGTGTGTCCAGCAAGGATAATTGTGGCAAACTAACAAGCGAAGACTCAAATAACACACGACGCTCCAAGTAAAACACATATCATGTGGTGAATAAAAATATAGCTCCGAGTATAGTTACCGATAGATGAAGACGAAAGAGGGGATGCCTTCCCGGGGCATCCCCAAGCATAGGCTTTTGGTTGTCCTTGAATTTTACATTGGGGTGCCTTGGGCATCCCCAAGCTTAGGCTCTTGCCACTCTTTGTTTTATAGTCCATCAAAGCAATACTCAAAACTTGAAAACTTCACAACACAAAACTTAGACAAAAATCTCGTGAGCTCCGTTAGTGTAGCGACCAGACCTCAAACAGGCTGATCTCTGTGCATCAGTGTCATCCCTGGATCAGTAATGCTGACACGCACAGTACTTGAAGGATTTATAACAGAGTAGCAATCACACACTTATTACATCGATAGTCCAACGATGAATTTATTACAAATAATATGGCTGAAGGCCATCTAATACGATAACAGCGGAAGGCTTGGAAGATAAGTGAGTCCATCAAATCCAGCGGCATCACTGAGTATAGAACCACGACCCAAAAGGGCATCTTACTCGTCGTCTGAAAAGTCTGCAACATGAAACTTTGCAGCCCGAAAACGGGTCAGCACATGGAATATGCTGGCAAGGTAACACAAGAGATGCAATGAAAGTAAAGCTATACTATATGCATATTTGGATGGTGGAAAAGCTCTATGGCTAAGTTTTTGCGTAAAGCCAATTTTTCCCTACTTCAAAGGAATGCATTTTAATTAACTATCATGGTAGTTGAAACATCGTTGAGAAGATAGACATCCTCTCAACCCCAATTAAAGTTCATCATTAAACCCAACAAAATTAATTTAGAGTAACATGTTGAAATGCACATGAAAATCCAAGTACGGGATACTCAAGACGTTCATAACCGGGGACACGGCTAATCATGATCAGTTTGTACACTCTGCAGAGGTTTGTGCACTTTTCCCACAAGACTCGATCGCCTCCGTTTGGTTTCTCGCACTACATGGTGTTTGAGAAACGGATGACCGAGACATAGTCTTTCAGAAGCACTAGCACCTTACGATCGGGCGGACCGTACCAACCTACATCCCCTACATCTGCTAGTCCACCACTGTAAGAGTTCGCACAACTTACTCATACTATGCTAGAGCCCATAATAGCATTGTGGTTGCACACGGAAGTTTCTAGTATGAATAATCTCATGATCCCTTTGAGCCTGGGTGGCGGTCCAAAAGAAAAACATGCAATCACTGGAATACCCAGATGCCTCAATCCACCCAGATGTGTATTAATGTTGCCACCTTAAGTTGAACCATTAATTAACAAACTCACATCTGTCATGGATTTCACTCACCCAATCCACGTCTACGAGCATAGCATGTCCTAGCAGCAAACGTCGAAGTAACTCCCAAAGGTTTGAACGTAATGCAGGTAATAGGTACTACCTCAATTTACTTCCCAATCCCACAAGTTAATTCATCCTACTCATGCAATGTGTGAGGGCTGAACTAATGCAATGAAAACTGGGTAGTTGGAAAGTATGATCAAAGTGTTACTTGCCTTGCTTATGATCCGCAAAACCTAGAGACTCAAAGTAGCAAGCGGCGCACTCCGGGTACTCTATCGCAATCAAACAAGCATACAATAAGTACTTAACTAATTCATGGGTAATACTCAAATAAGAGATCTAACCAGAAGGTTCAACTTAAGAACTCCGGTTTGCAAAAAGAATCAACTTGAAAGAAGCAACGAAACTCAAACTGCAAAAGAAACGAGCTTCGGTTTACTAATTGGCCTATGGTCAAATTTTACAGTAGCCAAAACTTTGTTCAAGTTGATTAAACATAAAGAGGGCTTCGATATGAAGATCTGGGATTTTGAATCACCTGATTCCGACTCGAGCGAAAAGAAAAACGCGAAACAAGATCAGGGCAGAAATCGCGATCGGAATAACCGCGGATAAATACCCCGAAAAAGAAAAACGACGAACAGGCTAACGAACGAACGTTCGCTGTCTGCGGTTAACTAACGAAAACCATTCGTTAAAACGAACGTACTGACGAACGTCCGCTACTTAACTAAACCGGCGAAAAAAACCGAACCGATCTATTCTAAAATAAAAAAACAGATCTAGGTTTTCCTAAACAAAACCGATCGGTTAAACAAAAAAAACTACCTCTTCTCAACCAACTCCGACGGAACTCCGGCGGGGCGGCACGGCACGCAGGGCGGCGGCGGCGGGCGGGGCGGGACGGCGCGGCGCGGTGGCGGAGGGGCGGCAGCGGGCTGGCGGCGGCGGCGGCGGCCTAGCGCTAGCGGCGGGGCGGCGGCGGCGGCGCGGCGACGGGCTGGCGGCGGCGGAGCGGGCTGGCGCTAAGGTTCGGGCGAGCGGGGCTGGCGGCTGGGCGACTTGGGCCGGCGCGGCTGGCTTATAAAGCCCAGTCTCCTGGTCCTTCACGAGTCTAAATCGGTTTCCTAATTTTTTTTTTCTAAAAGAGTCCCGCCGCAGAAAAATTAACGAAAGAAATACCAAACGGACTTCAAAATTCCCGAAATAAATTTTCACCGTCCTCTAATAATATTTAGGACAAAGTGAACATTTTTCCCGGACCTAAATGCAATTTTTAAAAACGCGTATTTTTCCTATGCAAATAAATCCAGGAAAATACCAAAAGTGATTTTAACATTTTTTTTCCTCCAATATTTCTGTTATTTTGGAGAAGTCATATTATCTCCGCTCATATTTTGTATTTAGAAATATTTTTAGGGGAGAAAAATTATTAGAATCACACTGTCCTCGTACCGTTATTCGAGCGAACTCAAATACGAAAACGGTAAAATTCCCAACTCTCTCCGTAGGTTCTTGAGTTGCTTAGAATTTCGAGGAACTCCACGAACAAAAATCCAAAAACATGCAAATGCAATTATGATCTATGTATAACATTCCAAATTGAAAATTTGGGATGTTACAAACCTACCCCCCTTAGAATGAATCTCGCCCTCGAGATTCGACTTGGCTAGAGAACATGTGTGGGTGGTCCTTGCGTAGATCATCTTCTCGTTCCCAGGTGGCTTCTTCCTCGGTGTGGTGACTCCACTGAACTTTGCAAAACTTGATAACCTTAATGCGTGTAACTCTGCTCGAAAATTCGAGAATCTTAACAGGTTTCTCCTCGTAGGTCAGATCACTGTCTAACTGAATTGCTTCTAGGGGTACTGTGTCTCTAAGCGGTATATCAGCCATCTCCGCGTGGCACTTCTTAAGCTGCGAAACGTGAAACACGTCGTGCACTCCTGACAATCCTTCGGGCAATTCCAATTTGTAGGCAACCTCTCCCATGCGTTCCAAAACACGGTAAGGTCCCACAAATCTTGGGGCTAACTTCCCTTTAACTCCGAAACGTTTAACTCCTCGCAGGGGCGATACTCTTAAGTACGCTCTGTCTCCGATCTCATAGGTTATCTCCTTGCGCTTCGAGTCTGCATAACTCTTCTGCCTGGACTGAGCTACCTTCAGCCTATCTCGAATCAACTTCACCTTCTCCTCAGACTGTTTGATTAAGTCTGGTCCAAACAACTGTCGGTCTCCAACTTCGTCCCATGACAACGGTGTTCGACATCTCCTCTCATACAATGCCTCAAACGGTGCCATCTTCAAACTGGCCTGGTAACTGTTGTTGTATGAGAACTCCGCGTAGGGCAAGTTGTCATCCCAACTAGATCCGTAATCTAATGCATAGGCTCTTAGCATATCCTCCAAAATCCGATTTACTCTCTCTGTCTATCCGTCTGTTTGCGGGTGAAACGCTGTGCTAAACTCTAGCCTGGTACCCAAAGTTTCATGTAACTGATTCCAGAACTTTGAGGTAAACTGGGTTCCTCTATCTGATACGATGCTCCTCGGAACTCCATGCAGACATACAATTCTGGTCATGTATATTTTAGCCAACTTTGCACTGGTATAAGTGGTTTTCACAGGGATAAAGTGGGCTACCTTCGTCAATCGGTCTACTACTACCCAGATTGAATCATATCCTGCTTTGGTCCTGGGCAATCCGGTGATAAAATCCATGCCAAGCTTCTCCCACTTCCATTTGGGTATTGGCATAGGTTGCAACAATCCTGCTGGCTTCTGATGTTCTGCCTTTACTCTTTGACATACATCACAAACTTCTACATACTCCGCAATATCCTTCTTCATACCTGTCCACCAGAAATATCCTTCAAATCTAAATACATCTTAGTATTTCCTGGGTGAATCGAGTATGGTGAATCATGGGCCTCCTGTAAAATCAACTTCCTGATCTTCGAGTCACTAGGCACATAGATTCGATCCTCAAACCATAAGGTGTCGTGTTCATCCTCACGAAAACCTTTAGCTCTTCCTTCGCTCATCCTCTCCTTTATAGAGACAACCTCCTTGTCAGCTTTCTGAGCTTCTCTGATTTTATCCATCAGGGTAGACTGGATTTCTATTGTTGCTACATAGCCTCTCGGAACTATGTCCAAATGTAGTTCTCGTAGGTCCTTAGCTAACTCCTTTGGAAACTCCTCCATCATTAGGGTATTGACATGGCTCTTACGGCTTAGCGCATCAGCTACTACGTTAGCCTTTCCGGGATGATAATGCAATCTCATGTCATAATCCTTAATGAGTTCCAGCCATCTCCTTTGCCTAAGATTCAACTCCTTCTGAGTGAATATATACTTCAAACTCTTATGATCCGTATATACCTCACAATGGTTTCCAATAAGAAAATGTCTCCACGTCTTCAATGCATGCACTACGGCTGCTAACTCCAAATCATGGGTGGCATAGTTCATCTCATGAGGTTTTAGTTGTCGTGAAGCATATGAAACAATTCTTCCTTCCTTCCGGCGTAGTAAGCAAAATGGTCTTACTGGCACATTCAATATTCCCTTCATACTTAGATAAGCAATCCATGCCTAATATCACATCCAGTCCTTGAGATTCCAATACTATTAGGTCCGAAGGGAATATGTAATTACCAATCCTTAAGGGCAACTGATCACATCATGACTTAGCCATATACTCTGCTCCTGGTGAGGTCACTAACATGGGAGATCTAAGGGCTTGGGTCGGCAGCTTATACTTATCCACGAATCCCCTTGAAATGTATGAATGCGATGCACCAGTATCGAAAAGAACGAGTGCAGTAAAGGACTTAACTAAGAACTTACCTATAACTGCATCTGGTTGCTCCTCTACTTCCTCCACAGTCACATGGTTCACTTGTCCTTTGTTGAACGGGTTGGGCTTCTTCCCGGCGCTTCCATTGCCGTTCCCATTCTTAACTTCTGGGCATTCATTGGCATAATGTCCATTCTTCCCGCACTTGTAACAAGTGACATGGCTGAAATCCCTCTTGGTGGGTGTGGACGGTGTAGGGCGGTTTTGGTTTCCATTGGCTCCATTCCCATTCTTGGTTCCATTGTGGTTGTGCGAGCTACTTCCTCCATGGGTATGCTGAAACAGTCCTACTGCTTTAGGGGTAAAGCGGGGCTTCTGCTGTGCTCCAGAATTATACTTTCCTTGCCCATACTTCCTCTTGCGACTCTCAATCTGTTGATGCTTCCTTTCAATCATCAGGGCGCAGTCAACCAACTCCTGGTAATTGTTGAAAGTTGCCACCATCAACTGTACACTCATCTCATCATTCAACCCTTCCATGAATCTCTCCTGGTTCTTGGAATTTGTGGCCACATCATCTGGGGCATAACGAGATAGGGTACTAAACTCATCCACGTACTGGGCCACAGTACGGTTCCCTTGGAGCAAATTGCGAAACTCCTGCTTCTTCATACTCATTGCTCCAGTTGAGACATGGGCGGTACGAAAAGCTTGCTGAAACTGATCCCAAGTCACATTAGCTATGGGGTAATTGGCTATGTAATTCTCCCACCATGCTGCGGCTGGTCCAGACAACTGGTGTGCGGCAAATCACACCTTCTCAGCCTCCGAGAAATTGGTGGTGGTCAAATCCCTTCCAATCTTGCGTAGCCAGTCATCAGCCGCAATTGGTTCGATGCTGCTAGCAAACACGGGTGGTTGCAACCTTAAGAAACGTGTCAGGTTGTCCACAGGTGGTGGTGGAGGGTTGTTGTTGTTGTTGTTCTGGTTGTTCTGAGTGTTCTAGACAAGAAGTTGCATCAGGGTGTTCTGCTGCTGGATCAACTGGGTGAGCTCAGGGGGAAACTCGAATTCACGTCTTGGAGGCATCTGATGGGTGTAGAGGGAAGAGATTAGAATAGAAAAGAGGTCTAAGGGAAATCACTACCCATATGCACATGAGACAAACACACAATCATATCACACCAATCAATTTCAAACAAGGTCTTACAAATCTAACGATCGTTACAAAGGTGCTCTAAATCTAATATGTGGAGGTAAACTACTAGTCACTGGGGGGTCATCTAAAAATATTGATTGGCAGAGGATTCCATAATATCTGCTCCAGCTTCATTCTCATAGTCTTCATCCTTCCTATCCTCAGCTTCCGAATCTGTGTCATCTATGATGATATAGTCCTCCGGTGGTATCTCCTTGGGTTCTTCTTCCTCGTCTTCTTCTCCCATGAGTATCCCTAACTTCTGGGTCAAATCATCATTCTTCTCCACAAGTATCTTCATCTCCTCCTCATATCCGTCGCGTGTAGACTTGAGTTCTTCCTCTAGCTCCAAATTCCTATTTAGGGCTTTCTTCAAATCTATCATCCGAGCACACATCTGGTGCTCCTTCCTAGGCTCCATGTGGGTGCATTAAAGGAAAATGCTATGAGTGAGGTGACGGGTGCGAACGTCCTTCCTGGAACTTGGGCTTGAATCAACCAACGCTCCTCCTTAGGTAGAGTAGCATTGTAAGTTCCAGTGAAACTTGGTAATCCAATGTTGAGATATCTTGTGACTTCCTTCAGGTGACGTCCAAAGGGTGTTTCTTCATTCGGTTGCATGAACTTGTGCTTTGCTTCCACCATCCTAAAGAGTAGAAAAGATGAGGAGTCAAAAAAGAGAAGAGTGAATTGTGTTCTAGGGCTTGTCTTAGTGGTCGTGTCCTACAGTCAGCGTGTGCTATGATACCATCTTGTAGCGACCAGACCTCAAACAGTCTGATCTCTGTGCATCAGTGTCATCCCTGGATCAGTAATGCTGACACGCACAGTACTTGAAGGATTTATAACAGAGTAGCAATCACACACTTATTACATCGATAGTCCAACGATGAATTTATTACAAATAATATGGCTGAAGGCCATCTAATACGATAACAACGGAAGGCTTGGAAGATAAGTGAGTCCATCAACTCCAGCGGCATCACTGAGTATAGAACCACGACCTAAAAGGGCATCTTACTCGTCGTCTGAAAAGTCTGCAACATGAAACGTTGCAGCCCGAAAACGGGTCAGCACATGGAATATGCTGGCAAGGTAACACAAGAGATGCAATGAAAGTAAAGCTATACTATATGCATATTTGGCTGGTGGAAAAGCTCTATGGTTAAGTTTTTGCGTAAAGCCAATTTTTCCCTACTTCAAAGGAATGCATTTTAATTAACTATCATGGTAGTTGAAACATCGTTGAGAAGATAGACATCCTCTCAACCCCAATTAAAGTTCATCATTAAACCCAACAAAATTAATTTAGACTAACATGTTGAGATGCACATGAAAATCCAAGTACTAGATACTCAAGACGTCCATAACCGGGGACACGGCTAATCATGATCAGTTTGTACACTCTGCAGAGGTTTGTGCACTTTTCCCACAAGACTCGATCGCCTCCGTTTGGTTTCTCGTACTGCATGGTGTTTGAGAAACGGATGACCGAGACATAGTCTTTCAGAAGCGCTAGCACCTTACGATCGGGCGGACCGTACCAACCTACATCCCCTACATCTGCTAGTCCACCACTGTAAAAGTTCGCACAACTTACTCATACTATGCTAGAGCCCATAATAGCATTGTGGTTGCACACGGAAGTTTCTAGTATGAATAATCTCATGATCCCTTTGAGCCTGGGTGGCGGTCCAAAAGAAAAACAGGCAATCACTGGAATACCCAGATGCCTCAATCCACCCAGATGTGTATTAATGTTGCCACCTTAAGTTGAACCATTAAATAACAAACTCACATCTGTCATGGATTTCACTCACCCAATCCACGTCTACGAGCATAGCATGTCCTAGCAGCAAACGTAGAAGTAACTCCCAAAGGTTTGAATGTAATGCATGTAATAGGTACTACCTCAATCTACTTCTCAATCCCACAAGTTAATTGATCCTACTCATGCAATGTGTGAGGGCTGGACTAATGCAATGAAAACTGGGTAGTTGGAAAGTATGATCAAAGTGTTACTTGCCTTGTTGATGATCCGCAAAACCTAGAGACTCAAAGTAGCAAGCGGCGCACTCCGGGTACTCTATCGCAATCAAACAAGCATACAATAAGTACTTAACTAATGCACGAGTAAAACTCAAATAAGTGATCTAAACAGAAGGTTCAACTTAAGAACTCCGGTTTGCAAAAAGAATCAACTCGAAATAAGCAACGAAACTCAAACTGCAAAAAAAACGAGCTTCGATTTACTAATTGGCCTATAGTCAAATTTTACAGTAGCCAAAACTTTGTTCAAGTTGATTAAACGTAAAGAGGGCTTCGAGACGAAGATCTGGGATTTTGAATCACCTGATTCCGACTCTCGAGCGAAAAGAAAAACGCGAAACAAGATCAGGGCAGAAATCACGATCGGAATAACCGCGGATAAATACCCCGAAAAAGAAAAACGACGAACAGGCTAACGAACGAACGCTCGCTGTCTACGGTTAACTAACGAAACCGTTCGTTAAAACGAACGTACGGACGAACGTCCGCTAATTAACTAAACCGGCGAAAAAAAACCGAACCGATCTATTCTAAAAGGGATAAGTATATTTTTCGTCCTCGAACTCGTCCGAGAGTTCAGAAATCGTCCCTCAACTCTAATCCAGAGAGTTTTCGTCCCTCAACTATCAAAACCGGAGAGTTTTCGACCCTCGTGCCGCTTTGGGCGGTTTTCGTCCAACGTGAACTTCAGATTTTCCCTCCTATTTTTTCAGATTTATTGTTCATCGATTTACTGTTCACTTCGGATGAAAACCGCCTGAATCAGCACGAGGGACGAAAACTATCCGGTTTTGATAGTTGAGGGACAAAAACTATCCGGATTAGAGTTGAGGGACGATTTCTAAACTCTCAAAAGAATTCGAGGACGAAAAATATACTTATCCCATTCTAAAATAAAAAAAACAGATCTAGGTTTTCCTAAACAAAACCGATCGGTTAAACAAAAAAAAACTACCTCTTCTCAACCAACTCCGGCAGAACTCCGGCGGGGCGGCACGGCACGCGGGGCGGCGGCGGCGGACGGCGGGGCGGCGCGGCGCGGCGGTGGAGTGGCGGCGCGAGGCGACGGCGGCGGCGGCGGCGCAGCGCTGGCGGCGGCGCGGCGGCGCGGCGGTGGGGCGGCGGCAGCGGCGCGGCGGGCTGGCGCTAGGGTTCGGGCGAGCGGGGCTGGCGGCTGGGCGACTTGAGCCGGCGGGGCTGGCTTAGAAAGCCCAGTCTCCTGGTCCTTCACGAGTCTAAGTCGGTTTCCTATTTTTTTTTAAAAGAGTCCCGGCGCAGAAAAACTAACGAAAGAAATACCAAACGGACTCCAAAATTCCCGAAATAAATTTTCACCGTCCTCTAATAATATTTAGGACAAAGTGAACATTTTTTCCGGACGTAAATGCAATTTTGAAAAATGCATATTTTTCCTATGCAAATAAATCTGCAAATAAATCCAGGAAAATACCACAAGTGATTTTAACATTTTTCCTCCAATATTTCTGTTATTTTGGAAAAGTCATATTATCTTCGCTCATATTTTGTATTTAGAAATATTTTTAGGGGAGAAAAATTATTAGAATCACACTGTCCTCGTATCGGTATTCGAGCGAACTCAAATAGGAAAACGGTAAAATTCCCAACTCTCTCCGTAGGTCCTTGAGTTGCTTAGAATTTTGAGGAACTCCACGAACAAAAATGCAAAAACATGCAAATGCAATTATGATCTATGTATAACATTTCAAATTGAAAATTTGGGATGTTACAGTTAGTATAAGAAAACAAACAACTACTCAAAGATACTGTAATGAACTCATTCTTTGTTTATATTGGTGTTAAACCTACTGTATTCCAACTTCTCTATGATTCATATTCCCCAATACTACTCATAGATTCATCAAAATAAGCAAACAACACACGAAAAACAGAATCTCTCAAAAACAGAACAGTCTGTAGTAATCTGTAACTTTCGCATACTTCTGTAACTCCAAAAAATTTGAAATAAATTGGTAATAGTGAGGAATTTGTCTATTAATCATCTGCAAAAAGAATCAACTAAATAGCACGCTCCAGTAAAATCTGGTGACCATTCTAGCGAGTGCTAATGATTATGTTTTTCATAACAAGATCATATAAACTTTACACAAGTCTTTCCAAAGGTTCTACTTGGGACAAACACTAATTAAAGCACAAAACCACATCTAAACAGAATCTAGATGCAATATTTATTCCTAAACAGAAGCAAAAACAAAAAATAAAATAAAATTGGGTTGCCTCCCAACAAGCTCTAGCTTTATAGCTATTAAGATCGGCTTGAGATTCACAAAGAGAGCATCATAAGACATGTGGCAAACACATCTAAGTCTAACATACTTCCTATGCATAGGCATCTTATAGGAAAACAAATTACCAAGACAAGCAAGATCTAGCATAAGCAAGGAAGAAGAAAGAAACAATAGCAATCTCAACATCACGAGAGGTAATTTAGTAACATGAAAATTTCTACAACCATATTTCCCTCTCTCATAATAATTGCATGTAGGATAATAATAAAATTCAATAAAATAACTATCACATAACATATTCTCAACACGATCCACATGCATGCAAAGTTGACACTCTTCCAAAATAGCGGGATTAAAATTAACTAAAGTCATGACCTCTCCAAACCCACTTTTATCAAAAATTTCATAAGATTGAACTTTCTCCAAATATGTGGGAGCTAAAGTTGACACTCTTCCAAACCCTCTTTCAATATCATTGCAAACTCTATTTTCAATCCTATATTCATCATCGGGCTTAAATAAGTTTTCAGGATCATAAGAAGAATCACCCCAATCATGATCATTGCAACAAATAGTGGACATAGCAATACTAGCATCCCCAAGCTTAGGGTTTTGCATATCATTAACACAATTGATATTAATAGAATTTATAGTAACATCATTGCAATCATGCTTTTTATTTAAGGAACTATCATAAATCACTTTTTCTTTTAACAATTCCTCACAATTTTCATATTCGTGAATTTCAAGCAAAACCTCATAAAGATAATCTAGTGCACGCGGCTCACTAGCAATAGGTTTAACATAATTGGATCTCTTAAAGAGATTATCAATTGGATGAGGATCCATACTTTAGCAAGCGAAGATGCAAGCTAATTGAGGGAACATAGCAACACAAGCAAACGAGAGGCAAGCGAACAGTAAACACACGGAATAAGAAGGGCAAATAAAACGGCAAGGGCGAAGTGGGGGAGTGGAAAATGAGAGGCAAATAAATGTAATGCGAAGGATAAGGGTTTGTGATAGGTACTTGGTATATGACTTTTGCGTAAGCCTCCCCGACAACGGCGCCAGAAATTCTTCTTGCTACTTCTCGAGCTTGCGTTGTATTCCCTCGAAGAGGAAAGGGTGATGCAGCACCGTAGCGTAAGTATTTCCCTTAGTTTTTGAGAACCAAGGTATCAATCCAGTAGGAGACCACGCGCGAGTCCCTCGCACCAGCACAAACAAATAAAAACTTTGCAGCCAACGCGATAAGGGGTTGTCAATCCCTTTACGGCCACTTACGAAAGTGAGATCTGATAGAGATGATATTTTTGATATTTTTGGTATTTTTGGTATTTTTGGATATAAGAACAGAAAATAAAAGCGGAAAAGTAAAGTAGATTGTAGATTGACATTTTGAGAATAGACCCGGGGGCCATAGGATTCTCTAGTGGCTTGTCTCATGATAGCGGTATTCTACGATGGGTAAACAAATTACTGTCGAGCAATTGATAGAAAAGCGAATAATTATGAGACTATCTAGGCATGATCATTATATATAGACATAACGTCCGAGACAAGTAGACGGAAACGATTCTGCATCTAATACTATTACTCCACACATCGACCGCTATCCAGCATGCATCTAGAGTACTAAGTTCATAAGAACATAGTAACGCCTTATGCAAGATGACATGATGTAGAGGGATAAACTTAAATAACATGATATAAACCCCATCTTTTTATCCTCGATGGCAACAATACAATACGTGCCTTGCTACCCCTACTGTCATCGGGAAAGAACACCGCAAGATTGAACCCAAAGCCAAGCACTTCTACCATTGCAAGAACTATAGATCTAGTAGGCCAAACCAAACCAATGATTCGAAGAGACTTGCAAGGATATTGTAATCATACATAAAGAGTTCAGAAAAGAACCAAATATTTCTCATAGATAATCTTGATCAGAAACCCACAATTCATCGGATCTCGACAAACACACCACAAAAAGAGATTACGTCGAATAGATCTCCTCGAAGACCAAGGAGAACTTGGTATTGAGATCCAAAGAGAGAGAAGAAGCCATCTAGATACTAGCTATGGACCCGAAGGTCTGCGGTAAACTACTCACAACTCATGGTGAGGCGATGATGATGATGTAGAAGCACTCAGTGGTAGATCCCACCCTCCGGTGCAGCTCTGGAATAGGCCCCAAGATGGGATCTCACGGGAACAGAAGGTTGCGGCAGTGGAACTAGGGTTTTCTCTGTTGTTTTGATGGTTTCGGGGTACGTAGATATATATAGGAGGAAGGAGGGCACCGGGGGCCAAACGTGGGGCCCATGAGGCAGGGGGCACGCCCTGTAAGGGGGGCGCGCCCCCACCCTTGTGGATGCCACGTGTGCCCTACTCTGTGGTTCTCAAGTCTCCCGTGCGTATTTTGCTCCAAAAATATCTCTCCCGAAGGTTTCATTCCATTTGTACACCGTTTGATATTCCTTTTCTGTAAAACCCTGAAATAGGCAAAAAAACAGCAATCTGGACTAGGCCTTTGGGTTAATAGGTTAGTCCCAAAAATAATATAACAGTGTATAATAAAGCCCATTAAACATCCAAAACATCATAAATAATAGCATGGAACAATCAAAAATGATAGATACATTGGAGACGTATCAGTGCATCAAACCAATCATATATCCTTCCTTAAAACAGCCAACATACCTACCTATTATGGCATTTTCATAGCCATTCCGGGATATATTGTGATGTAACTCCATTGTTCCGTTTATTATGACACACACCATCATGTCATATTGCTTTGCATGATCATGTAGTTGGCATAGTATTACATGACACTCTTGATCATTGCACATCCCGTTACACCGCCGGAGGCATTCATATAGAGTCATATTTTTGTTCTAGTATCAAGTTGTAATATCGAGTTATAAGTAAATAAAAGTGTGATGATTATCAATAGTAGAACATTGCCCCATGTGAGGTTATGAGTAAAGAGGCCAAGAAGTCTCAAGAGTCCAAAAGATTCACCAAAGAAAGAGAGAAAAATGGTCTCCAAAAAAAGAGGAGCCTAAAAAAATGAGAGAAAAAGAGAGAAGGGACAATGTTACTATCCTTTTCCACACTTGTGCTTCAGAGTAGCACCATGTTCTTCATTATAGAGAGTCTCCTATTTTTTCACTTTCATATATTACTAGTGGGAAATTATGTTATAGAACTTGGCTTGTATATTCCAATGATGGGCTTCCTCAAATGCCCTAGGTCTTCATGAGCAAGCAAGTTGATGGACACCCACTAGTTTTCTTTTGAGCTTTCATACACTTATAGCTCTAGTGCATCCGTTACATGGCAATCCCTACTCACTCACAATTATATCAATTGATGGACATCTCCACATTCCGTTTGATGTGAGACTTTCTCCCTACTTTTGTCTATTACCATCTTCTATTCCACCCATAGTGCTATATCCATGGCTCACGCTCATGTATTGCGTGAAGAGTTGAAAAGGTTTAAGAATGTATAATTATGAATACAATTGCTTGGCCAGAAGTGTTGAGAAGAGGGATCATAAAAAGACTATGTAATTTTATTGGGATAACTTTCTTTAGCCATGCTATTTTTGAAGCTTGATAATTTGCTTTCTAGTATGTTTGGAAGTATTATTGTTTTTATGTCAATATTAAACTTTTGTTTTGAATCTGATGGATCTGAACATTCATGCCACAATAAAGAAGAATTACATGGATAAATATGTTAGGTAGCATTCCACATCAAAAATTCTGTTTTTATCATTTACCTACTCGAGGACGAGCAGGAATCAAGCTTGGGGATGCTTGATACGTCTCCAACGTATCTATAATTTTTGATTGTTCCATGCTATTATATTATCTGTTTTGGATGTTTTATATGCATTAATGTGCTATTTTACATTATTTTCGGGACTAACCTATTAATCTAGAGCCCAGTGTCAGTTTTTGTATTTTCCTTGTTTCTGAGTTTCGCAGAAAAGGAATATCAAACGGAGTCCAAACGGAATGAAACTTTTAGATGATTTTTCTTGGACCAGAAGGCACCCAGGGGACTTGGAGTCCAAGTCAGAAGAGCTGCGAGGGGGGACAAGGGTGCATGGCGCCCCCTAGGGTGGTGGGCACGCCCCCCACCCTTGTGGGCCCCTCGTAGCACCCGTGACCGACTTCTTCCGCCTATATATTCCCAAACCCTCAGTGGAGGCATCGAAACCACTTTTCCACCGTCGCAACCTTGTATACCCATGAGATCCCATCTGGAGGCCGTTTCCGATACTTTGTCGGAGGGGGATTCGACCACGGAGGGCTTCTACATCAACACCATTGCCCTTCCGATGAAGCGTGAGTAGTTTACCACAGACCTATGGGTCCATAGCTAGTAGCTAGATGGCTTCTTCTCTCTCTTTGATTCTCAATACCATGTTCTCCACGATGTTCTTGGAGATCTATCCGATGTAATCTTCTTTTGCGGTGTGTTTGTTGAGATCCGATGAATTGTGGATTTATGATCAGCTTATCTATGAGTATGATTTGAATCTTATCTGAATTCTTATATGCATGATTTGGTATCTTAGTAATTCTCTTCGAACTATTGGTTTCGTTTGGCCAACTAGATTGGTTTTTCTTGCAATGGGAGAAGTGCTTTGCTTTGGGTTCAATCTTGCGGTGTCCTCACCCAGTGAAAAAGTAGGGGTAGCGAGGCATGTATTGTATTGTTGCCATCGTGCATAAAAAGATGGGGTTTTTCATCATATTTCTTGAGTTATTCCTCTACATCATGTCATCTTACTTAAAGTGTTACTATGTTCTTCATAAACTTAATACTCTAGATGTAGGTAGGAGTCGGTCGATGTGTGGAGTAATAGTAGTAGATCCAAAACCATTTCGGTCTACTTGACACGGACATGATGCCTATATTGCATAATCATTGCCTTGGATATCGTCATAACTTTGCGCTTTTCTATCAATTGCTCGACGGTAATTTGTTCACCAACCATATTATTTTCCTTCAAGAGAGAAGCCTCTAGTGAAACCTATGGCCCCGAGTCTATTTTCTATCATACTAGTTTCTGATCTACTATTTTGCAATATTTTACTTTCCGATCTATAAACCAAAAAAATCAAAAATATTTTATCTTTTGTTTATCTATCTCTATCAGATCTCACTTTTGCAAGTGAACGTGAAGGGATTGACAACCCCTTTATCACGTTGGGTGCAAGTTGTTTGATTGTTTGTGCAGGTTTTGGTGATTTGTGCGTTCATCTCCTACTTGATTGATACCTAGGTTCACAAACTGAGGGAAATACTTATCTCTACTTTGTTGCATCACCCATTCCTATACCAAGGGAAAAACCAACGCAAGCTCAAGAAGTAGCACTTCTCGTGATGTCTGGGATCTCATCTGGAACTCTGAATAACATTTGGTTACCACTCATCAAATATCCCAGTACTACTCTAGCGTCAACGAACGTTAAGTGTGCGACCATGCGGGTTCGGGAATTATGTAGTCATGACCGAGACACCTCTCCGGTCAATAACCAATAGCGGGACCTGTATGCCCATATTGACTCCTACATATTCCACGAAGATCTTTTATCGGTTGAACCTTTATGACAACATATGTAATTCCCTTTGTCTATCGGTATGTTAGTTGCCCGAGATTCGGTCGCTGGTATCTCTATACCTAGTTCAATCTCGTTACCGGCACGTCTCTTTACTCGTTCCGTAATACGTCATCTTGCAGCTAACTCCTTACCGAGAGGGCCCAGAGATACCTCTCCATCATACGGAGTGACAAATCCCAATCTCGATTCGCGCCAACTCAATAGACACCTTCGAAGATACTTGTAGAGCATCTTTATGATCACCTAGTTATGTTGTGATGTTTGATAACACACAAGGTATTCCTCCGGTATCCGTGAGTTGCATGATCTCATGGTCGAGGCAATATATATTTGGCATTAAGAAAGCAGTAGCAATAAACTCAACGATCAAATGCTATTCTAATGGATGGGTTGTGTCCATCACATCATTCTCCTAATCATGTGATCCCGTTATCAATTGATAACACATGTCTATGGTTAGGAAACCTTAACCATCTTTTGATTAACGAGCTAGTCTAGTAGAAGCTCACTAGGGACATGGTGTTGCCTACATTTCCACACATGTATATGAGTTTTTGATCAATACAATTCTAGCATGGATAATAGACGTTTATCATGAATAGGGAAATATGATAATACCCAATTTATTATTGACTCTAAGGCATATTTCCAATACCGGAAGGGTTCTAGGCCGGTACTTGGTGGGCCTTATGGTCCAAAGGAGGGAGGCGCACAAGCCTACTAGGGGGCTGGGAGCACTCCACATCCCCTTGTAACGCCCCGGACACACCCGCCGGTGGTCGTTACTCCTGGCGGGATCTAGACTGGTCTCACATATCAATACTAGTCTTTTCTGCGCACTTTGTCCTCACTCATGCGCACCCGGGAGCAACTTCCCGGTCGGTCACCCATCCTGAAACTACTCCAAGCTGAGCACGCTTAACTTTGGAGTTCTATCCGAATGGGCTCCCGGAAAAGAAGGAATTCCTTATTGATATGAGTAGTCTATCATCCCTAATAAGCCAGGCCATCACATACACCCTCACTCAGAGGAACCGACGTCCTCGTCGGGCCACAGGAACGTTCCCTCTTGGCACAACCGTTTGTGCTTCCAGGACAGCACATGTGCCATGCCGTGTGCCACGCCGGGTCACAAACGTCATGCACAACATGACTGCAAACTGTCCGCAAACATCCGTGTAACCGCGAGGGTCGGCTCTGATACCAACTTGTAACGCCCCGGAAAAGAAGGAATTCCTTATTGATATGAGTAGTCTATCATCCCTAATAAGCCAGGCCATCACACCCCTGGCCACGCGTCAAGGAAGGAAAGGGGGCGCCAAGGCAAGGCAGCCGCCGGCCCCTCCCTGCCATCTCCTCCACCCCTAAAGAAGGAAAGTGGGAGGCTCCTAGGGCATGCGCCCAGGGTGGTCTCCGGCCCCCGTGGGTGCGCGCCTGGGCATCCTCCCTTGCCCCCTCCACCTATATATATATGTGACGAGGGAGAGGGGCAACACACACCACGATCCCCAAGCCGTGTGCGGTGCCCCCTCTAGTTATAATTCCTCCTCCATCCAGGTCTGTTGTGCTTGGCGAAGCCCCACGGATAGATTCACCACCACCTTCACCACGCTGTCGTGCTGGCGGAACTCATCTACTACTTCGCCTCTCTTGCTGGATCAACAAGGCGAGGACGTCATCGAGCTGAACGTGTACTGAACGTGAAGGTGCCGTACGTTCTGTACTTGATCGGGACGGATCATGAAGGTGTACGACTAGATCAATCGCGTTGATAAACGCTTCCGATTAGCGATGTACAAGGGTATGTAGATGCTCTCCCTCTCTCATAGATATGCATCTCCATGGATAGATCTTGCTTGTGCGTGGAATTTTTTTTTGTTTTCCATGAAACGTTCCCCAACGGTGGTATCAGAGCCATGTCTATGTGTAGATGATATGCACAAGTTGAACACAAAGGAGTTGTGGGCGTTAATGTTCATCTTGCTTCCCACCAATGTCTTATTTTGATTCGGCGACATTGTGTGGTGAAGCGGTCCGGACCAACCTTACATGTCCACGCACATGACACCGGTTCCAGCAACTGACATGCAACTTGTTTTGCATAAAGGTGGCTGGTGGGTGTTTGTTTCTCCTACTTTAGTTCAATCAGATTTGACCACGATGGTCCTTGCCGAAGGTTAAATAGCAACTTCATAATCACCGTTGTGGTTTTGCGTAGGTAAGAATGGTTCTTGCTAGTTGCCTGTAGCAGCCACGTAAAACTTGCAACAACAAAGTAGAGGATGTTCAACTTGTTTTTATAGGGCATGTTATGACGTGATATATGCTGATGTATGAGATGATCATGTTTTGTAATAAGTTCACGACTTGCATGCCAATGAGTACGACAACAGGCATGAGCCTTAGGGTTGTCTTTAATTATTGTATGACCTCGTGTCAATCACTTAAGAGCCATGTAATTTCTTTACTTTATCGGTATGTGTTAGCAATAGTTGCAGAAGCAATAGTTGGCGAGACGACCCGATGCAACGATGGAGATCAAGGTGTCGTGCCGGTGATGATGGAGATCATGCCGATGCTTTGGAGCTTGAGATCAAAAGCACAAGATGATGATGGCCATATCATGTCACATATTTTTATTGCATGTGCTGTTTATCCTTGATGCATCTGGTTTTTCTTAGAATGACGCTAGCATTATAAGATGATCCCTTCACTTAATTTCATGATGAAAGTGTTCTCCCTGAGTATGCACCATTGCCAAAGTTCATCGTTTCGAAGCACCTCATGATGATCGGGTGTAATAGATTCTATGTTCACATACAATGGGTGTAAGCCAGTTTTGCACACGCAGAATATTTGGGTTAAACTTGACAAGCCTAGCATGTACAGACATGGTCTCAGAACACTAGAGACCGAAAGGTTGAATCTGAGTCATATAGTAGATATGATCAACATAGAGATGTTCACCATTGAAGACTACCCCATCTCACGTGATGATCGGACATGGGTTAGTTAATTTGGATCATGTATCACTTAGACAACTTGAGGGGTGTTGATTTAAGTGGGAGTTCATTAGTAGTTTGATTATTTGAACTAAAATTTATCATGAACTTAGTCTTAAAAGTTTTTGCATATCTATGTTGTAGATCAATGGCACGTGATATCGTTCCCTTGAATTTTAATGCGTTCCTAGGGAAAGCTAAGTTGAAAGATGATGGTAGCAATTACACGATTATCCTCATTGCCACACAGAACAATTATGTCCTTGATGCACCACTAGGTGACAGACCTGCTGTAGGAGTTGATGCATATGTTATGAATGTCTGGCAGGCTCGATCTAATGACTACTCGATAGTTCAGTGTGTCATGCTTTATGGCTTAGAACTGGGACTTCAAAAGCGTTTTGAACGCCACAGAGCATATGAGATGTCCAAGAGCTGAAGTTAATATTTCAAGCAAATGACCGGGTTGGGAGATATGAAGTCTCCAACAAGTCCTTCAGCTGCAAGATGGAGGAGAACAGTTCTGTCTGTGAACACATACTCAAAATGTCTGGGTATTATAACTACTTGACACAGCTGGGAATTGATCTTCCAGTTGAGAGTATTACTAACAGAGTTCTTCAGTCAATGCCACCAAGATACAAAGGCTTCGTGATGAACTATAATATGCAAGGGATGACTAAAATAATTCTCGAGGTCTTCGCGATGCTGAAATCAGCGGAGGTAGAAATCACGAAGGAGCATCAAGTGTTGATGGTTAACAAGACCACTAGTTTCAAGAAAAGGGCAAGGGAAAGAAAGGGAACTTCAAGAAGAATGGCAAGCAAGTTGTCGCTCCCGTGAAGAAACCCAAAGCTGGACCCGAGCCTGAAACTGAGTGCTTCTACTGCAAGGGAAATGGTCACTCGAAGCGGAACCGCGCCAAATACTTGGCAGATAAGAAGGATGGCAAAGTGAACAAAGGTATATTTGATGTACATGTTATTGATGTGTTCCTTACTAATGCTCGTAGTAGCGCCTGGGTATTTGATACTGGTTCGGTTGCTCATATTTGTAACTCGAAACATCAGCTGGGGAATAAACAAAGATTCGCTAAGGATGAGGTGACGATGTGCGTCGGGAATGGTTCCAAGGTTCATGTGATCGCTGTCGGCACGCTACCTCTACGTCTACCATCGGGATTAGTTTTAGACCTCAATAATTGTTATTTGGTGCCAACAATGAGCATAAAAATTATATCTGGATCTTGTTTATTGCGAGATGGTTATTCACTTAAGTCAGAGAATAATGGTTGTTCTATTTATATGAGTAATATCTTTAATGGTCATGCGCCTTTGATGAATGGTCTATTCTTGTTGAATATCGATCGTAGTGATACACATATTCATAATATTGATGCCAAAAATACAAAGTTGATAATGATAGTGCAACATACGTGTGGCACTGCCGTTTAGGTCATATTGGTGTAAAACGCATGAAGAAACTCCACGTGGATGGAATTTTGGAATCACTTGATTATTGAATCATTTGATACTTGCGAACTATGCATCATGGGTAAGATGACTAAAGCTCCATTCTCCGAAACAATGGAGCGAGCTAATGACTTATTGGAAATAATACATGCCGATGTATGAGGTCTAATGAGTACTGAAGCACACAGCGGGTATCATTATTTTCTAACCTTCATAGATGGTTTAAGTAGGTACGAGTATATCTATTTAATGAAACACAAGTCTGTAATATTTGAAAAGTTCAAAGAATTTCAGAGTGAACTCGAGAATCATTGTGACAAGAAAATAAAGTTTCTACGATCTGATCGCTGAGGCGAATATTTGAGTTACGAGTTTGGCCTTCATTTAAGACAATGTGGAATTGTTTCACAACTCACGCCACCTGGAACACCACAGCATAATGATGTGTCCGAATGTCGTAACCGTACTTTATTAGATATGGTGTGTTCTATGATTCTTTTCCCGATTTGCCTTTATCATTTTGGGGTTATGCGAGACATCTGCATTTACGTTAAATAGGACACCACCTAAATCCGTAGAGACGACACCGTATGAACTATGGTTTGGCAAGAAACCTAAGTTGTCGTTTCTTAAAGTTTGGGGATGCGACGCTTATGTAAAAGGCTTTAGCCTGATAGGCATGAACCCAAAGCGGAGAAGTGCATCTTCATAGGATACACTAAAGAAACTATTGGGTATACCTTCTACCACATATCCGAAGGCAAGATCTTTGTTGCTAAGAATGGGTCATTTCTAGAGGAGTTTCTCCTGAAAGAAGTGAGTGGGAGGAAAGTAGAACTTGATGAGGTAGTTGTACCTTCTCTCGAATTGGAAAATCGCACATCAGAGAAAATTGTTCCCACGATGACTACACCAACTAGAGAAGAAGCTAATGATAATGATCATGAAGCTTCGGATCAAGTTACTACCAAACCTCTTAGGTTGACCATATTACATACCGCACGAGAGTGGTATGGTAATCCTGTACTAGAAGTCATGTTGTTAGACAACGACGAACATTTGAACTATTAAGTAGCTATGATGAGCCCAGATTCCGACAAATGGCTTGAGGCCATGAAATCTAAGATGGGATCCATGTGTGAGAACAAAGTGTGGACTTTGGTGGACTTGCCCGATGATCGGCAAGCCACTGAGAATAAATGGATCGTCAATAGGAAGACGAACGTTGATGGTAATATCACTGTCTACAAAGTTTGACTTGTTGTGAAAGGTTTTCGACAAGTTCAAGGGGTTGACTACAATGAGACTTTCTCACTCACAGTGATGCTTAAGTCTGTCTGAATCATGTTAGCAATTGCCCCATTTTATGATTATGAAATCTGGCAAATGGACGTCAAAACTGCATTCCTTAATGGGGTTCTTAAAGAAAAGTTGTATATGATGCAACCCGAAAGTTTTGTCGATCCTAAAGGTTCTAACAGAGTGTGCAAACTCCAACGATCCATCTATGGACTGGTGCAAGCATCTCAGAGTTGGAATATACGCTTTGATGAGGTGACCAAAGCATATGGTTTTATACAGACTTACGGTAAAGCATGTATTTACAAGAAAGTTAGTGGGAGCTCTGTAGCATTTCTGATATTATATGTGGATGACATATTGTTGATTGGAAATGATATAGAATTTCTGGATAGCATAAAAGGATAGTTGAATAATAATTTTTCAACGAAATACCTCGGTGAAGCTGCTTATATATTGGGCATCAAGATCTACAGGGATAAATCAAGACGCTTAATAGGACTTTCACAAAGCACATACCTTTACAAAGTTCTGAATAAGTTCAAAATGGATCAATCAAAGAAAGGGTTCTTGCTTGTGTTGCAAGGTGTGAAATTGAGTCAGACTCAAAGTCCGACCATGGAATAAGATAGAGAGAAAATGGAAGTCACTCCCTATGCCTCATCCATAGGTTCTATTATGTATTCCAAGCTGTGTACCAGACCTGATGTGTGCCTTGCCATAACTTGGCAGGGAGGTACCTAAAGGAAATATGCCCTAGAGGCAATAATAAAGTTGTTATTTATATTTCCATATATATCATGATAAATGTCTTTTATTCATGCTAGAATTGTATTAACCAAAAAGTTGATACATGTGTGAATACATAGACAAAACAAAGTGTCCCTAGTATGCCTCTACTAGACTAGCTTGTTAATCAAAGATGGTTAAGTTTCCTAACCATAGACATGTGTTGTCATTTGATGAACGGGATCACATCATTAGGAGAATGATGTGAAGGACAAGACCCATTCGTTAGCTTAGCATTATGATTGTTTAGTTTTATTGTTATTACTTTCTTCATGACTTATACATGTTCCTCTGACTATGAGATTATGTAACTCCCGAATACCAAAGGAACACTTTGTGTGCTATCAAACATCACAACGTAACTGGGTGATTATAAAGATTCTCAACAGGTGTCTCCGAAAGTGTTTGTTGAGTTGGCATAGATCGAGAATAGGATTTGTCACTCCGAGTGTCGGAGAGGTATCTCTGGCCCTCTCGGTAATACACATCATATAAGCCTTGCAAGCAAATGACTAATGAGTTAGTCACGAGATGATGTATTATGGAACGAGTAAAGAGACTTGTCGGTAATGAGATTGAACTAGGTATGAAGATACCGGCGATCAAATCTCGGGCAAGTAACATGCCGATGACAAAGGGAACAACGTATGTTGTTATGCGGTTTGACCGATAAAGATCTTCGTAGAATATGTAGGAGCCAATATGAGCATCCGAGTTCCGCTATTGGTTATTGACTGGAGATGTGTCTCGGTCATGTCTACATAGTTCTCAAACCCGTAGGGTCCGCACGCTTACCTTTCGATGACGATTTGTATTATGAGTTATGTGTTTTTGATGACCGAAGTTTGTTCGGAGTCCCGGATGAGATCACGGACATGACGAGGAGTCTCAAAATGGTTGAGACATAAAGAATGATATATTGAACAATGTTATTCGGACATCTGATGAGTTCCGAGCAGCACCGGACAACTATCAGAGTGCCGGAGGGTTATCGGAACCTCCGGGGGAACTAATGGGCCTTCATTGGGCCTTAGTGGAAAGAGACGAGGGCTGCAAGGGTGCGGCGCCCCCTATTTCCTTCTCCTTCCTCCCCCCTCTCTCCCTTTTCGTGGAATCCTACTAGGACTAGGAGTCCTACTAGGACTCCCCTCTTGGATGCGCCCTAGGGGTCGGCCGGCCTCCTCCTCCCCCATCCTTTATATACTTGGGGAGGGGGCACCCTAGAACACACAAGTTGATCTTTTAGCCATGTGCGGTGCCCCCCTCCATAGTTTTCCACGTTGGTCATATTGTTGTAGTGCTTAGGTGAAGCCTTGCGCAGATCACATCATCAACACCGTCACCACAGCGTCGTGCTGCCGGAGCTCTCCCTTGAGCCTATGCTGGATCAAGAGCTCATGGGACGTCATCGTGTTGAATGTGTGCTGAACACAGAGGTGCCATATGTTCGGTACTTGGATCGGTTGGATCGTGATGACGTTCGCCTACATCAACCGCGTTACTAAACGCTTCCGCTTCCGGTCTATGAGGGTACGTGGACACACTCACCACGCTCATTGCTATGCTTCTCCTAGATAGATCTTGTGTGATCGTAGGAAAATTTTGAAATACTATGTTCCCCAACAATGGCATCAGGAGCCAGGTCTATGCGTAGATGATATGCACGAGTAGAACACAAACAGTTGTGGGCGATAATAGTCATACTGCTTACCACCAACGTCTTACTTAGATTCGGCAGTATTGTTGGATGAAGCGGCCTTGACCGACATTACATGACTGTGTTCATGAGATTGGTTCTATCGACGTGCTTTGCACACATGTGGCTGGCGGGTGTCAGTTTCTCCAACTTTAGTTGAATCAAGTGTGACTACGATTGGTCCATGTTGAAGGTTAAAATAGCACACTTGACGAAAAATCATTGTGGTTTTGATGCATAGGTAAGAACGGTTCTTACTATAAGCCCGTAGCAGCCACGTAAAACTTGCAAGAACAAAGTAGAGGACGTCTAACTTGTTTTTGAAGGGCGTGTTGTGATGTGATATTGTCAAGACGTGATGAGTTATACGTTATTGTATGAGATGATCATGTTTTGTAAATTATCGGCAACCGACAGGAGCCTTATGGTTGTCTCCTTATGTCGGTGTACTAAGATAGGGGTACCTTAGTACCCCAACTTGTGCACGGGCAGTAGCAGCTTCCCGCGGCAGGGTCTACCACGCGCTTGCCGGAAACCTTTCCGGTCCTTATTAAGCCATTCAAAAACAAAGTATACAAATCAGAAGTCCAAGACCCCGGCAAGTGGAGCATGCCGGGAAGGCCGTCCCAGGCTCAGGATTATCACATCAACGCAAGACCCTGGCAAGAGGAGCTTGCCAGGAAGACCAGAAGACTGCATCTCAGAAGACACGCCTTGGCGCAGCATGCGCCTCGGCTGGGCCCGGGGAGCGACAAGCTTCAGGGCCCGGCAAGGTCAAGGCCCCGGCAAGATGCTTGCCGGGGGAAGCCTGCGCTGTGTGCCCGCGCTCCAGCTCATCGGCCCACGCGTCGCCCTGGGGCCCTTCCAGGGACGCGTGGCGGATGGCTGTGCAGCCTGGGGGACACGGTGGCACTCCACGGTGACGAGGCTACCGCCGTGGCGAACGGAGACGCACGGGCGGGTGCTTTTGGGGTCGACGGCGACGGGCATTTAATGCTCTTGTCCCCCACTGTCAAGTTAGGTGATGACCACTGTTCATCCACTGTTCACGCACTGTTCCCGCACTGTTACAACTACCACCAAAGTTACATTTTTGCCCCTTCTTCTATGTTGACACCTGTCGGTGACCCCTTGAGCTATAAAAGGAGGCCCATGCACAACGTAGAAAGGGTTCGGAACCTAGACAGCTCTCCTGCTCGGTGTAGCTAGTTCTTCAAGCTCCCGAGCCCCAAAACTCAGTACAATCTAAGCAGGAGTAGGGTTTTACGCGTCCGCGCGGCCCGAACCTGGGTAAACTGCCCGCGTGTGCTCTTCGATCCGCTCTTTGTGCTCCCTCCGCTCCCTTACCGCAACGTACAAGGGGCTCCGGTCCCATGGTGCTCGTGGTGGACAGTTTCCCCCGACACCTTATTGTATGAATTACGAATGCCATGTAATTGCTTTACTTTATCACTATGAGTTAGCGATAGTAGTAGAAGCAATCGTTGGCGAGACGACCACGATGCTATTTTGAAGATCATGGTGTCAGGCCAGTGACGATGGAGATCATTACGATGCTTTGGAGATGGATATCAAAAGCACAAGATGATGATGGCCATATCATGTCACATATTTTGATTGCATGTGATGTTTATCTTTTTATGCATCTTATTTTGCTTAGTATGGCAGTAGCATTATAAGATGATCCCTTACAAAATTTCAAGGTACAAGTGTTCTCCCTGAGTATGCACCGTTGCGACAGTTCGTCGTGCCGAGACACCACGTGATGAACGGGTGTGATAAGCTCGGGTTAAACTTGACGAGCCTAGCATGTAAAGACATGGCCTCGAAACACTGGAGACTGAAAGGTCGAGCGTGAATCATATAGTGGATATGATCAACATAATATGTTCACCACTGAAAACTACTCCATCTCACGTGATGATCGGACATGGTTTAGTTGATTTGGATCACGTGATCATTTAGATGACTTGAGGGGTGTCAATCTAAGTGGGAGTTATTTAGTAATATGATTAATTGAACTTTAATTTATCATGAACTTAGTCCTGATAGTTTTTGCATGTCTATGTTGTTGTAGATCAATGGACCATGCTACCGTTCCCTTGAATTTTAATGCGTTCCTAGAGAAACCTAGTTGAAAGATGATGGTAGCAACTACACGGACTGGGTCCGTAACTTGAGGATTATCCTCATTGCTGCATAGAAGAATTATGTCCTTGAAGCACCGCTAGGTGACAGGCCTGCTGCAGGAGCAACATGTGACGTTATGAACATCTGGCAAGCTCGATCTGATGACTACTCGATAGTTCAGTGTGCCATGCTTTACGACTTAGAATCGTGACTTCAAAGATGTTTTGAACGTCACGGAGCATATGAGATATTCCAAGAGTTGAAGTTAATATTTCAAGCAAATGCCTAAGTTGAGAGGTATTAAGTCTCTAACAAGTTCTATAGATTCAAGATGGAGGAGAACAGTTCCGTCAGTGAACACATACTCAGAATATCTAGGTACCACAACCACATGACTCAACTTGGAGTCAAAGTTGATGATGATAGTGTTATTGACAGAGTTCTTCAATCACTGCCACCAAGCTATAAAGGCTTCATGATGAACAATAATATGCAAGGGATGCAAAAGACAATTCACGAGCTCTTCGCTATGCTCAAAGTTGCGGAGGTAGAAATCAAGAAGGAGCATCAAGTGTTGATGGTTAACAAGACCACTAGTTTCAAGAAAAAGGGCAAGGGAAAGAAGGGGAACTTTAAGAAGAATAGCAAGCTAGTTGATACTCCCAGGAAAAAACCCAAGTCTGGAGCCAAGCCTGAAACTGAGTGCTTCTACTCCAAAGGGAATGGTCACTGGAAGCGGAAATGCCCCAAGTATTTGGCGGATAAGAAGGATGGCAAAGTGAACAAAGGTATATTTGATATACACGTTATTGATGTGTACCTTACTAATGCTCGTAGTAGCGCCTGGGTATTTGATACTGGTTGGTTGCTCATATTTGTAACTCGAAACAAGGGCTATGGATTAAATGAAGATTGGATAAGGACGAGGTGACAATGCGCGTGGAAAATGGTTCCAAAGTCGATGTGATCGCCGTCGGCACACTACCTCTGCATCTACCTTCGGGATTAGTTTTAGACCTAAATAATTGTTATTTAGTTCCAGCGTTGAGCATGAAGATTATATCTAGATCTTGTTTGTTGCGAGACGGTTATTCATTTAAATCAGAGAATAATGGTTGTTCTATTTATATGAGTAATATCTTTTATGGTCATGCACCCTTGATGAGATATCATTTTTTGTTGAATCTCGATCGTAGTGATACACATATTCATAATATTGAAGCCAAAAGATGCAAAGTTGATAATGATAGTGCAACTTATTTGTGGCACTGCCGTTTAGGTCATATTGGTGTAAAGCACATGAAGAAACTCCATGCTGATGGGCTTTCGGAATCACTAGATTATGAATCACTTGGTGCTTGTGAACCATGCCTCATGGGCAACATGACTAACGCTGCGTTCTCCGGAACAATGGAGCGAGCAACTGACTTATTGGAAATAATACATACTGCTGTATGCGGTCCGATGAGTGTTGAGGCTCGCGGCGGGTATCGTTATTTTCTGATCTTCACAAATGATTTGAGCAGATATGGGTATATCTACTTGATGAAACACAAGTATGAAACATTTGAAAAGTTCAAAGAATTTCAGAGTGAAGTAGAGAATCATCGTAACAAGAAAATAAAGTTTCTAGATCTGATCGGGGAGGCGATTATTTGAGTTACGAGTTTGGTCTTCATTTGAAACAATGTGGAATAGATTCGCAACTCATGCCACCTGGAACGCCATGGCGTAATGGTTTTTCCTAACATCGTAACCGTACTTTATTAGATATGGTGCGATATATGATGTCTCTTACCAATTTGCCACTATCATTTTGGGGTTATGCTTTAGAGACAGCTGCATTCACATTAAATAGGGAACCATCTAAATCCGTTGAGATGACACCTTATGAACTGTGGTTTGGCAAGAAACCCAAGTTGTCGTTTCTTAAAGTTTGGGGCTGCGATGCTTATGTGAAAAAGCTTCAACCTGATAAGCTCGAACCTAAATCGGAGAAATGTGTCTTCATAGGATACCCAATAGAAATTGTTGGGTACACCTTCTATCACAGATCTGGCAAGATATTTGTTGCTAAGAATGTATCTTTTCTAGAGAAGGAGTTTCTCTCTAAGGAAGTGAGTGGGAGGAAAGTAGAACTTGATGAGGTAATTGTACCTTCCCCCGAATTGGAAAGTAGTTCATCACAGAAATCAATTCTAGTGATTCCTACACCAAGTAGTGAGGAAGCTAATGATACTGATCATGAAACTTCAAATCAAGTTACCACTAAACCTCGTAGGTCAACCAGAGTGTGTTCCGCACCAGAGTGGTACGGTAACCCTGTTCTGGAAGTCATGTTACTAGACCATGACGGACCTACGAACTATGAGGAAGCAATTATGCACCCACATTCCGCAAAATGGCTTGAGGCCATGAAATCTGATATGGGGTCCATGTATGAGAACAAAGTGTGGACTTTGGTTGACTTGCCCGATGATCGACAAGCCATTGAAAATAAATGGATTTTTAAGAAGACTGATGCCGATGATAATGTTACTATCTACAATGCTCGACTTATTGTGAAAGATTTTCGACAAGTTCAAGGAGTTGACTACGATGAGACTTTCTCACCCATAGCGATGCTTAAGTCTGTCCGAATCATGTTAGCAATTGCCGCATTTTATGATTATGAAATCTGGCAAATGGATGTCAAAACTGCATTCCTTAATGGATATCTCAAATAAGAGTTGTATATGATGCAACTAGAAGGTTTTGTCGATCCTAAAGGTGCTAACAAAGTGTGCAAGCTCCAACGATCCATCTATGGACTGATGCAAGCATCTCGGAGTTGGAATATACGCTTTGATGACGTGATCAAAGCATATGGTTTTATACAGACTTTTGGAGAAGCATGTATTTACAAGAAAATGAGTGGGAGCTCTGTAGCATTTCTGATATTATATGTGGATGACATATTGTTGGTTGGAAATGATGTAGAATTTCTGGATAGCATAAAAGGATACTTGAATAAGAATTTTTCAATGAAAGACCTCGGTGAAGCTGCTTAAATATTGGGCATCAAGATCTATAGAGATACATCAAGATGCTTAATTGGACTTTCACAAAGCACATACCTTGATAAAGTTTTGAAGAAGTTCAAAATGGATCAGTCAAAGAAAGGGTTCTTGCCTGTGTTACAAGGTGTGAAGTTGAGTCAGACTCAATGCCCAACCACTTCAGAAGATAGAGAGAAAATGAAAGTCATTCCCTATGATTCAACCATAGGTACTATCATGTATGCAATGATGTGTACCATACCTGATGTGTGCCTTGCTATAAGTCTAGCAGGGAGGTCCCAAAGTAATCCTGGAGTGGATCACTGGACAGCGGTCAAGAACATCCTGAAATACCTGAAAAGGACGAAGGATATGTTTCTCGTTTATGGAGGTGACAAAGAGCTCGTCGTAAACGGTTACATCGATGCAAGCTTTGACACTGATCCGGATGACTCAAAGTCACAAATCGGATACATACTTTTGTTGAACGGTGGAGCTGTCAGTTGGTGCAGTTCCAAGCAGAGCATCATGGCGGGATCTACGTGTGAAGCAGAGTACATAGTTGCTTCGGAAGCAGCAATTGAAGGAGTCTGGATGAAGGAGTTGTAACACCCCGGTGTGATGATGCTACAGTAACCCTTGGGGTTAAGTTAATCTTTTTGCTAAAACCGTGTTTGATCATCATTGTCTAATATCTCTTGCAAATTCCAGTCAAATTCAAACTCTAATGTTATGTGAAATTCCAAAGTTGCTCAAACATGAAAACATAAATGTTCATCATGTGACAAATAATCCTTTGTTAGTATTGGTGGTGAACTAATAATTTTTGCAAAGTGTTAAAATGTCCTAACTATTTGGAACAGATGCTTTAAAGAAATAAAAGAAAACAAATAAAGGGAGGGGGTAGAAAAGCCCCTGGCTCCCCCAGGCCTCGGCCCACTCCAGCAAGCCGACCCAATCGTGGCCTATATGGCCTTGTACCCAGGCCAAACCCTAGCGCACACCACCTCCACTTCCCCCCATTCCTCCCTCTGCTCCACCCCGATCCAGATCGGATCGGACGCTCGACGGCGCCCCTCGCCGGGCCGACCGCATCGCCCATTGCCCGTGGACATCGACGACCGCCGCCGACAAAGCTAGACCGCGCCGTCGCCAGACCGGCACCCCGGAGCACCACCGCCCCGCCGTCGCCTGTCGCCTCCTCATCCTCCTCCTCGACACGCCTCACCACGCCTCGCTGCCCTCTTCCCACGACGGCAGTGAGCACCTCCCCGTGCTTCCTCTCCCCCCCCCTCATACAGGATGTGTCCCACTCGCCGTAGCCCTACTCGGCGTCCTCGCCTCCGACCGCACCCGTGTGCTCGCTCGCGCTAATCGCGCTCACCGTGGCCCTGTCCCGCCCATAGCCCCGCTCACCGCTCCTGCTAGCTCGCGCGGGCGCGCACCGCACCAGCTGCTCCACGCTCGACCCGCCTATGCCTCGCGCCCGACGCACACCGGACCGCGACCCATGCCGCACCATGGCCACAGCCACCGCCGACGCTCACTGGCCATTACGCCTCGCCCTCCTGCTCCCCCTCCGCTAGCCCGTGCCGCAGCGGCTTGTTGCCGCTCTGTTGCTGTTGTGCACGCTCGCCGCGGCCTCGCGCTCCTGCTGCCTGCATCGTGCCGCCCGACCGGCTCGCTCCCCGCTAGGCACGCGCGTCGCCCCCATCCGTCCCGTCGCGCAGCTCCCCGTTCCGCTCGCCGCGCCCCGCTTCCCCTTGCTCCCCCTACGCGTGCCGCCGCCCCCCTACGCCCGTCGTCGCCTAACCGCGGCCGGCCGGCAAGCCTCGCCGCCGCCGTCAGCAACGGCTCCGGTCGGCCGGCACCCTCCCCTGGCCGCGCCGTCGCCTCCGTGCGAGCAGACGGGCGCCGCTCCTTTGCCCGCCCCGATAGCCCAGCCCCCGAGCGCCTGTTTGCCTCATTTGGGCCTCTCGACAATGGGGCCCACGCCCTCCTTTTAAAAAAAGAATCTAAAAATAATAATAAATAAATATTTAATCGATATAATTAATACTGTTTAAAATACTAATAAGATTAATTAGTCTGCTAAATAAACGAGGTTAACTCTGTATTTAGCTAAACAGTGTATGACAAGAGGGCCCCACCCCCATTGACCAGTCAAACATTGACATGTCAACTGGGTCCCAATGGGCCCCACTGTCAGCTTCTATGTACAATGTGTGTACACAGGGCTGGGTACCATTAGTGTTTTAATCTTTATTTCCGAATTAATAATAATTTCAGAATATTGTTAAAACTTTAGAAAATCATAGAAAATAATTCGTAACTCGGATGAAAATGTTTTATATATCAAAATTGCTCAGAACAACGAGACGAATCTGAATTCGCGGCCCGTTCGTCTGCCACATGCTCCTAGCATAGAGAACATGCAACTTTCCCCCTCGGATTCATCTATCCGAAAACACGAAACATTGGGCATACTTTCCCGGATGTTACCCCCTACACCGGTACCGTGTAGCACCGCGTTAGAACACCCTAGCACTACGTGTTGACTTGTCGTGCTTCTTGTTGCATCTGTGTGCTTTATATTTACTGTTTCTTCCCCCTCTTCTCTCCGGTAGACCCCGAGACCGATGATGCCCCGGTGATCGACTACGGTGTTGATGACCCCTCCTTCCTGACAGAGCAACCAGGCAAGCCAACCCCCTTTGATCATTCCGATATCGCCCATTTCCTTCTCTCTTATGCTTGCATTAGAACTGCTGCTATTTTTGTATGATCCTATTCTGATGCATAGCCTGTTGTTGATACCTGCTTTCATACCTTACATGTTTATACTAAACTGCTTAGTATAGGCTAGTTAGAGATCCATCAGAGATCCCCACTTTGTCCCGACTGCCCCGCTGGATTATCAGAAGACCCAACCAACGGGATCGAAGACTAGGCCCTGGCACCGCACATCACTTTTCCCTTAGTTGTTCGACACTACTGGGTTACTATCGAGTGCCTAGGGTGAGACCTCATCAGCACTTCTAATGTTAACCTTGTAGGTTAGTTCATCGGTTATGGTCATCGAGGGTGATTTCCTCCTTCTCCACTCCCGATAACGACACTGTCGTGCAACTCCTCAAGAGTGGACCTTGAGGGTGACTCCTCTTTCATTCACCTTGACGATAAACATGAGGTGGAATTCCATCGAGGGTGATTTCCTCATGTTTCCCTTTGGTGTTAGACACACAGTTACAATGGTTACTATGAATTTACACTGAACCTTGTTACTAAAGACGGGTCGACCTTGAGGGGTACCCGCACGAGCTTAATTGCGAGTGATGTGTAGTGGGTTGACCTGGAAGGTGCCCGCGAGATAAATACGAGGCGTGGCCGGGCATTCTTAGCCCTTGCCGCAAGTCCTCAAGACGGGGCAATGGGGTCACATGATTGCGAGTCTCTGATCGTTAACTCGCATTCCCAAGACACTAAACGGTTTGGATATTTGATCCAAGGGGCCTCTGGCCTGATAGCACTAACCATCACGTGGGCATAGTATGGGCGTTCTGCGTCGTACGCATCAGCCAAAGCTTAATTGACGTCGTGCGACTGAGCGGCTCATGCCGGGTTGGACTGGTTATGCACCTACCTTTCTAAGGGGGTAGCTAGGTCTGCTCATCGGCCGCCCACGCATCATGCAGGAGTTCCTGGGGCGATGGCCCATGACCCCTGGGGGCATAGGTTTAGTCCGGCGTGCATGACCTCTCTATTAAGCCTAGGTCGGGTTGGGGCATATTGTTTGGCCGAGGGCGGGCATGAGTTGATCGTGTGCCCGTCCGGAGTTAAGCGAGCGTGGTGGGTAAGTTGGTGCACCCCTGTAGGGAAGAAAACATCTATCGATAGCCTGTCCTACGGTAACAGGCACTTGGAGTTGTATCCCGATCGCTACAACTAGAACTGGATGCTGGGGCATGATTTGGATATGTTGCTTCAGGAGTCGAGAAAGGATCCCAGAGCGTTGAAACAACAACATAAATATGACTTATGTTATACTACTCTACTCCCCCCTATTGCTGCAAGACGGTGGTTTCCATAAGATGCTAGTCTTCGATAGGACTAGCTTCTCCCCCTCTTATTCTGGTGTTCTGCAGCTTAGTCCACAGATACTATCCTATTCATTGATACCGATGCATATGTAGTATAGATCCTTGCTTGCGAGTACTTTGGATGACTACTCACGATTGCTTTGCTCCCCCTTTACCCCTTCTTTCTTCTTTCTGGTTGATGCAACCAGATGGTGGAATCCAGGAGCCAGAAGCCACCTTTGACGACTGCTACTACCCCGATGGAGGCTACTACTACATGAAGATCGCCGACGACCAGGAGTAGTTAGGAGATCCCAGGCATGAGCCCTTGCCTTTTCGATCGTTGATGTTTTGTGCTAGCCTTCTTAAGGCAAACTTGTTTAACTTATGCCTGTACTCAGATATTGTTGCTTCCGCTGACTCTGTTGTGTTCGAGCTTATGTATTCGAGCCCTCGAGGCCCCTGGCTTATAATATAAAGCTTGTATTATTTTAATTTGTGTCTTGAGTTGTGTTGTGATATCTTCCAATGAGTCCCTCATCTTGGTCGTACACATTTGCGTGCATGATTAGTGTACGGTCAAATTAGGGGTAACACAAGTTGGTATCAGAGCTGACTGCCTGTAGGAATCCCCCTTTCCAACTCCTTGGTCGAAGTTGAGTCTAGTATTTGAAAAAATGTTTTACTAACATGGCTGTGTGGCTTACGGGCCCACGTCGCCATTGGGTGGTATTAGGATCTTTTACTCCTCGATCCTTACTCCGGGACTCTGAACTCTCTTCTATTCGGGTTAAACGAATTTACTAACTCTAACATTAGGATCCCGTGACCACATTCACCCCAAAGTTGGATAAGCCATTGTTATTCCTTAGGTTAGTATTTTGAATAAGTACCCCACTCTGTCTTGCTGACTACTATGTGGTACCCGTCGAATCTCGTTCATTCTACATGTTAGATAGTGAATAATTCTTTGTCTTTGCAAATGCTCAATACTGAACTACCCCCTATTACATGTTAGCAGGATGGTTAGACCAGGTGGTCGTGGCCGTGGTGGCAACGCTCCACCACCGCCCGAATTCGTGGAAGGAATGATGCAAGAGTTTGAGCTAAATCGCCAGTTCATGCATGGAGTGATGGCTCAATTTCCTCGCCCAAATATGAATCAGCAGCCAGCCCCAGTAACTCCGTAAGACTTTGCGCAACTCAAACATGTCGTCTACCGCAGCTCAACTCAACCACTGGATGCTGATGACTGGCTCCGTGACATCGCTTTCGAGCTAGAGTCTGCTGATGTAGCCCCTGCCAACTGTGTCACCTTTGCGGCATACTATCTGAAGGGCTCCGCTACTCAATGGTGGGACAGCCACAGGCGTACCCTACCTTCTGGAACGGTCATCACTTGGCCGGATTTCCAAATCACTTTCCGTGCCCGCTTCATTCCTCAGGGATCATTGACAGGAAAAAGCGAGAGTTCCGCAACCTCATCCAAGGCAACAAGTCTGTAGATGCTTATCAGCGAGGATTCTTGGACTTGTCCCGCTATGCTGAAGAAGACATTGCTACTGATGCTCGCAGGCAAGAAAAGTTTCATGATGGACTTCACCCTGATATCAAGCTAGCACTTCTCGCTCATGACTTTGCCGACTTCGCCATCTTGGTGAACAAGGCCATTCATGTTGAGACTGGTATTCAGGAACACCAGGGATCCCTCAGGCGCAGTCATGACGCTGGCTCATCTTCGGGCCCGTTAGCACAGAAGCGTCGGATTTGGATTCCGCACAACATGTATTGTCCAACTGCTCCTGCTCCAAGACAGTCTTATGTTGCTCCGCGTCTGCCTCCTCCACCATCGAGGCAGCCTCTTCGCACTGTGCCACCTCGGGCTCCTACTCCCAATCCCAATGATGGTTGTGCTTCAGATGTGGCCATCCAGGTCACCGCGCTAGGGATTGTAGACAGAGCAAGAACCAGCTGGCCCTCCCTGCAGCTGGCCGTAACAATCAGCCCCGCAACAAAAATACCAGATCCTATGGTCGTGGTCAGGCTAATCATGTTGATCTGAATGAATCTCAAGATCAGCCTGCTACTATGATGGGTACTCTTCTCGTTAACTCGGTACCGGCTTATGTGTTATTTGATTCAGGAGCATCACATTCATTCATGTCAGAAAATTTTGCATACGCACACGACATTCGATGCGAGCCCATGAACACTCCGATAGTGGTACGCACCCCTGCGGGCCAGTGTCGAACAACCATGATTGGCCGCGACATCCCTGTTGAAATTGAAGGGTTGGAATTCCATGTTTCTCCCATTATATTGGAGTCTCTAATATTGATCTCATTCTGAGAATGGAATGGTTGAAAGCACATACTGCCTATATCGTTTGCCCCACCAAAGTCGTTCATCTTCTACATCCATCGAATGAGATAGTAAGCTACCATGATCAGATTGTTCAAAATGCCGAGACACGACTTTATGCCTTGAATGCGTTGAACGTGACACCTCTTGAGGGCATTGAGAAGATTCCACTCATTCACGATTTCCAAGATGTCTTTCCAGAAGAACTCCCAGGCATACCTCCTACATGGGGTGTTGAATTTGTCATCGACTTGAAACTAGGCACCGTTCCTATTGCCAAACGACCCTACAAGATGCCACCTCATGAGCTCCTTGAACTTAAGGAGGAAATCGACAAGTCTCTGCGCAGTAGGATTCATTCGTCCAAGTTCCTCTGCATGGGGAGCACCTTGTCTCTTTGTGAAGAAGAAGGATGGCACGAACCGTTTGGTCGAAGACTACCATCCTATCAACCAAGCTACAATTCAGAACAAATATCCGCTTCCTCGGATCAACGATCTGTATGATCAACTGGCTAGTTCATCAATATTCTCTAAACCCGACTTGAGGTTGGGTTACCACTAGATCCTTGTTCGGGAAGAGGATATTCCCAAGACCTCCTTCGTTACTCGATATGGTTCTTATGAGTACACCGTCATGTCCTTCGGTTTGACCAATGCTCTAGCGACATTCTCTCATCTGATGAACTATATATTCATGGATTACCTCGACAAGTTCGTCGTGGTTTATCTGGATGATATCCTGGTATATTCGAAGAATAAAGAAGAACATGTTGAACATCTTTGTCTTGTTCTGGAAAAGCTTCGAGAGCATCAACTATATGCCAAGTATTCTAAGTGTGAATTCTGGCTACCCGAAGTAACCTACCTTGGTCATGTGATCTCCAAGGATAGTATTGCCGTCAACCTAGAGCGAGTTTAGGCTATTCTTGACTAGACCCCTCCCAAGAATGTCAAGCAAGTCAGAAGCCTTTTCGGACTCGCCAGCTACTGCCGTCGTTTCGTTGAGAACTTCTCCAAGATCGCCAAGCCACTGACCAATCTTCTACACAAAGGCGTTAAGTTTGTTTGGACTGATAAGTGTCCGGAAAGTTTTCAGGCTCTCAAGGACAAGCTGACTTCTGCCCCAGTGCTTGCTCCTCCAGATTCTCAGAAGGATTTTGTCATATATTGCGATGCTTCATGTCAAGGGTTAGGCTGTGTCCTAATGTAAGAGCGCAGGGTGATTGCTTATGCCTCTCGTCAAGTGTGTTCTCACGAAGAAAACTACCCAGTTCATGACCTCGAGCTTGCAGCGGTTATTTATTCATTAAAGTTGTGGCGACATTACCTTCTCGGTAATCGTTGCGAGATCTTCACCGATCATCAGAGTCTAAAGTATTTGTTTACTCAGCCAGATCTGAACCTCCATCAGCAAAGATGGATGGAGGCTATAGCAAATTATGACGTGGGTATTTCCTATACCCCAGGCAAGGCTAATGTCATAGCCGATGCCCTGAGCCATAAGTCTTATTGCAATAACCACATGGTTCATAAAGCTCAACCCCGCCTTTATGAAGAACTTTGGAAGCTGAACCTTCAACTAGTTCCACAGGGTTCTCTGAATAACCTTGTCTTGGAACCAACTCCATTGAAAGCAATTAAGTCTACTCAAGCCAAAGATGCTCACGTTGATCTAATGAAAAAGGATCTTGCCTTAGAGAAATCCAGAGATTTCTCACTTGCTAAAGATGGGACCTTGTACTTCAAGGATCGCATAGTGGTACCCCGCTTCGAGCTTATGACTAAGAAGGTGATGAAAGAAGCACATGACACCCCTCTCTCTATTCATCCGGGAAGTACTAAGATGTATCTATACATCCGTCTGAAGTATTGGTGGTCTAACATGATGCAAGACATTGCTCGGTATATCAAAGAATGTGACGTTTGTCATCGCATCAAAGCAGAACATCAGAAACCGGTTGGACTTCTACAACCGCTTCCGATTCCTGAATGGAAGTGGGATAAGATTCAGATGGACTTTGCCACTGGCCTTCCGAAGTCAGAGAAAGGTAACGATGCTACCTTTGTCGTCATCGACCAATTCTCGAAGGTTGCACACTTTCTGCCAGTCAAGGAGACAATCACTGCTAGTCAATTAGCAAACTTTTAGATCTCCAGAATTGTGTCACTCCACGGCATTTCGAAAGAGATCAGTTCAGACCATGGTAGTATTTTCACTTCGAAGTTCTGGGATAGTTTCCAGAGGCAATGGGAACTCATATAACCTGGAGCACTGCTTATCAACCCAATCCCAAGGCCAAGTTGAGCGAGTCAATCAAATTCTTGAAGACATGCTTCGGGCTTGTGTTATTTCTTTCGGCAAGAAGTAGGAAGAATCTCTCCCTTATGTGGAGTTCTCTTATAATGACAGTTATCAAGCCAGCTTGAAGATGGCACCCTTTATGGACGTAAGTGCCGAACCCCTTTGAATTGGTCAGAAACTAGGGAACGGATGCTCATTGGTCCAAACATTATTCAACAAGCTGAAGAGCAGGTTCGCATTGTCCGGGGTAATCTCAAGGTGGCCCAGTCCCGCCAGAAGAGCAATTATGACCGAAAACACTGGGGTTCAACTTATCAACCTGGTGAACAAGCTTATCCGTGTGTCACTCCTTTGAGAGGCACTCATCGGTTCGGAGTCAAGGGCAAGCTAGCTCCGCGCTACATTGGTCCCTTCCGCATTCTCGCCCGTCGTGGACTGGTGGCTTATCAACTGGAGTTGCCACCACAGTTCTCTCACGTCCATGACGTCTTCGACGTGTCGCAACTTCGCCATTGCTTCAAGGATCTGGAACGTGAAGTGGATCCGGAATTGATTGAAGTTCAAGATGATCTCACATACAAAGAGCATCTGATCCATATTCTTGAAGAAGCTCAACGTCGAACTCGCCAGAAGGTTACCAAGTTCCTCAAGGTGCAGTAGTCAAATCATTCTGAAGATGAAGCGACTTGGGAACGCGAGGATAATCTTTGGGCAGAGTATCCCAACATTTTTCCTTCGACCTCTTAATTCTTGGGACGAGAATTTCTTTTAGAGGAGGAGAGTTGTAACACCCCGGTGTGATGATGCTACAGTAACCCTTGGGGTTAAGTTACTCTTTTTGCTAAAGCCGTGTTTGATCATCATTGTCTAATATCTCTTGCAAATTCCAATCAAATTCAAACTCTAATGTTATGTGAAATTCAAAATTTGCTCAAACATGAAAACATAAATGTTCATCATGTGACAAATAATCCTTTGTTAGTATTGGTGGTGAACTAACATTTTTTGCAAAGTGTTAAAATGTCCTAACTATTTGAAACAAATGCTTTAAAGAAATAAAAGAAAACAAATAAAGGGATGGGGGTAGAAAAGCCCCTGGCTCCCCCAGGCCTTGGCCGACTCCAGCAAATCGGCCCAATCGTGGTCTATATGGCCTTCTACCCAGGCCAAACCCTAGCGCACACCACCTCCACTTCCCCCCATTCCTCCCTCTGCTCCACCCCGATCAAGATCGGATCGGGCGCTCAACGGCGCCCCTCGCTGAGCCGACCACGTCGCCCATCGCCCGTGGACATCGACGACCGCCGCCGACAACGCTGGACCGCGTCGTCGCCAGACCACCACCCCGGAGCACCACCGCCCCGCCGTCGCCTGTCGCTTCCTCGTCCTCCTCCCCGACACGCCTCACCACGCCTTGCAGCCCTCTTCCCACGACGGCAGTGAGCACCTCCCCGTGCTCCCTCTCCCCCCTCATACAGCATGCGTCGCGCTCGCCGTGTCCCTACTCGGCGTCCTCGCCTCCGACCGCACCCGCGTGCCCGCTCGCGCTCGGCGCGCTCACCGTGGCCCTAACCCGCCCGTAGCCCCGCTCACCGCCCTGCTGGCCCGCGCGGGCGCGCACCGCACCAGCTGCCCCGCGCTCGACCCGCCTGTGCCTCGCGCCTGACGTGCACCGGACCGCGACCCACACCGCACCGTGGCCACAGCCACCGCCAACGCTCAGTGCCCATTACGCCTCACTCTCTTGCTCCCCCTCCGCTAGCCCGTGCAGCAGCGGCTCGTTGCCGCTCTGCTGCTGTCGTGCACGCCCGCCGCGGCCTCGTGCTCCTGCTTCCTGCATCGTGCTGCCCGACCGGCTCGCTCCCCGCCAGGCACGCGCGTCGCCGCCGTCCGTCCCGCCACGCAGCTCCCCGTTTCGCTCGTCGCGCCCCGCTTCCCCTCGTGCCCCGTACGCGCGCCGCCGCCCCCCTATGCCCGCCGTCGCCTGACCACGGTCGGCCGGCAAGCCTCGCCGCCGCCGCGAGCAGCGGCTCCGGCCGGCCGGCGCCCTCCCCTGGCCGCGCTGTCACCTCCGTGCGCGCAGACGGGCGCCACTCCTTCGCCCGCCCTGATAGCCCAGCACCCCAGTGCCCGTTTGCCTCGTTTGGGCCTCTGGCCAATGGGGCCCACGCCCCCTTTTATCAAAAGAAAAGAATCTAAAAATAATAATAAATAAATATTTAATCAATATAATTAATACTGTTTAAAATACTAATAAGATTAATTAGTCTGCTAATTAAACTAGGTTAACTTTGTATTTAGCTAAATAGTGTATGACGAGAGGGCCCCACCCCCCATTGACTAGTCAAACTTTGACTGGTCAACTGGGTCCCAATGGGCCCCACTGTCAGCCTCTGTGTACAATGTGTGTACATAGGGCTGGGTACCCTTAGCGTTTTGTCAGGACCGGAATTTCGGGGTATTAATTTCCCAAAAATTGGCCCTTGTGCTCACCAGCCCCACGATTACTGTTAGCTGATGAGGCACCTCTTGATACAGAAATATCCAAGCAAAGGTACAAATATATGGCACAAGACCATTCTGGCCTTTAAGTACAACACAAGGTTTCTAGTGGCTGATGGCGGAAGCGGTTGTGACATGTCGGCGTCTGTGGGACTCCATTTCCCACGGGAATAGCTGACCAGGTTAACTCCTATCTTCGCGGGGCTGCTAACACCGTTGTATAAGTTCCAGGTGGTCGTCGCAACACTCCTTTCCAGGCGCGAAATCTGGCCAAGACAATAGCCAGGGCAAGCCTGTGAGTACTTTGAATGTACTCGCAAACATTATGAACACAGGTGAAATAAAAATCATGCTCGAGAATATTTGATGATCACGATGTTAATTATGATGTGACAGTCCATGATGCAAGCATTTCATCTGTATAAAAAAATGCATATGCTTTCAGGGAGAGACAGTAAAATAAAAGCGAAACATGCCACAGTCGGGCGTCTGAGCGACACCACATGAAGGGCTTATGAGGAAAAGTCAATAATGAAATGCCACAGTCGGACATCTGAGCGACATCACATAAAGGGCTTATAAGGAAAAGTCAATAATGAAATGCCACAGTCGGACGTCTGAGCGACATCACATAAAGGGCTTATAAAGTAATAACAAAATGCCACA